>JAGFZM010000007.1:3908182-3925237 GCA_017657215.1 Limnothrissa miodon | reverse complement strand
ACACACACACACACACACACACACACACACACACACACACACACAAACACTTACTCATTATATCCCTATAACTCTGCTTTATACAAGCCATACAAGAAACAAACCAGGTGCAGTCACGCACACTCAAACACACACACACACACACACACATACTCATGACCACATATACAAACAAAACTTACTTAGACAGACTTGTGCACACAACCATGTAGGGGATGTTATGCAATGAAAAATGAGTGCAGTTTTGTAGTTCTCTGTGAGATCTTTATTATTTAGAATTGTGTACTTTTCATTGTCGGCACTGAAGGATAGTTTTGAATTGAAACACCACTGGCACTTAATGTCTGTTCTTAATGTTGCCATCTGTGTCACATGATCCACATTCTGTTACCCACTCCTCCTGACAACACACCATCCTAACACCACCCCCAACCCCTAACCCTCCAGATGCCTTACTAATACTGGTGATTTTGGAGCAAAGTGGAGCTCATATGCCACATGTGCATCAAATGCATGAATATTCCCCTCTGTGCCCCCCTTTAACACTTCCAGCTCATTCATCGGAATGGAGCTTTTCCAGTAATCTAAATCTGCGCGCCCCTCGTATTTTCCCCCACTGTTCATCAAAATCCTCGTGTTCCCTTCATGGGAAGATTTGTGCAAGGAGGATTCCATTTTGAAGAATCTTGGCTTAGCATATGTGATGCTCCCGAGTTAATGTATTAGCCATTAATACCACTGGATACTCTCTCAAGTGCTCCGTGGCTCGCTTCCCACCATCATTTTCAAAACGGCACAGCATCAGTTTGGACACACACGCATGCTCAGTAAACCAGCGCCAGTGTTGGCCAACATGAGCACAGGCCCCGAAGACTTTCTGTTTGCATTATGCAGTACAGTGTGTGTGTGTCTGTGTGTGTCTGCATATATGTGTATGTTTGTTTGTGTTTGGGGGGACTTTGGTATCTTTTCCCTGAACACCAGGGGGGGACTATATAGATGGACTATTGAGGAATTTGGCCCACCTTGGCCAGGGAAGGCATTGGCTTGGAATGTGGTTGGATGGCAACGTCTGTCAGCTGAGTGACTTATTCATCTGTCAGCAGTATCCTTCACGCTGACCATCAGGCTCTTGTGCCTGGAAATCAGAGAAACGGGGGCGGGTTGGTGGGATTGGGATGTTGGGGGTGGGTAGGTGCAGGGAGAGGGATGAGGAGGCGGCGGTATGGGAGGGAGTCTGGAGACGGCAGTGGAGGACATCGGGCTTCTCTGTGATAAATCAATCCGGTATTGATGGAAGTCACAGCCAAACTGCTCTCGCTCTGGGAAGAGCGCTGTCTCAGCCGCTAATGCCGGGGACGGAGGTTAAACAGCAGTCCACCCAGGCAGCTGTGATTATATTGTTTCTCCCCTCCCTGCTCGTCATGGCATACTCCAACCTGTCACTCCCCGTGTGAACTCCCTGTGGCTCAGCCCCTCTCCATGAACCAGCTGCCAGCAGGTTCACCTCTCATGCATCTTGTCAGATACTTCAACCTCTTCTTCTTATTTTTTTTCTTTCTTCTTCTCTCTCTTCCTCTCTCTCTCTCTCTCCCTCTCCCTCTCTCACACACACACACTCATACTCATATTGTTTCCTCCATCGCTCCTTGAAGGGTATTGGATTTGAATTCAAGAAGTCTTCCAGAAGTCTTCATGATGAATAATTTTCCTCGCAGCACTGGTGGTGAAAGTGTCTATTGCAGTTATTTTCCATTTTTTTTCACTGTTGTTTTTCTTTCAATCCTGGTTATTAGTACTGCAGAGGGGATGGCATCTGTTGCCCAAAGCCAAGAGGCAAACGCTGCTGTTATCGCGTCTTCATTTCTAAACGGTCCCATGCTAAAGCTGCAAATGCTGCATATTTGTAAAGGCTTTTGTCACTAATATCTCTGTTTCTGTTTCCCCTCACAGCTCTGCGGCAACAGCGAGACTGACTGAATAAAGGACAACGGAAAGAAAAAAAAATCTGGAACGCATCAAAAAAAGGACTTAGACTCAATATCTGCTGATGTCCAAGTAAATCCATCGACAAAAAACACACACACACGCACGCGCACACACACACACTTTAAAAAAGCAAAGTAGGTAACATCTCAGCAAAAACAGACCAAGAGGACGATGACCAGACAATGGCGTAATGTTGAAAGAACTGGCATCAATTCTCCTTGTGTGCTCTAAATATCACAGAGTTTGCCATGAAAGAGCCATTACTCTTTCTCTAGCTCACCCTTTTTAAAATTACTACTCTCCATTGGGAGCAGCAACGTTGTAAATCCATGTCATGTCCTGGTAGTTCAACTCTGTTCCTATTTGAAGAAAAGAAAAGCTGAAACCTTTTGGTGGGATTTGTTATTTGGTGAACTATCAGACTATTGGCTTGTGGCCTTGGAAAACAGTGTGTAATATTTTGACCTGAACCCCATTTACCCTCCCGCAAACCCCATCCATCAACCCGGATGCTTGTCAAATCCTGGACATGAAGGCGAAGAGGTGGGGTGAAATGAGGATGGAAGCAGACGCCATGTCTTTGACTTTGACTGGGATGTTGCTCTGAGACAAGACCAGGAAGATCTTCGGGAAGGAATTCTTCGGAGAAAGGCACACACGCCCCCGTCCATCCACGTTTGACACTCTTAACTCAAGCTCCTCCAGGCCATCTCCCATCAAACCCCTTTCTCCTATGGGAGGACTTTATTCACAGCGAGGTTAAAGGCCAAAGGCTCCCTGCTGGGTGGGAGCTTGACCTTCTGTGAACCTGAATAGGATCTCCTGCTGTTCCCAGTGCACACCTGATCCACTTCTCCAGAGGACCAACTGGAGCGAGCGAAAGAGCAAGAGGCAAAGGGGTAAGGGCCCTCATTCACTGAACCCCCCTCCAGCCAGAGCAGATACTCATGTAGGCTTACCTTTATCCGCCCCGTTGACAGTCCACAGCACCCCACACACTCACACACACACACACACACACACACACACACACACATGCACTCACGCACACACCCCTTTGCGTCGCCTTGACTTGAAAAGGGCAGTGTGTCTTTGTCCTGCCTCACAGATTAGGTGGAGTGCACTCTCGCCGCCCCCAAACAACAGAACCTGTCAATTAGAGTAATGAAACCCATCGTATCAGTTACAGTTTCACAGACACCCTTTTCACACCAAATGGCACACGACAGCGGCCCTGCCACTTTAGTGTGTTTTTTTTTTCTCCCCCTCGAGTGTATTGCATGGTGTTGAATTGACTGCGAGGCAGATGTGTGCTGATGGTGGTGTTGGTGGAATTGGGGGGGTTGGGGGGTGGTGACACTGGTGGGTGTTTGTTAGGGACTGGCATTTTAATCTTGCGCAAACATTACTTGTTGTTGGCGAGGGAGGAGAAAACACTGCAAGAATTGTATGTTAGAGGCTTTCGTCAGCTGAAGGGGAAAGGGACGGAATGGGGGGGGGGGGGGGGGGGCGGGGTGTGGGTTGGGTTGGTCCCCAAAGGGGGGGAGAAAGAGGGGGAAGAAATGGCAGGGGGTGATCAGGGGGGGGGGGGTGAGAGGAAGAGAGGGGAGCATGGGGAAGGGAGAGAGAGGGGAGGGCTGGTTGTAGGTTGTGTTGCTCACCAAATGAGATGAGCACAGAGAGGAGAGCATCAGAGGGGAGAAGAGAGGAGAGGCGGAGCCCAGCAAGAGACAGATGAAATAGAGGAATGAAGAGGAGACGGAGAGCTGGAGATGAAACGGGCTTATTGAGAGAGAGGAAGAGTACGATTATGAGATGTTGTGGTATAAATACACTGCAGAGAAGGCAGAGAGAGAGAAAGGGAGAGGGAGAGAGAGAAAGAAAGTGGAGCATGGGGAAGGGAGAGAGAGAGGGAGAGAGAGGGAAAGATGGAAAGGGCCGTGGGAGAGGCTCAGTGAGTGGCCACAGAGATCCAGGGAGGGAATGGGACTCAATCAGCAGCCCTGTACTTCATGCGGGGCATCTGCAGTGAGAGCTGGGGGATGATGGGGAGAGGAGAGAGATAGAGAGGGATAGGAAAGGAATATAGAGAAAGAGAGAGAGAGAGAATAGGGAGGAGATGGATAATGTTCATTGATATATAGTTGCAGCGTTTAAATGTCAGTCGAATCTCACTCAGTGAGCAAACCTGCATGAAAATATACCATATAGGTACAGTAGTCACACACACACACACAACCACACATACATGCATTTTCACACACAGAAAACATTATGAAACTGAACTGCATTTGATGCTTTTGTGCTAATGTGTGCATTCACAAGCTCGCGCACGCACACACACACACACACACAAAACAATATGAAACGTACTGTTCTGAACTGGATTTGATGCCTATGCACTCAGAGACATACACATACATACACACAGACACACACATACACATACTCACATATGCACACATAACCAATATTAGAATATATTAAATTATTTTGTCTTCCTTAATAATGGGTGTTATCGTCGACATCTCAGCAGCATACATTTCTGGTGCATTTTGTTGGCATATCTGTGTTTTGTGTATTCACCTTGTGTATTCAGTGGTTCACCTTCATAGCAAAGAGAACAGACAAAGGCCTGCAGCTGAACACAGAGGTCCACATATACAGTAGACACAGTACCCCAATACACAGTACACAGACATGCAGGTCACTAGAGCAGTGCTTGATCTGACCGAGAATCACCAAACCTGAATATAAAATACCAAGTGTCATTTAGTAAAGAGCATTTCTTTTTAGTCTTTTCTACTGTCTGAACATGCATCTGTTTTCTTCTATTGTGCTTTTGCACACACGCACGCACACACACACACTTACACGCACACACACACACACACACACATTCACACTGCCGTCTGTATCCGTGATTTGTCACCTTTTTGCTTCCCTTCCCCTGACATTGAAAATCATGTTTTTGCACTAAACTTTGTCACATAATCAACCTAAGTGTTTTCAAGGAAGAATAGCTCTGAGACGAGACTGAAAGACAAACACACGCAGGAAGAGGGTATCACTGCCAAAACAAAGGACAGCATTTAAGAGAGCCAGAACACGCAAAACAAACAGATGCCTCCCTTATCTTCTTAAAATCTTAAACGGGCACGTCCCTGGACTACACAGTGAGTGAGATCTTCCCCGTAGCGTTTTCAGATTTCTGCTCGCCTTCTCTTCCACGCACAAGGGCAGGGGTCCATTAGAACTAAGCCGTGACCTTCATGCATTATGAAACTTGTTTGCAAGTAATGACAGGGAATAGAGTAAACACATGCATTGTGGGGATTATATATTTATGCAGGCATTCATGTTGTCAGACTGTTACTATTTACCAGCCCCCAGATACCCTACACCACCCCCCCACCACCCACCCCTAACACACACACACACACACACACACACACACACACTCCCATAAAAATGACAAAAATCAAGTTAAAAGTTGACTCAATCATTGCACCATCACATTGCATCACTCTTGTCAAGCGTCATTTGACGGGCACTAAAGTGAAATAGAAAGGACAATCCTATTGTGAGTCTGTCTGTCTTAAAAAGCACAGGATCAGATTAGATTGTTGTGCTGGCAACGGCACGGCCTCATTCCACACGGGTATAAGCACAGCTGCCCCAAGCCGCCTTTGCATTCCTCTGTATCGGCTCTCTTCATCCCCGTGTTCAGATGTTGAGTTAGTTGTTCACGTTATATCCCCCCAGCCTTCTTCTCATCCCTTCTACTTCCTCTTCCTCCCTCACGTGTCACCAGCACCACGTTTCATTTTCGCTGCTGTTGGGGGGTGGGCTGGTTGGGAAGGGGCATGACTTGGCAGTTAATGCCTCCAGGATTTATTTTTAATCTGCGATGTCGTGGCGAGAGACATTGAGCCAAATGAGTTCTGTGGCAACAGGTTTTGATCATCACGGTAGCGCATAGCTTTAGTGGCCATTTGGGATTTGAAGCAAGGGTTGATTTAGCACAAGGGGTTTCAGGGATGGGAGGCCTGTCACTTTGCTTTTCAGAGGACTTGATCCCACTCCAGATTACGCTCTGATAACAGACTGCTGATGCGAGGGCCTCAGCGCTACTGCTTTTGGCTGTCACTCATGTTGCCTCTGTCATCTTCCATTGGGCATATTTACCTCCTTTAGCTGTCAGACCACTCGGCCAATTCCTGCACAAAAAAAGACACATTGTGCGGAGCATATAAAACATTCATCAACATAATACAGACATCATGTACAGTGAGCTGGGTTCTTCTATAGGAAAATGGGAGGCGGAACAAATGGATAGGTTGTTGAGTAGACAGGCATAAATCTTTTCATATCTTTAATAGATCCATCTCAGGAAGAGGAATGACAGTCATAATCTCTTTTCCAGCAGGCACCAGGTAATGTTTTTTATTGAGATAAATAAAAAAAAGGGATTCATGGGCATGCCTGCTTGATTCTCGTGAATCCGAACGCCATCCCATGCTTCCGCTCTCACGGTCGCCATTAGAGCCATCCTACAGCCATCACCTCTTTGTCCAGCGCGGCTTTCGGATTTCGCATTCCACCCATCACCATGGCTAGCTGGATGGTCGTGGTGTGATTGATAAGCTGCACAGAGACATTATCTTACGTGCAGCATCAGAAGAATGGGCTACCTGATGCACCAGCAAGCCTCTCTGATAATGCCAGGATTCCTTACTTTTTTTTCTCCCTGCTCCTGTATCACACATGACACCTTGCGATGCCATAAATGGCCAGAACACTGTTTTTTTTCTCTCTTTTTCTTTTTGGATAAAGATAGCAGGGATGCTCACGCTCACTCAATCACCATCCCCACTGTCTCCCTCAGTCCCTCGATGTAAATTGATACAGTCCTTCTTTGCCCTCTCCCTTGTCAACTCTCTCCATCCCTCTCTCTCTCTCTCTGTCCCTCTCTCGTTCTCTCCTCTCTCTCTCTTGGCCTCCTCCGTTTCCAATATTAGAGTGGTGGTGCTGCGTTGTGCCGGAGGCGACTCAGTGTCTGGACGGTCCCATTTCAGCCAATCCCCCAACGGCTTTAGCCCTGTTTACCATGGTGACGTCTGTCATGGTTGTGTGTGTGTCTGTGTGTGTGTGTGTGTGTGTGTGTGTGTGTGTGTGTGTGTGTGTATGGAGTGGTAGGCAGGCCCATTCCACGCAGAGAGACCCACTGCATACACTTACTCATACACATGTGTAATGTGGGTTTCCTGTTTTTGATGTCTCAAAAATAGAGGTAGACACCCATACACACACAAACATAAAGATACACACACACACACACACACACACACACATCAAGGCACATGTGCACTGAAGCAGACACAAACAAATATCCACTTTCAACTGCAATCCCCATATCCTATAAAATCCGGCCAGCTTTGGGTTGAAACCTAGACCACTACTACTGTATGTGACGTCCATCTTTGGATTTTCACCTCTCTGGAAGGTGAAGATGAAAGTTAAAAAATAAATATATATATATCCATGTGTGTATTTGTTTGTAATTATGTTTGTTGTGTTTCTATGTGTGTCTGTGTGGTTCAGCCATTCTTTTGAACACCTGCTTAATCCACACAATCACAACTCCATATGTTCTTAATCCCTCCCACTCGTTGCACCACATCAACCACACACTCGCTCTCTCCCCTCATCGCGCCCTCTGAAAGAGGTGACCCAAATACACCAAGCAGCTAGACAGACTCGTTTGGCCAGCTGTTCTGTCTCAAGCAGACACCCCAAATCTCGCCCGGAATCTTCTAGCACAAACAGGCCACAAGATTACCACATATAATCATCCCCCAGGCCACAGGGAAAGACTTATGCCCCCTTTTGAGAAGAAAAAACAAAAACACTCTTGTCTCGGTCAGAGTAGAGAGGATCACATGACAGGATAATGCCTGTTTATTTCCGACTCACAATCACTTCAATTATTCATTTTGACTTGTGATTAATACATTGTAAATAAGCACGCGTAATGCATCTGTGCATTGTAACAGATCCTAGACATCTCACAGATGTCCTGCTGGGAATTGTGACAGATTAGACAAAGGAAAACCATTTGGTTACTCTCTCTGTTCTAGATCTCTCTATTACGTCGTTCCTTCCTCTGTCCCTTTCCCCCTTACTCACTCACTCTCTCTCTCTCTCTCTCTCTCTGTCTCTCTCTCTTTCAGTGTTTCTCCTGTACTCCATGTCTGTCACAGACTCATTCAATCTCTGTCTTGTTATTAGAACTCAAATCTAGTGAGGGCTACCAGTAGTGTGGATAGATTTGTCTCGCAATTCAGCTGAACGGCGACAGTGAATAATCAGTTCTTCGCTGTTTGGACATGTGGTGGAATAATCGTGTAGCAGGTGCTGTAGTGCTGTATCATTGCAAATATTTATCTGCCATTGCACAAACCATATGTGATTATGCAAATAATTTACAGGGACACTAACATGGAGCCTTTTTTCTGGCATTTTCCACAGGCTGGTGAAACTGGATTGCTAGCAGGAGGGACTTGAGATAAATAAGCACTCAACGTTCGTCGCAGCGAGGAGGAGACGCTGCCGCTGCACAGACGCGGCAGAAAATTGGGGCCGATAATAGAAGAATCAAGCAGAGGACCTGAAGGACAGGGAGGGAGAGAGGAGAGGCAACATGGCCGTTGAAGGAGCGTCCGATTCCCGTGATTGGCTGCTCACGCTTCTGCTGTGTCTGACTTTAATGGGCGAGGCGCTGGAGTTCAGCGTGGCTGCGGCGCAGGGCCTGGGGGACATGGACGCGGGTGACCCGTACTGTCCCTCTGCGTGCCGCTGCGACGAGGATTTCATCTACTGCAACGACCGTGGCCTGAGCGCGATTCCACCACTGCCGCCCTCCGCCACCGTCCTCTACCTGCAGAACAACCACATCGAAAACGCCGGCCTTCCCACGTCGCTGGAGCACCTCACCACCGTCCGCGTCATCTACCTCTACGACAATGAGCTGGACGACTTCCCCATGCACCTGCCGGCGTCGCTGCGTGAACTCCACCTGCAGGACAACAACATCCGTGTGTTGCCACGCGCCGCCCTTGCCCGCCTGCCCTTGCTCGAGAAGCTGCATCTGGACGACAACTCCGTCTCCACGGTCAGCATTGAGGACCAGGCGTTCGTGGACAACCCTCGGCTACGGCTGCTGTTTCTTTCGCGCAATCACCTGTCGAGCATTCCGTCAGGGCTGCCCGCCTCGCTGGAGGAACTGCGACTGGACGACAACCGCATCTCCACCATTCCCACGCACGCCTTCCGCGGGCTCTCGTCGCTGCGACGTTTGGTGCTCGACGGCAACCTGCTGGCCAACCAGCGCATCGCCGATGACACCTTCGCCCGCCTCTCCAACCTCACCGAGCTGTCGTTGGTGCGCAACTCCCTCCAGCGGCCGCCGCTCAACCTGCCCACTGCCCACCTGCAGCGGCTCTCGCTTCAGGACAATGCCATCACCCACATGCCCAGGGGCTCGCTAGACGGCATGCGGCGGCTGCAGAGGCTGGACCTTTCCGGAAACAACCTCACTACGCTGCCCCGGGGACTGTTCCGGGACTTGGACAGCCTGGCGCAGCTGCTGGTGCGCGGGAACCCCTGGTACTGCACGTGCAACCTGCGCTGGCTCCACGACTGGCTGCACGCCCGGGGCAACACCATCACTGTCCGCGGGCTGACCTGCCAGGGGCCCGAGAGGATGAGAGACAAGGCCCTGAGAGACCTCACCAGCCAGATGGAGGATTGCGAAGCAGTCGCCCCTGCAGCTGGGGCTACTGGAAGCAGAGATAGGGGAGTAGGGGGCGGCGGTGGTGGTGGTGGTGCAGCAGCCAGCTCCACCACCCTGTCCCCCCTCCAGGGCTCCCTGTTTACACTTCGTTCGCGGAGACCCAGCCTGGGCTTCCCGGATGCGGGACTCGACTACAAGCTGAGCAGCAGTGCTGTGGGCAAGAATCTGGCGCTCAATGTTAAGGCCCTGTCGCACGACAGCATCCGCGTGACCTGGAGCGTAGCGCAGCCCTCGTCCTCTTTCCGGCTCAGTTGGCTGCGGCAGGGCACCAGTGCGGCCATGGGCTCCATCACCGAGACGCTGGTGCAGTCGGACAGGCGCGAGTACCTGCTCACCGCCCTGCAGCCGCGCTCCAGCTACGTCATCTGCATCGTGCCGCTGGCTCCAACCCACACGGGAATGAGCAAGAGCGGCATGCAGGCCGAGGATTCTGACCTGGACTCCGAGCCCGTTTGCGCTAAGACGGAGACGGCCGAACCCAGCCAGGATGCCGGGCAGGATGAAGGCCAGGGCTCGGAGCACCTGAGCACGCTGCCCCTCGCGGGCATTATTGGCGGGGCAACGGCCCTGGTCTCCCTGGCCCTCATCCTGGCGATATTCTGCTGGTACGGCCACCGGGCAGGCTGCCTCTCCTCGCGAGACCACTACACGCGCAACAACTCACGCAAGAGCAAGAACTACGATGACTACATCGAATCCGGCACGAAGAAGGACACCACCATCCTCGAGATACGCGGACCAGGCTTCCAGATGACCCCCATGGCCACCAGGCAGCCGCTGCAACCGAAGCCGCTTCGCGAAGACTACATAATACACACCATATTCCCTCCGAATGGCACAGGACTATACAAACCCCCCCACCCCATGACTAACACCGCTGGCTACGGAACAAACCGTGGCTATAGAGAAGGCGGCATCCCAGATTTAGACTACTCCTACACGTGATGGACGTCACCTCACAGTTAGAAATGTCCTGTACTCTATAGATGCACAGTTTTCTCTTTTTTTTTCTACCAGCATGGGTTGTGAAGCACCCCTTTGTGCCTTCTGGTTTCCATTCCAATTTCGCCCCGCTGTTTACGGCACGGAAACTTTTAATTGGTTCCTGTGCCCCTGGGAGGCCTGCCTCCCTCTGTGTGCAAAAGGCTGCGGCGGTGAACGCAACATTTCAGGTGTTGACACCAACTGCTAGTTTCGCACTCTGGTAATGATCGGTGTCGTTACACTGTTTTCCCCACGTGCTTTCTCTCTCTCTCTCTCTCTCTCTCTCTCTCTCTCTCTCTCTCTCTCTCACACACACACACTCTTTCTCTCTGTCTCAATGGGAGAGTTGACTGCCAGAGCAGCACAGAAGAAGCTAACCTCTTTAAAAAGACTTTGCACATGGACCCGTGTAGCTTTTCTTTCTTTGCTCACACAGGCTAGTCAGGTCGACTGCACACACACTTGAACACACACACACTCACACACACACTTGAACACACACACACAGGCACACACACATACAGCAGCAGCCGCGCCAGAAACTGAAACTGCGAACTCCGAGGCGCAAGAGGTTAGCTGTCCATGGCCTCCAGCAGTTGCCATGCAGTAAAAGGCTACAGCAGTCATCGAGAAAGAACACTGAAAAGGACACTACATCCTGTGGGTTCTCTTTCCCTCTGTCTCTCTGTCTCTCTCTCTCTCTCTCTCTCTCTCTCGCTCCCTTTCTCTCCCCAGCTCTGCCTCAGTGCACAGAGGAAACTGATTGCTGCAGTAAGGCATTTTTTATGATGAAAGGACTGGTGTGGGATATTTATGGATCAACTGACATTTGGCTTCGAAGGGAGAAGCCTAATCTACTCGCTGTAGATGATTGTTGCACCATGAAAGGGAGCTTGATTTGTGCTGTATCTCCCCGCAAAATGCAGATTCATAAAATACCTGGATAGCCGGTCAGTCGGCCTGTCTTTCTGTCTATGTCAGAAAACGGAGTCTACCACATGCTTTTGTAATGCCTCAAATGCCGTCACTTGCCAGCAAGCTTACAGTACATGCCTAATGAAATACTGTGTTTTTAACTTGCCCCTTTAAAGTCTGATCTGACCCCAAGTACTGTGTAAATCTGTGAAAGGGTTCCTGTTGTGATTGGTTGACTCAAACATTTTGAGGAGTAAATCTCTGCATTGTATTGAATGCAATCCATGTGTGTAGATAAAGATATAAACCTACACTTATTAATGGACATCTTTTGTGAAAAATAATTCCATGTTCACAAGTAGCTATTTTCCACCAAATTACACAATTTACCTTTATGTATTTGAGCTGTTTTTGTGTTTTTGTAATTTTGAGTATTCCGGACCATCAGTAGTAATAGACAAATTACCCCTTGGGGCTTCAAGGGAATTTGGATATTGAATATGCCAGTTAGAAATGTGACAGTATGCCAATTAGAAGAATGATATGTATGAGAGGGTCAGGGCTTTCAATACTTCATCTACACACTTGCCGAGAAATTCTCATGGCAGAAGCCTGAAGGCTTAACTGCTTCCAGGTGGGTTATGACAAGAAGGAAAGAGAGCGGTGTTACAAAAGGCTATACAAATATAACAAAAATTCGAGTCCCTAATTCGAGATACTGTACGAGCCTCATTGAGCCCTAGATACATTCAAATTCCCAAAGGATCAGGGAGAGGATGACAGTTTATGTCTGAGCCTGAAATTAGCCTGTGCTAAGCACCTGCTCTAAGCCAAACACATTACAAGATAATGGCGCAAGGTCTCCTGTCCTCCTTTCCCGGGTCGTTTCAGAGCCCTGTCCCAAGCGAGCTGGCGTCAGTGGTGGGAGTCATCAGGGAGACTAGAGTAAACTTGACATTAAAAAAAAAAAAACACACAAACCGCTTCACTGTGGACCTGCACTGTGGGAGGGTGGAGGGGAATGTGAAGATGACAGAGGGGCCATTAGCTTAGCTAGGCTAGGCTAGGCTAGGCTCAGCCCGGCCAGGGAGTGTGTGTGTGTGTGTGTGTGTGTGTGTGTGTGTGTAGAGGCTTCCAGGAGAATTCCTCTGTGCCCAGTCGGACCGCCTCACACCACTTCTAATAGAGAAAGAAGCAGCACTTAACAGACATTCTTTAGTACAGGCATATGAACTGAGAGAAAAGCATAGAGAAGGAGAGGGAGAGAGAGACCCGAAGACAAATGAGAGTTGAGAGATGAAGTAAAATGATAGCTTGGGAGCAGTGAAGTGCACCCATGCATAAACCTGTTTGTCATAGCCCGATATCTCACATTGCATTAGTGTCCTCCACAGACTCTGTTCACAGAACCATTTAGAACTGCACTGTTTGAAAGATGGAAACAATTTGTGCTTCTTTGTCTTTCCTGTATAAGGTGAAAGCAGGGCCGTGTTTGCGCTTTGAGTCTGAGAAAGAGGAGTTTTCTCCCCATCTCTGGTGCAACTTAGACCATATTTTTCTTTATGTACCACAGATGTGGTTTGACTAACATTGATAGCGTCAGCACATTTCTTCCCAGTTTATGTTCATGAGTATAAATATTTCATATACCAGCACTTTTATGTCCTTGTTCACCGCTACCTTTGCTGTCCTGAAAGAGGCTCCATTCAAAGTGCAACACAAACATTTTTTTTTTCACCATTTGAGATTTTCACTGTGATGTCTCATTTTTATCACTGTTGTTATGACTGCACTTTTTTTTTTTTGCTCAAGCACAAGTTGCAACACAGGTCTTCACAATGGACTAATGTAGCCTACTGTAGCTTATGGGTGATCCTGGTGCAGTGAAGTGCTCAGCATACACAAAAAGATGCCTAACTTCCACTTAAGAAGGTACTGTAGGCTTGTTTGTCTCCTCATCCATTTCTCAGAGTCTCTTCTATCCACAAACACATTCTTTGATGTGTGTGTTTTTTTTTGTTTTTGTTTTTTTCAGAAAGGGCCTACAATAAGCTTGTGTGTATGTGTGTGTGTGTTTGCGGGCATGTACATGGGTGTACTCGGACGTGTGTGTGTGTGTGTACTTTAGTCTTTGTGAGACTTTTGTAAGGAGCGCGGTGATGGCAGCAGGTATTTATTTGACTATTTATTTATTTATTTATTCGCTTATTTATCTTATTTATTTATTTATTTATTGAAACCATCTGCAGATCCTGCGGCTCCTGCTGACTCGGACCAGCAGTTGTTCCACCTGCAGCCCATTAACACAGATGTCCCCCCCTACACACACACACACACACACACACACCCAAACCGAGTCCTGGCTCTGCTTGAAAAGTGTTTGCTTCCTCTGTGTCCTGTGCAAATAGACAGCCTTCTCTATACTCCTATTGCGCTATAATTGGGCTCTCAGCAAGGTTCATTTGAGGCTGTACCACTAAGCACCCACACCACCCCACCCCCTCGTCTCTCTGCAGCACCGTCAGGAAATAATGTGCCTTTTCCTGATGGTGCCGCAGGGAGAGGATGTCTTGAGTCTGCTAGGATGGATGCAGGTATCCTTCATGGACAACACAAGTAGACAAGAACATGAACCAGTATCTGGACACGATTGTGGACTACTCCTACAACTATTACTGCTATTACTTTGTTCATCTTTATTTTTCAACACGAAAAGAAAAGACATTGACTGTTAATTAGAGTGTGAGTTATCTGGTCTGTTATTTGGTCGTTCGGAAATGTTTCCACTGTAAGGTTGGCTTTTTTTTGTACGCTGCTGCGTTTGAAACATCACTCCCTCTTCCTTTGGACTCTGATATAAGTCAAAGAGAAAAAAAAACTATTTTGTATAAAGTATGTTTCTTTTCTATGTGATTAAAGGCGAGATGTATTGAAACGTCTCTGATTTCATGTATATTCACAGCATCCTTTTGATGTCACATATGTGAATCTAAAACAAGGTTATTATTATTCTAATTACAATCTTTATGGAAGTACAACACGCCCACACATTTGAAGTTCAGCCTACAGGACCACAGCACATGTAAATATTTCCTGCAAAGAGCAGTGAAGACAGCAATAAGCAAACACCAGAAACAGTGCACACATATGTTTGCATGTGTGTACACACTTGTGTGTCTGTATTGTGTAGGTATCTTTTTGTGCGGAACAACGGTGGCTCTGAGGGCTGTAGTGTTGAGCCAGAGTTGTACTGACACACAATAATCTTTGGAAAGGGAGTCCCAGCTGTGCTCTGACTACAGGTGATTACAGACGTATTGATTTTTCCCTTGCTGGCCTTCACCTGGACGCACATGCAGGTACTTGCCAACACAGTGCGTTTACATCTCTCTCTCTCTCTCTCTCTCTCTCTCTCTCTCTCTCTCTCTCTCTCTCTTTCTCTCTCTCTTCTCTCCCACTCACAAACACACATACACATACAAAAATTGTCACTGTTTGTTGGTCTCTGTACCAACATGAGTCCTTAATCAGGAATTTCATTTGGATTCTTTTGTCTAGCTATGAAAATACCAGTATTTGCAATAATATGCATATTTAAGATAAATAGCATTATTATGGCCTCTTTGGTACTTAATTAATCAGCCATAATGAAGAAAATAGTAATTATATTACATTACAAATTTTGATTCATGATGTTTAATAAGATTGCCTATTGATGCAAGTATGTGGCTGCATTAATCAGATATTTTAGTATCCCATGAAAATTGTTGGTTTCATTTTGCAAGAAATATGTGACAATGAATTTTATTGTCCATTGGGGTACAATAAACAAATCAGAATTTTTTATCCGGAATATCGCTAATAAATACATTACAATAGAATAAAACATTATTTCTTTACTCAAGCATACTTTGAGTTCCATTTCTCTCAAAGAACTGACTCACTGTATTTTACTGAACACATAGCTTGTTGGGTTAACCAAAAAGTCTGCAAAAGCGCATTAGATTTGGACAAATGCAGAGGCAAACGCACAGAGACATCTTCCAGCTGGAGGGCTTGTAGTCATACAGGAAAGAGTGATGTTTTGCTTTCACTCATGCAGAGAGCAAGGTCTAAGTGCCTGGGGCCCATCGCGTTGCTATGGTTCATAGAATTACTGGAGGTGCCTTGTTTAATCAAAGAATTGGGAGGACTTGGGGATCATGGGGCAAGGCTGGAGGAGGGCCCGCACCCTGCTCAATGTGTGCTTAGAGGGGAGTGACACAAACAGCCTGCTTTTTGTATTGATCAGTACTGAGTGAGGATGAGGTCAATGTGTGTGTGAGTGAGTGCGTGCTTGTGTGTGTGTGTGTGTGTGTATTTGTGTATGTGTGTGTCTGTGTGCGTGTCCCATGTCTCCTTCATTTGTCTTGGTTCGTCTCCACCCTCCACCACACCCCAATCTTTTCTCCCCCTCCCCTCTCCCAGCCCACACACACCCACCACCACCTCCACCCTACTTCCACTGTGGAATGACTCTTTGTCTGTGTCCTTCAGCTGACATACACAAATCAATCAATCAATCCCATTTCTTTCCAGGGTACTGTAGACCTGACAGATTTGCCTTGAGCAATATGTGGTATTTAGAGTGGGGTAAACAAATGAAAGAAAAGAACCGAATCACACTCCAAACTCCATCATAGTTACACAATGATCTGCAGGAAAATAAAACTATGGTGAGTAGATTGCGGCTTATCCATCTGAGGTTTGAAAAAAAAATCAATTAGAGAAGTCAAGGTAATATGTCATGGTCACAACCAAATAAGAGCTGTATTGGAGTTCTATTTACAGTAAGTTCCTGTTTTTTTTTATTATGGAGACAGTTCCTGTAATATGCTTGCTCTACCTGTGTGAGTAAAGTGTGGCGCAATGTGTTTTGCCCTGCACAAGAGCTGTTCCGAAGAAATAGAAAAGGAACTGCTGTATAGCTGAGGGAAATCTAAACAAATCCCTCATCAGCACACACACACACACACACACACACACATACATACACAAACACACACAGACACACACGCACGGACCAACAGGCCCGTGTTTCCAGGACACTGTCTGGTCCGGGCAGCGCAAAGCTGATTTACTGCCGAACCCGCTCTCCATGGTGCACGGGAGCCATTCATTACACGAGCCAGTGCCTTAATCCTCACGCTTTTCCACACGGACAGGGCTGTCCACTGATCGATGCGGACGGAATAAATCAATCGATGGGCCTTGCCACACGGCCAGTCTCTCTCTCTCTCTCTCTCTCTCTCTCTCTCTCTCTCTCTCTCTCT
>JAGFZM010000007.1:3815513-3908172 GCA_017657215.1 Limnothrissa miodon | reverse complement strand
CTCTCTCTCTCTCTCTCTCTCTCTCTCTCTCTCTCTCTCTCTCTCTCAGTCACTTCTCCCAAACCAATCACCACCACAACTACTCTGCACTCCCTACCCCATTTAAGCTCTTTCCTTATTTTTTGTTGCCGGCTCCATAGCTGTCACCTCTGCAGGGCTCATGTCAGCCCCATTTCATTGGCTCTTGTGTCATTTGCCTTGCGTGGGGTGGAGCTCTTCCCTCTCCTCCTTATTTAGTTTGCAGATATTAAAATGATCTGCACTGGTAATTACTGTATTTGCGGTGGCTCATAATGGCCAAGGTTGTATCACCCCTCTGCTTCTGCTGGCTCCATATTGCAATCCTTATTTTAATGGGAGCAGTTTCACTTTTTATATTTCAGTGTTTATCACTCTCTCTCTCTCTCTCTCTCTCTCACTAGGCCGAGTGGTCTGTCGGTTTTCTCTCTTTCTTTGGCACGGCCTTTCTCATTTTTCTCTCGCTTCTTCTGCAGGCAATCTAGCTGTGCAGTGAGCTGTGAAAGACTCTCTCTTTCTCTCACTCACTCACCCCCTCACTCACTCATTCTCTCTTACTCTCTCTCTCTCTCTCTCTCTCTCGGAACCAATACACACTTGCACACAGTCACCAGTGTATATATATAAACATGGCCTTACAGAAACACACAAGAAGCACATAGAAAACTAGTGTTTCATTTTCCCTTCCCATTTTTTCTTGTCATTTCACAGAGAGGGGGGGGGAACCCTTCAACTGATGGCCAAGAGATAGTGCAAAGCATTCTGTCGCTCTCTGTTGCATCAGTGTTGGATTTGTCCTGTCCTGCCTATAAATTATAATTGCCCCCTCATTCTTCGTTTGTGTTTGTGTGAAAGATTAAATCTATTGGCTTTTTTCCTATCAGGATAGATGGAGGCTGATGGTGATCTCCGTTACTCCCCAGGCCTTATTCTGACAGTTTCAGTGAAATGAGAACTGGTTCAAAAAGCTGTCAGGTCCCCGATAACTGTGGACTAGGAAAAAAAGGGTTTAATGTTGTGAAGTAAAATGCTGATGTTTCTAATATGCCTCAGTATTCTTTGTTATGATCTTGTTCAAAGCCCCAAGGGTCTGCTTTCAAAGCATTTGTGCTCAATTTTTGGTTTTGTGACAAGATGATATTTATTAACAAAATCCCAACTCAACTTTATCACAATTATGGTGTCATATCTGACAAACTGTATAGCACACTGTAAAGTTTTGGGCGATATCTACATTATTAGTACATTATTATACAAATCTACACTATTGTAAATGGGGACAGGCAGTCTTTAAAAGTATGTAATCTCAAAAGGAACTAAAATGGAAAATTCAATAAACATACATGTTAATGAGGGTTATTTACACATCCACATTTTGAATGTGGGAATATACTATGGGTATTAGAGATTTTTTTTACATGAATATGAGCATAATATTGACTAACCAGGTGAAATTTGACAACATTGTATTAGGATACAAGCATTAAGTCACCAACACTTGCCCTGAATAAATGTGCATATGTTCCATAAAGACATGGTGATGAGGTTCGGCCAGTTGTCTGCCTGTGCTGATGCGGGCAGAGCTGATATACAGCAGCAGCCGACAAAATCATGCCTCATTTCACCTGGACATTCACATCCATTCCTGCAAGCAGTATAAATCTTAATAACATACACAGCCACCACAACAGCACCACTGCATGTATGTATATATCCATCCATCCACCAGTTCACAACACACACACACACACACGCACACGCACACACACACACACACACTACAGAGAGAAAGAGAATTCTCTGGTATTAATGTGCAATTGTTGCCATCTGCTGGCCACTTTATGTAACTTTATGTAAAGATGTGTTGCGTCATGTGAATTCAAAAAAATGAGAACAAGAGAGAGTAATGCAGAAAATACAATTCATTTTTTGTCATTTTTGTTAGCCCAAGATCCTTAGCCTGCAAAAACTAGCTAATTTAAAATAAATATTTTTGCCAATTATTAGATAATAATTTTAAGTACCATAAACTTTCATGCAGTCTTATGTTTTTATGTGTAGAGAGAGAGCCATAGTGCGTATGTATGTAATGTATTTTTTATCCCATAATTATTGTTTGTTATTGACAATGTTTTAGTTTTTAATTCTGTTTGTGCCAATGTATTAAGAGAACTAGGATCACACCATGTAGACCGTGTTACCATTTGTTGTGTGATTGGCTATTTGATTTTTCCATTGTTCTTTCTATGAGAGAAGCCTATACAGTAAAGTATAGGCTACACACTGTTAACTTTAGTAGGGTGAGAAATACTCACTAAAACTCACTTATTTAAATGATATTGTCTGTAGAAATAAGGATGTGCCCAAGCTCCAAGGAAAATTCTGGAAAATGACACAAATTTTCACCTCAGATGTCTGGTCATCTACCCTGCCTCAGGCTCAGTATTAATGGTTCAATGAGCTAAAGAAAAATATGTATTATGTAGACTGAAAAGTCAGGCAGGCTCACTTTAGAGGGCAACACAGTTCAAGAAGGAGGAACTGTTGTTGACACTGTAAGGGTAGCTTATTTTCCTTGCATGAGCAGTGTTCTCTAACAATGCAATTGGAGGTGGTAAATATGGATAGACCCAGATTTGGTAGAATGAGTGAAATATGTCTAATTATGGGCATACCACTTGGCAATTTTGAGCGCCCCAAACATTGATTGTAATATTTATAATTCTTTTTTTCTGGGACTTGTCATTGCCTGGCCCTTAGAATTACCCTACTCCTTGTCCCATCTCTGTCAGTGGACACTGTGCCCTACACGTTATAGGCTAAAGTCTGCTCCAGAGAGTCCTCTCTCTAAATTACCATCTGCCATATTCTCTGTCAGAGCTGACATGAAGTGTGTCTTATCTCTTATATGCTAGACAGTTAAGTTAGGCCTATGTCAACCATCAATCAAAATGTATTCTGCATTAAGATCAGGTAGAAGTCTATGTAGTCATAAGATACCCCAGGGCATTCAACTTTCAACCCCCTAACACTCATAAATACATTCTTACTTTTTCACTTACACACACACACATATATAAATACACATACACTCTCCCTTTCTCCCCCCGCCTCCATACACACACTCATTACTTTATTTTGTCTTATACTACACCCGTCTCTCTCTTTTTTATGTACAATAGCCAGATATCCCTAACTTTACAAAATTTTTACACCTTAAAAAGGTATGTGACAATAAAATTCATTGATTCCTTGCATGATGTTGGAGAAGGATTCTTCACTAAGACTTTCCTTTCCTATAGAGGAGGAGGGGGACAAACGGTTGCAGAATCTGATGAATATTTTTTACAGTCTGGTTCCCGAGAAGCTTTAAGGGTTTGAGGAATTAACTAGAAAATTATTGCCACAATGGTGTTCTCTGAACAAATCGAGTGCAACTTGTCAGAGTGACCTTAGCCAGCATAGCAGAAATTTCTTGGTTAATTAGCATAAATTAAAGGAAAATTGTCACAGACTTTCCTGAGGAAGTCTATTGTAATGTACTACAAACTGCATATTATATTAAAACATGTTTGTAGCCAGGCCCTTAATGCCTTATTAATAGCCACTGAATTTAATAGAAGGGAAATGAAAATGTAAAACTTGTCAATAATTAGGCCATAGATAAGACATGTATTTTTGGAAGAGCAATTGGTTTATATGTGATATAGTGAAAAGTCAAAGCGACGCTTTAATTTACCATGGGTGCAAGCAGATGAAGCATCAACATTAACACATCACAATAACTGGTTTCTTCTAAACAGCACTTTATTAGAATTAGGCAGAGTCTAAATTATTCAACTACTTCATACCAATTGTCTTTTGTGCCAGGAAGAGCACACGTATTTGTATATTTCACTGGAAATATGGATAGCAACATCAGCCTAGGTTGCATTGAACTCTTATCATGAGCAAAAACTGCAGTTCAACTTATTTTAGTGGGTTTCTCTGGGTGACATTGTTATTTCTTGTTCCAGTACAAGTGTTTTTTAAAAAAAAAAAAAAAAAAAAAAAAAACCTTGGGATTTTTGTATGGATCAATAAAATAAAGCTTATTGATGAGTATGCAAGTTATGTCTGTGGATGCAGAATGCATGAAACATACCCGATAAGTGAGTACACTAAGCTTGTTTTAAGCAAGGTAATGGTGGTAATGTTCTAGAAGTTTGTTTATTTTAGTATTCGAATTATGTAGAAGTGAAGATTGGACTAAGTTCAAGAGCAGCACGTTGCTTATGAGAAATTGATTGGTTTGCCAGGTATGTAAGCCTGTTTGGACCACATTTGAAAAAAAAAAAAACGTCTCATGTATCTCATTATTCTGAGATATTATCTCTTTATTCTGAGATATTATCTCATATACCTAAGAATAATGAGATACTATGAGATACTACTATAGTATATATAGTATCCTGTAGTCTCTCAGAATAATGAGATATTCTGCCGTTATTCTGAGATAGTACAGTATCTCATTATTCTGAGAGAAATCAGACATTTTTTTATTTTTAATGTGGCTCAAATGGGCTTCCATAGTCAGCACAAGATTCTCAGCAAACAAATGCTGAACATTTTAGAATCTAAAAAAATTGTAAAGAAACCATTTGAAATGGAGAATTCTTCATTTGAATTTGGAGAAATCATGTATTGAGATGTATTGGCATAAATTACATTTGTATCTGAAATCGGTAAGACTTCTTACATCTAAAAAATCTTTAGGGGGGGTGATTTTCCGTATCTGGCAACCGGCTTCTCAGTACAGAGGCGGAGCTCACCCGCTATCGTTTCACAGTAGTTTCTGGAACCTCATGGTCGCACCATGGAGAAAGTAAGTAGCGAACAACTGTCGTGAAATATTTTGACATTAATAATTTGTCAGTTGTTGGTGTTGTTTAAGTGTAACTGTTGACATAGTAGTGTTATAAAAAATATTTAAGCACCGGCGATAAGACTAATTATCTTGAGGTACTGCAGTAGTGTGAATGTTGCATTCATTGTTAGCTAACTAGCTTAGCAAGATTACGTTAGCTCATTGAAATGATAACGTTAACGTAAAGATTTAAATTACCTACAGCGTATTCAGATTCAGAATAGGTTCGAGTTGGATTGATGAACTGTAGTTAACATAACGTTGTAAAATATGGCGAACCTGATCACAAAACCTGTATGTCAATGTCTGGGATATCTTGAATCCACAAGCTAACGGTGGATGGCATGTAGCAGCGTTGAATCGCCATCATATGTCAACTTTCACCGGAGAATGTCAAGTCCACTGCGGATAAATGGTTTAGCTACATGGCTGACTAGCCATTACAGTATTTGAAAACGTTCACATTTGTTTATTGGTGAACTTGAATAATGGAGAGCATAGTGATAGAAATAACATCAGCTACCTGGCTAAGAAATGGGTCCTCAAGTTAACGTTTCTTCCGATCAACATTTCTTCCGGCTGTTAACGGCATAGTACCGTCACTTACACTAACAGAAACAATGCGTTTGCCAAAAGTTTTCAGTGTAACTACGCCTAGTTTTCTAATTAGGAAATTTGATAAAGTGGCTTTAGGGTTCATTGGAAGCCTTATACAAGCATTATTAGCATTCATATAGACTCGAATGTTCTGGCAATCGAGACTTGTCAGCTAGCTAGTCAGCCGCTAGGGATAACTGTTACGTCAGGTGGCTAGCAAGGTGAATCCTCTCTTCGCTATAGCATCTTGCTGTGTGTCAGTGTAAAGTAGTGAGTGAGGGTCCATCCGTGCGGGTTTCTTTTCTAGACCGTATGAACTTACTAGAGGGTTCTGTCATCTGCTGCGAATATAACTACAGTTTTTCAAAATGCATATCTTATCTGCCAAATACAGAAGAATGCCTACAAAATGCATACAAAAAAGGCTATGGTCATCATCTTTGAGAAAATTTAAACTAGTTTTATGTTCTCCTTCAGCACTATTAAGTGCTGCAGAAATGAGCTTGTCTCGTTGGGTGTCAATGTCTTGACTCGAGTGTCAGGGACAGCTGATGGTCATCCATGGCAGCTGCTGCTTATAGAGTCCCTTAAAACAGGTGATGCTTTGTTAAGCATTTGGACCAAATGCAGATTGGGTTCCAGGTGATTTACCATTGTATTACATTTGTTTACCCATATCCACTGAATTGGGGCTGGACAATTAATAGAAAAGTAATCGTAATCGATATTCAGAACCTATAATTGATCAAATTTTTCCAGGTCAATTATTTCAATTAATTTCCCTTCAAAAACACTACTGTGTGTGGAGTCACGTGACCCCGCTCTGTTACTTTATTCCACGGGCATGTTGAGCATGGAGAGCTTAAAAACTGAGACAGTTGAGATCTCCCACTTCTAATACGTGAACATATTTACTGTAGGGCAAAATAATAAAATAAAATAATCGTTCATTAATCGTAATTGGGTTAAAATGTTCAATTAATCGAGACTTTGATTTTAGGCCAAATCACCTAGCCCTACACTGAATCTGGCAGTTTGAATAATCTTGCTTTGGGGGCATTTTATTAAAAATCCAGTTGAGGTAGCTTTATAAAAACGTGTACGTGTAAACAGGGCTAGACTTGCAGATGCTGTGAATATTAGCTACGGACATGGCCCACAACTGCTGCTTGCAAACTTTCAGTGTTTTGTGTTGAAAGACAAACTGTAACACTCTCCTTATGCTTGTACCTCCAGTCCCAGCCTCCCCACACATCCCCTGCTCTCCTTGCCTTGTCATAGCAATGTCCCCTAATATCGCTCCTGCACTGTCCTCTCCCTACTCAGGTGGCACAGCTGAAAGATGAGGGCAACAAGGCACTCAGCGCTGGGAACATCACTGAGGCCGTACGTTGCTACACCGAGGCTCTGGCCCTGGACCCCAACAACCACGTGCTGTTTAGCAACCGCTCAGCCGCATACGCCAAGAAAGGAGACTATGAAAATGCCTTGAGGGACGCTTGTCAGACCATCAAGATTAAGCCTGACTGGGGCAAGGTTGGTTTTGCAAATGTGTGAGGGGTGAATGTACAGGGGGATTTTATTTATTAAGTAGCTCCATCCCAGATAAATGATGGAAGTGAACAGAGTTGATTGCACTAGTGTCTAGCTTTACAGATATCAACATTTGTGTGATATCTGCAATCCTTTGTCTGTCTCTGCACAGGGTTACTCGAGAAAAGCAGCCGCTCTCGAGTTCCTCGGGAGATTCGAGGATGCTAAAACAACTTACCAGGAGGGCATTCGTCAGGAACCTGGAAATCAGCAGCTGAAGGAAGGACTCCAGAATATTGAAGCACGCCTGGCAGGTAAGAGAGACTCTGCTGTTCAGAAGGCCTTTTGAGGGAACCCCGTTGAATGGGACTTTAATTACACTGTAAACAGCAAGTCACCTGAAGGCAAACTTTAAAAGCAAAGTCGGATGCGGCTGGCTGTTTACACAGCATTTGGTTGGCAGGGCAGAAAGCTTCAGAGGCTTGTCGGATTGCCACTCAATGACATCATCCAAAAAAATAGGCCCTCAGGACAGGAATCAAGTGCACTTTGTTGTTTCCTCTTTGAATAGGCATACAATCACTTGGCAAATGTAAAACAATGTTCCAGTCTGCCACATGTGACCCACAGTGAATATTTGCATAATGGATTATTGCTACTAAAGCTAATTAGATGCATTTTTTAGTTCATAGTTAATAAGATGCTGCTTTTAAGAAATGCCATTGTCCCTTAGTGTGCTTTAAGAAATACTAAGATAGTCATGCCAGTCACGTATTGCTTGAGTTTGTCCACAGCAGATGTTGAGTCAAAGTCAGTTTCACTTACCTGATATCACTATTGTTTTTTTTTTTTTTTGAGCCATTAATCATTTCTGTTGTCAATATAAATTGACAAAATGTCATAAATTAAAAAAAAAATTGGAAATAATTTTGTCTGTGTGAATAGTTCAGTAGTAGCAGAGAAAGTTGAAGCAAGTTAATTATCTTTTGTAGCTGTTAAAAACACGTAATGTAGCTCTCAACACACAGCTTGTTAAAAGCATCGACTCTGGAAGTTTCCTGTTTTTGTTGGTAGTTGCACCTTCACCTCTACTGTAATTGGGGAAAACACGATAGTCAAAGTCAGTTTTATTTGTCAATTTCTTCACATGTACTTGACTTACAAAGGAATCGAAATTATGTTTCACACGTGTCCCATGCGTAGACGTTGACGACAATAAAGTGCAGATGCACAACAAAAACAGTTCTAAACAATAAGGTAATGTTAAAGGTACAATGTGCAATGTGTGTACAATTTTAGCTGTTCATGATCTAATCATAATCTTACCCCTTCACAAATATGTGCTTTTTCATGAACATTTACGACCACCATAAATTTCAAGTATTCTAAATGGTTGATTTACATCATACGGGTGGCGTTGCTCCATAGTCATTCGCCATCTTGAAATACATTAGCCAGTCAGGGACATAATAGGCTACATTAATGCATAATAGGAAGCATGACAAGACAAGACATAACATATAGTAAGTGTTCCGACAGTGTACACTAGGAAGTAGTATACTCATCTACTTGAGGTAGTCCCAGGTTGTGGTTGGTAAGGGTTTTTTTGTTGTTGTTGTTTTTAGTGCAACACAAGATTGTAGCTGCAGTGGTAGTAATATAAATAGTGGTAAAAAAGAATACTAAAATTCTTTTTAGAATTTAGATTGTTGCATATAGTCATAGTCAAGCACTTTTTTCCTAAATTATTTTGCTGTTCTCCCACCTATAATGGTGTGTAACCACTTCTACCACTCCTTGCTGCTGCTGCACAGAAAAGAAGATGATGAACCCATTTGCGATGCCTAATCTGTATGAGAAGTTGGAGGGCGACTCACGTACCCGTGCCCTGCTCTCCGACCCCAGCTACCGGGAGCTGCTGGAGCAGCTTAGAAACAAACCCTCAGAGCTCGGCACGTGAGTAAATCCTGCTGATGGGCACTTTCACACCACAGATGAATGAAGACCTTCCTTCAATTCCAAAATGGCAGAATGTTTTGTACTGCACCCATTTTGATAAATGAGAACTGTAGTGAAACATTTCAAAACATTGCGGCAGTAAACTTGACCTGGCAATGGTGAGTAAAAATTCAGGACCAGAGTTTTGTTTACAGTGATGCAGAAAAAGAGGGGGGGCTTTACATAAAGACCCACCAACTGGTCTAACTAAACAAGT
Organism: Limnothrissa miodon; assembly: GCA_017657215.1. Taxonomy (NCBI): domain Eukaryota; kingdom Metazoa; phylum Chordata; class Actinopteri; order Clupeiformes; family Clupeidae; genus Limnothrissa; species Limnothrissa miodon. The sequence goes on along the minus strand of JAGFZM010000007.1, from coordinate 3,898,903 downwards.
AGATAGCCTGGATTAAAGGGTCCTTGCTCCCCTTCAGATCCCTCCATACACAGACTTTTGTCTGCTATTCCTAGTCCTAGCAAACAGGCACAAACTTTCTGCCACTTCGTGTCAAATGTTATCCGTCATTGCCCCAGAAAACACGTTATATAAGCCATTCTGCCATACCGTGATTACCAGGTATCTACTAGTCTGGTAATAAAAGCAGCCAACTTTGTTTCGCACAAAGAGTCTGGTCATTCTGTAGTGAGAAAATGAGTAAATGCTGGAGGTGTTTTCAAAGTATTAAAATGAGAAATCAGCCCCTAACTTCATTCTAGCTCAGCCACCAGTGAGAACAAGCTTGATCAAATCCAGTCTAACACTGTCGAGAGATGCTGCTGACCAAGCGTAAGTGAACTGAGGTAGGCATGGCCAGACTAGCTCCCTACCAGTAAGCAAGCAATAGTGCTGCACAGTTTGAAGCAGTACTAGAGTTTAAGGATCACGGTTAAATGATCAGTTCCGTGAGTTACCTGTGAAAGTCACGTGTGAACGCGGCTATATTCCTGTTGTCTTCCATACACATCATCAGTCACTTCTACTCAGATCCGTCCACACAGGTCTATCTTGCCCTTCCCGAGTCCCAGGAATCTAACCGCAGTCATCCTCCCGACAGGCGGTTGCAGGACCCGCGGGTAATGACCACGCTGTCTGTGCTGCTGGGCCTGGACCTGGCTGGGATGGAGGAAGAGGAGGAACCCACCCCACCACCACCACCCAAGCCCAAGGAGACCCAGCCTCCACCACCCAAAGAGGAAGACCTGCCAGAGAACAAGAGACTAGTAGGTCTAACTTCCACCTCCAGACCAGTTTCATAAATCATTCTGTATTTCTCATCAAACGTTTTAATTTTTTTTGCTGTATGATGGTTAGAAATCCATAATAGGATATGTATCCTGAATATTGTATATCAATTCTCATTCATTTTTAGTGTGACATAAAATATGAATATGCCCAGGGGGGTGTTTCTAACGCTTGTTGTGGAATGTTTTTCAGGCACTGAAAGCGAAAGAGCTTGGCAATGAAGCCTACAAAAAGAAAGATTTCGATGCCGCACTGAAACACTATGAAGAGGCCATTGGGCACGACCCAACCAACATGACTTATCTGTCTAACCAAGCAGGTATGGACACATCCATAAGCATAGTAAATCATTGTTGTGATTTAACTACAGTTCTCAGGTTAGAATGCCCTTGTCTGTACATTTGGTGTATTCATTTTATGGCCTTGTGTGCATTGAAGCAGCCGATGAAAGATCATGCATATAAAAATAATATATACAAGTCTGCTAATGTTATGAAGAATACATTTTGTGGTCAGTAATGGAATGTCTGCCCTCTAGTGTGATTCAAAGTTATTAGGTGTTAGTGGCATAATTTTCAGCTACTCAGCTAGGCAATCAGGTAATTGGGGGGGGGAAATAGTGCATGCCATGATGCTTGAGTCCTGAGGCAAGGATGTGTTTGCTGAAAGAATGCAGAATGTCAAATGAAGCCCAGAAGCATGCATGATTCTTCCGTATAATGAAAAGACATTGCAAACATGCAAAACTTTATTTGAAACATTTAACACACTCTCTCTTTTCCTTTTCCCGTGTTTCCAGCGGTCTACTTTGAGATGGGCCAATTTGACAAGTGCAGGGAGCTCTGCGAGAAAGCTATCGACGTTGGCCGAGAGAACCGTGAGGACTACAGACAGATTGCCAAGTGAGTGTCTCTCCGCTTGCTTAGCGCTGGCTGTGCTCACTCGGATGATGTGGAGTGAGCGGGGAACGTCTTGACCCCGTGCCCACACACACACTACACACAAACACACACACACACTAAACCACACCATACCCCCATCTCCTAGCTGAGGTGCTAACACTCAGTAATTTACAGGCACCATCCAAAACGTAGCGCATATCCAGTGCTGTGCACAGAAAATGTCAGGTTTTTTTGACCTTGTCTGAGACCTCAAGAATTTGATCACTACGCACAGTATGTGGCATCTAATTAGGAGCTGTTGGAACCAGCCATCTTAGATGAGTGTGCCAGTAGCCTTTCAACCAGGTTATACCTTCTTGCATCAGTTCATTTGAAGGAGGAAATACGATGGTGTCTGGCACACTCATTAAGTCATTCAATTATATGTTGCAGCAGGCTTTGCTCGAAAGTTTCCATTCTGAATTAATTAACCTAGCTGAATTATGAAACTTGGGCTGCACAACCTACCATAACCTCTTGTGCTTGTCTCTGTGTAGGTGTGTTTGATAATCCACTCTGGCTTCTCCTCTGACTCATCTGATTCCCTCTCCCTTTCTCCCTCCCTCTCTCTCTCTCACTCACTCATCCTCTCTCAGAGCCTATGCCAGGATTGGGAACTCATATTTTAAGCAAGATCAGTACAAACAAGCCATTCACTTCTACAACAAGAGCCTCGCAGAACACCGCACCCCAGATGTATTGAAAAAGTGTCAGCAGGTAAAGCTCTCACTCTCACCCTCACCCTTGCCTCTTCTTCTCTTAAACCGTGAAACTTTGAATTTGGCCTGGGCTTATCCTGATTCTGGGCCATGGAATGTGCTGTGGGACTTGGGGAGTCAGCTGCCCATTTTGACCAGAACCGATCAATGATTAGAACAATGAAGAGATCATGACATGATCATATGCAATTGATTAGCAACAAACTGTGTATATTAAGCTGCTTTATTTATTTTGTCAGGTGTACTTACAACTGACTGATGAAGAATTGAATTAGCGTCTCGAATGAGGTGGCATTAGTAGGGTTTTGAATATTAACAGATTTGTTACCTAAAGCCAATTTTCTTTCTGACTATAGGCAGAGAAGATTCTAAAGGACCAGGAGAAGCTGGCCTACATCAACCCTGAGTTGGCCCTGGAGGAGAAGAACAAGGGCAATGAGGCCTTCCAGAAAGGTGAGGCTACGTGTGCGCGTCCTTAAAGCATGAATTCTGGCAATGTCTTTAAGAGGAAAAAAACAATGTTCAGGGGTGTGTTTTCTCCAAACTGTTGTTGCTAACCAAGTAAGCAACTTTATTGTCTGCAATCAGAAATAGTGAGATGAGGCTGAAACAATGGCAGCTGGGAACCTACAATTTCCTGGCTATTAGCATGCTGTCCAGGTTCCTTAAGCACGTTGCCACCAACACACCCTCTTGTCCGCAGGTGATTATCCCGTGGCCATGAAACATTATTCTGAGGCCATCAAGAGGAACCCGGAGGATGCCAAGCTGTTCAGCAACAGAGCTGCATGCTACACCAAGCTGGCAGAGTTCCAGCTGGCCCTTAAGGTACTGCTGTCTGCGGGGGCTGGAGTGAAACTATAGGGTTGTTGAGCCTTATGTTGAGGTATAGTATAAGAGATGAGTTTGTAAATGGTAAACGGTCTCTTGTTCTTTCTCCTGTCAGGACTGCGAAGAGTGCATCAGACTTGACCCTGCTTTCAGTATGTATTAGGAGCCTTAAATTAAGAGTTGTTTCATGCATTTTATTTAGAAATATGTTGATTATATAGATATGCAGAAGGTAAAGATGTATTTATTATTATAGTTTTAGTAGTAGATTGTATACTTATATGTCTAATTAGTGTTGGTATAAACTTTTATTAATTATCTGCCTTTTTTATCCCCATTCGCACAGTAAAGGGATACACGCGCAAAGCTGCTGCTCTGGAAGCCATGAAAGATTTCTCCAAAGCCATGGATGCCTACCAGAAAGCCCTCGAGTTTGACTCCACCTCTAAGGTACGCGGCATGATTTGGAGCTGCAGAAATTCTGAGCAATTTGTGTGTTTTTTTTAGATCTGGCCAGTTCATTAGAATAGCGTCTCAGATGCGTGGGCGCACACACACACACTCTCTCTCTCACATCCATTTGCTTCCTCCCCCACTGCAGGAGGCCACCGAGGGCATCCAGCGCTGCATGATGAGTCAGGCCACAAGGAACGACAGTCCGGAAGACGTGAAGCGGCGAGCCATGGCCGACCCCGAGGTGCAGCAGATTATGACCGACCCAGCCATGCGCATGATCCTGGAGCAGATGCAGAAGGACCCACAGGCCCTCAGCGAGTACGACACACACAGATACATACAAGCCTTCGTGATTGTTTTTCCTGTCTGTTTATTTTGCTCACTGTTCTGCCTTGAATCATTCCTGTTGCTGATGTTCTGACATCTACTCGTGTCTTTGTCTTAGTCACTTGAAGAACCCGGTCATCGCCCAGAAGATCCAAAAACTAATCGACGTGGGACTCATTGCCATCCGGTGATCGCCAGGACTCGGGGAAGTAAGGGCCGTGGCCCATTGGAGAACATGGATTGAAGAGACAAAAAAAATGCCATTCCCTTCTGGACAAGGACAGACCAACCCTCCTTCACTCTGCCCCACCCCTTCACCCGTCAGCTCAGTTATTTACGCAGGCGACCCCCTCCTCACTCAGTGTTGACTTCATCTTCAGAATTTGGCCTTAATCAGATTGTGTACCACAGCATTTGATCTGAAGTGTTGATCTCATGGCACTCCTGGCGGTGCTCTTGCGCTATCTTTCTTTTGTTCTCGCTCTTTCTCTCTTTTGTTCTTTCTCTCTCTCTACCTGTATATTTCAGGAGGTTAAAAGTGTTTTTGAGTGAGTACTTGATTTGATGGTGTATTTGTCCCCACTGATTTCCAGATATTTATGTTTTAGACTGCTTTGAGTACATGTCTCAAATGTTTTTGCAAGGCACAATTTTTTTTTTGTTTTGTTTTTTTTTATAAAATCAATATAAAATTTATGTCACTTTTTAACCACAGGAACTGAGAATCGTTTTTCTTTTTCTTCTCTCCTGATGGTATTCCTGAAGGTCAATGTTGGTCCCCCCCCAGATGCAGAACTCAGTTGGGGTTACCAGTATAACTTTAGCTCCATGATGTCAGGCTTATCAAACTCTCCTTGTTAAACTTTGATGCAGGACGCAAAGCTTCACTTTACCTAAGTCTGTGTATAAAAACTGGAATTGATTTAGGCAACCATTTATCTCTTTCATGCAGTTCAGGGACACCTCTGTCTAAATTTGAAAAGGCACATGGAATGGACAGATGGTGGTGGTAGGGGGGGCATCAGTGTGCTGAAATATTTACCACATGGCACAGAGTGATTATTATTTTTTTGTTTTTCTGAGCTGGTGAATAAGCAGGTGGCTCACTGATGTAGAAGCTCTCATCACTTAACACAATATCAATAAAGTGGTGCTCACATGTTAAATGCCCTTGTAAGGATGACTCCCCAATGTGTAATATCACAATCCTGTCATAAAAATACATATGAATGTATTTCAATTGTTCAGTTGCTTTTTGTGACTTCTTGTCTGTCTAAGCATTTCATAGTAGCACTGCATGCATGGATGTTTAATTAGAAAGAACAAATAATACTGTCAATAAATCCATTGCTCATCCTTAATATGTAACTTTCAAATACTAATGGCTGAAGTTGGAGGAAAATGTTTTTCATTTTGGTGTAGGATATGGTTGCTAAAATGTTGAAAAAAATATGAAAATTGATTGTAAGGTTCAGACGAAAGCATTCAGTAGTGTGCCTGTGATGTATAAACTTCACTTTATTTAATGGCTCAGTAAAGGAGTCATGTATCCAAATAGCATCGGGTAAAGATTCAAACTGCCCAGATAGCCATAAGATCCTTTTTACCCACACACTTTAATGTGTGTAGGCATTATGCAGATTCTTTGCTTACACAGTGAAGTAAAATTAATTTAAAATTGTATGTGTTTCAATAGCCACATTTATAAAGCATTGGTTTCTATCTAAAGTGTACTTATTGTGCAAGTAGTGCCACATAGTGTCCACTAGAGAGCTCTTTGCTCTTTGAAGACTTTCAGTCTGATGTAAAACTCGAATCATCAGTTTATGGGCTAAGTGGTTTAGAACTGATCCTCTTTTTATATGTAGCTAAATAAAGCTTGTATCTTTCAGTTACTAATTAAGAGACACCAGATTTTCTGCAAAGTGAAATCGACTCCCCTGATCTTGTAACACTGTATTTTAAGGACAATATTTTTGAGTATAAAAATAATATGGTAATTTTGCTATAGACAAAAATAATATGGCAATTTTTCTATAGACAACTCTTTAGTCTTCATGCAGAGTTCCCCATGTTGCAAAACAGTTAGAAGCATACAGAGAGGAAGTACTTACTTGAAGTCTCTGCATGTGCTCACACAGGATGAATGTCAACCAGTGGCACTGAAAAAAAGAAGAGGAAGTGACACTGTGTCTCTCGACACTGACAAAAGGAGACAGTCACAGTGGTGGAGAAAAGGGCGTTTTCTGATAAATATTTTTGGAACCACAGACAAGGTAAGTCATACAAAATGTGTAGTGAGGTGGAGGGGGGGATATGATGATAGAGCTGGGATGACGGAGATAGAGAGATGCGCTCAGAGCTGAAGAGAACGAAACTTTAAGGGCCTTCACATGCGAGCAGAAAAATGTGTGCCATTATCTGTGAATATAGGACTTGCATTTGAAAATGCCAATTGTTTGGCAGTAGTAGTTGTTTTTCATTTAATTCTCATTTAATTTAAAGTTCATTTTACTCTTCCAGAGGAACTGTTGGAAGTTCAGAGATGCCATCTGAATAGGGTTAGTTAATAGAACGTTGCATGCAAATCAGGTAGAATTTGTAAATCGCAAGTAAAGTTGGAGCAGACACCTCTTACATAGTGGTTGTTTTCCCTCTTAAACATGAAGTGATCTGACTACCGTCTGTACAGTAGAATGGCTCATTGGTAAACTGTGGTGTTTTGTGTAAAATCACCAAAAACATATTCTCGGTATTGAGCCACATAAACTGAACTGATTTCACTGATCATGTGCCAGGTGAATAGTATGAATGGTTTCTCTTTTGACAGCATGGCTGCATGGGACTTGACAGTGACCGTGGAGGAACTGGGCCCGGAGGCCCCTCCTCTCAAAGTCAGCGTGACTTCTGATCTCCACATAGGAGGAGTGATCCTGAAGATAGTGGAAAAAACACGTAGGTGACCCTGTATTACTGATGGCCTTTCTTGGGCATGCTCAGGTTAAAGGTGTGGGTGATCCCTGCAGCTCTTTTCAGCTATGCTGTAGTACTGGAGATGAACACATAGTATACAGTGTTGGGTGGTGATATTGTAACTCTGCCTACTAGGTGGGCTACGATTTCTCATAAAGGACTGAAAAAGATTCCCTTTAAACAGTATAAAACAGTAATTATATCAAATACTAATGCAGATCATGAAAAGTCTGCACACCCGAGTAGAACAGACAAAGTATAATATAAAATATCCATTCCGTTCATGTGGCCTAAATTTACCCTAAGCTTATCCTGGATTCAACACCCCACAAGAAAATGTAAATTCCTATCCCTCCTTTGTTGGCAACTAATCATGAAAGTCTGTGGAAGAGTGAGGATTTACATTGTGACATTGTGGAATCCACAATGATGCACAGCACTCAAAAGGGGGCGTGGGGGAGATCATAGTCAAATCATTAAAAGAAATCACAACATTCTCAGAATAACAAAAAAAAACTTGTTGTGTTAGTGTATAGGACCATGTAGTGATATTGTGTTTAGAATAAAAAATTTAATCTTGTTTCCTCCTCTTATCTCCTCCGTCGGGGTGAATGAAGTGTGTGGGAAAAAGAAAGTAAAAAGGAATCACTTTCCTTGTGGGAGGTTCTCGAGGGAGTCTCTCCCGAATGTAGTCAGTGTGTGAATGTGATGAAGTAAAAACCAGTGTGTGAATGCGGTGCATTAATTTTCAGAGGTTAAAATATCAAGGTAAACTTGCACAAACTTGTACCTTTGGCACCCTTGGGTCCCCTCTGGTGTGTCTTGCAGAGATAAAGAGGGACTGGTCAGACCACGCGCTGTGGTGGGAGCAGAAGAAGTTGTGGGTCCTGCGGCCGGCCTGGACGCTGGACAAGTGCGGGATCCACGCCGACGCGCGGCTCAACTTCATGACCCAACACAAGCCCCTGAGACTGGGCCTGCCCAACGGGGCCACCATCCGCCTCAAGGCCTCCTTCTCTGCGCCGCTCTTCCGCTGCGTTGTAGGCATCTGCCGAATACTGAGTGAGTGAGATCGGCAGTGGGGAAAAGCCATTAGAAAGGAGGAGATTGAAAACCGAAATTGCTCCTGTGTAGTATAAAACGCAGCCATGCAAATTTTATCTGCACTGAGTTGCAGCCACCTAATCCCCACCCATGGATGTGGAAATGGACCTCTCGTCAGTGAAATTAATTACCACAATAAGATTAGGAAAAAGAAATTTCAAGCGGCTATGGCCAAACATTTGATATCACAAATTGGATGTGTTTCTTCTCCCTTGCACGCTCTCTCTCTCTCTCTCTGCCTGACACGGGTGTGTTTTTCTTTCTTTCCAGACATCCGTCACCCAGAGGAGTTGTCCCTCCTGCGGCCTATGGAGGAGAAAAAGAAAAAAAAAGACAGATCAGAAGAGGAGGTGCATGACATCACTGGAGTCTCAGTCATCTCAGGTCTGTGCCGATGCAAACACACAGCCATAGAACAGTTACAAGTCAACACAGACAAATTTTGACTTGGTTTACTTGGTAGGAATGCTATGGTAGGCTATGGTAGACTTGGGTTGTTTCATTGATTTCAAGATAGAAAAGCCTCCGTTGTTTTCAACTTCTGAATGTTTACTTGGCATCAAAAACTGCATGCCTTTGGAAATAGATAACTGTAATTTAGTTATGTATAGCAACTCATCTGCCCTATAAAATGCAAAGCATCTAACATATACGGTATCTAAACAAAAGCATCTAAAAAGGATGGATTTTTGCTCTGAACAACTGCAGACTCCATGCTCACACTATCAAATGGGATGCCTGCTCACTTCGCTCAGTCTGCTGAGTATGAAGCTGTCTACAAGGTTCTGTCTATAAGCCAACCAGCTCCTGCCCCAGACACCATAGCTAAGATGTTTCGGCCCACCAGTGTTGTGGAGAAAGCTCAACTGAACAGCAGGTTAGTATGTTTACATAAGCTCTTTATGAATATATATATTGATATTTCTACAAGGTTGGTTGGTCTACTGTAGACCCTACAGAGATTTTGCAGAACTATCCCACCGATTGATCATGATAAAAGAAAAGCTTTTTTCAATCCTCTAATCCAAATATATCCCCTAAGCCCTAGGCCTTGAGATTTAACTGGCATGAATCGACTTCATGGTCAGCCGGTTTATACAAACTTTTAAAAGGTTAAGTCTTTGAAGGTTCAGGACTGAAGGTTCAGGTTGGATGACACTTGGATTCAACCTAGTACCAAACATTCGACTGGTTAATACCTAATATTGAATCAAACAGCAGTTCCATATTAAACTCTAGTTGTCAAAGTATGAAGGACTGTGTATGAACTCCAAAGCATGTACATGAAGAGTTCCTATATGTATGCACAGGCATCAGGAGGATGCACTGCCTGGGAGTCTTTCTTTTGTGTCACTGAAGAGATCTGATGTCTATGTCTCTCTCCAGGTGGTTGGATTCATCTCGCTCACTGATGCAGCAAGACATCAATGAAAATGACAAGCTGCTACTGCGATTTAAATACTATACTTTCCACGATATTGTACCCAAGGTATATTGATGATACTTAAAGCACCTTTAATGCAAGCATTACTATGTTTTGGGTATTTATTCAAAATATTTCCGTTGTGAAGGTTCACATATGAAAATGTAAAATGTGGCATACTAAATGGGCATAAAGGACATATTATAACATGTATCTAAGATAATCATATAGAGTTCAAATGCACAAACCATCTTAGGAAATATGCAAAATGTATTTTTTTTATAGTTTCCATGCAATCTATTTAAATGCTATTTCAATGTTATTATGATAATATATATATATATAGTATATATAGTATATATCTCCATAAGGTGTCCATTTTTACTAGTAACTGTATGTGAATATTGGCTTAAGACATACAGTAAATGGACATACACATTTCATATAAACACCTACATTGACATTATACTGTACTATATACTGTATTATTTTTGCGAATAAATTTAAGGGAGTCTGTTTTTGTTTCAAGAGCGATGCAGTTCGACTAACCCAGCTGTATGAACAAGCGCGATGGGCCCTTCTGTCAGAGGAAATAGACTGCACTGAGGAGGAAATGATGCTGTTTGCAGCTCTTCAGGTACATACATAAGGATAGAAAATAACTCTTAACACTTTCAGTCTCAGCATACTCGTTTGTACTTTGGCTTTAACTCACTCTTTTTCTTTCTCTGTCTTTGTGTGTGTGTGTGTATGTGTCTGGTGTTCCTGAACATGTGTGTGTGTGTATGCTTGTGTACCTCTTGTACGTGTGTGCTGGTATGTTTCTTGTGTGTGTGTGTGTGTGTGTGTATGTGTGTTTGTATGTGTGTGCTGGTGTGTCTGTACACATGCATGTGTGTGTGTGTGTGCGTGCGTGCGTTTGCATCATCTAGTACCACATCGGAAAGGTTTCTCTGACAGACCCTCAGATTACATCATCTCCAGCTATGGACGATCTGGACTCGGCGCTCCAGTGTCTGGAGCTTAAATTGGACGAGGAGAGCAGCAGCAGCAGCGGAACAGACATGCTGGTTAGCCACACAGGCTTCCTCTTCCTCATTCCTCTTTCATAGGCCTCCAGTTGGCTGCAGCAGATGTAAACTCCAATGTCCAGTGATCAATGTAACACAGATGCCTAGTTTGAAAGTAATAAATTTGTCTTTGTAGGATACCATGACACCTGCTCCAGAGCTGAAAGATTATTTGAAGATCTTCAGGTGAGTGGTGTGTAACTCGGCTCGGTCCTCTTATCAATTCCAGTAAACTATACACTCACCTTATTTTATTGTCTCTGTTTCATAATTTAGGCCTAAAAGACTGACTCTCAAGGGTTACAAGCAGTTCTGGTTTACCTTCAAAGACACGTCAATCTCATACTATAAGAGTAAGGAGGAGAGCTCCAGAGAACCCATTCAGCAAATGAACCTGAAAGGTAAACTCTGTTATGAATGTGACAAACAAGAAACAATAGGAAACCCATTCATCGCTTAAACTTTTTCAGACTTCAAAACATAATCAGAACTGTTTGAATATATTTGAACAGGTTGTGAGGTGACTCCTGATGTTAGCATTGCTGGGCAGAAGTTCTGTATAAAACTGCTAATCCCTGAGCCAGACGGCATGAATGAAGTTTATCTGCGGTGTGAAAATGCAAGTGGTCTTTTCTTCACTCCAACCACAACAAAATCAAATGTGGATGTAGTGAAACACACAGGTTTTACTACTGCAATTATTGTATGCATTTGTTTTACATCATACCTTCCCAAATATTAAAACAAAAAGACGGTGGACTCTAATATAGGGAAGAAATTCTGAGTGAATTTTTGTAAAATTTTTAAAAATTTGTTTCATACAACTTACAACAGTAACTGAATTGGTCACAAAAGCTTTTATTTTTCTTATACCCCATTCAGTGGTGACCTCAAACAACAGGAGTATAGATTGAACAGCATCATTTAGCATCAATAGCATTACTCATTTAAGCCACTAAAAAGCCTATTACAATGGCAATTTTTTTAGTTAACATAATAATGGGTTTTATCTCTCATGTTTCAGAGTCCTTCCCCAGTGTATGTTTTCACAATGTTTTATTGTTTTTAATATTTTAAAAGTGACTTGTCTCTTTATCCTACCAGGAGCAACAGTATAGCAAGTGGATGGCCGCCTGTCGTCTGGCCTCTAAAGGAAAAACCCTAGCCGACAGTTCTTACTCCAGTGAGGTGGAGAGCATTGAGTCCTTCTTAGCCATGCAGCGAACCAACCCTGGGGCTGCCTCTGCCCAGACTGATGAAAGCATCAACACACACAGCTTGGTGTCACCACGATACCAGAAAAAGTACAAACCAAAACAGGTATTAAGTCACATAAGCCCTTTTCAATTGACACACACACACACACACACACACACACACAGTCTATGCATACACACTAATGCACAGAGTTGATGTTCTGTGGCCTTTTTTTGTCCCTAGCTAACTCCTCGAATTCTCGAGTCCTATCAAAATGTTGCACAGCTCTCATTAACAGAAGCAATTCAAAAGTTTCTTCAAATATGGCAGGCCTTGCCAGACTTTGGGCTCTCCTATTTTGTTGTGAGGTAAGTAATTGACTTCACTGGGCTAGAAGAAAATCAGACTTACAATATCTTAGCATATCCCACAACTAAACTGTCTTGAAGCCTAGTATTATCGGGTTAACCCATATTAACCTGACACATTTGCCACACAGATTTAAAGGCTGTCGTAAAGATGAGGTCCTTGGAATTGCCAACAATCGTCTAATACGCATCGACCTCAGTATTGGAGATGTGGTTAAAACATGGAGATACAACACCATGAGACAGTGGAATGTCAACTGGGACATCCGTCAGGTAGGAACCGAAAAAGAGCCCTTCATGTAGTATTGTCTTATAAGACATAATGTAACACACATTTAACATGTTTTAAATATTTTCCCTGTCTCTTGTCTACTTTTCATTATTCTAGGTTGCTATTGAGTTCAACGAGAATGTAAACATTGCTTTCAGCTGCGTGACTGCTGACTGCAAGATTGTGCATGAATACATTGGAGGCTACATCTTCATGTCTACCCGCAGCAGAGAGACAAGTGACACTCTTAATGAGGAGCTGTTTCACAAACTCACCGGAGGCCATGAAGCACTCTGATGTCCCTGATATTAATACAGACAGGACTATTATTGCCTCATACGATTTTTACACTTAAGATAATGGTTAGGTGTAACAACATAGAGTCCAAAACCATATACCGGTATGTGGTAAATTATTTTGTAACAAAAAAAAAAAAAATTCTCTTTACCTCTGAGAGAGGCGCTGGCTTGGGACTTCAATTCTGTATCATTCAGCCGTGGGGAAATCATTCAGAATTTCCCCAATCGTATGTGGAGAAAATCTGTACTCACATAATCACAGCTTCACTTTATGATCAAATAGACATTCACACTTGCACAACCTTGGACTTTCTCTTAGCTGAATAAACATGCCACAAAATAAAACTACCTTAGGAGTATCACTAGCATTGTACATGTGCAAACTTCATCTGAACTGTCAACATCCAGGTTAAACTGAAAAATAAATTACTTTTCATACAAGTTTACCATTACGTTTAGTTCATAGAGTTATTAGAATTAAATCAACTTGCTCAGTGAACTAGTAAGTCTCACTAATTCATGCACAACATATCCTGCTGATTCATCATGTTTTTCTTGTTAATCATCTAGTTAACAGCTTTGAAAATCACAGTCATTTCCAGTGGGCTTGTGAGTAGAATCAAAGTCCTTCTAAGCGTCTCCTATTAAAAAAAATCTCTGCTTGAACGCAGCTTGGGCATCATGGAAGTGCTTCACCACATAGTCCGAGGCCTAAAGATTTTGCCCCAATAAATTTATTAAGGATTCAATCACATTTAGCTTTAAATTTAAAAGTCTTCATAGCTATTATGATTCCGAATTGGTGATATATGATAATGACTTAGTAAATGAAATTAAACAGTCAATGCCAGCTGGATATAAATACATAGGCTTATATTGTTGCAGCTCTCCATTAGTCAACAACTGAAAACATTCAGTCTGTCTACCAGTGGTGTAAAGAAGCGCTGTTGGACGTGGGGACTGAGTTTGTTTCCCAGAATCCTTAGCGTCATCTCCTACCATAGCCGAACAACAATGGCGGATTCTTCGGTTGGTTGATACGGAGAATTCGTTTTGAAATATGTTATTATTCGATGTATCGTGATTTACTCGACTCGTGGATTTAAGTGTTTGCTCATAACGATGTTATGTGCTTACAGGTGGATGTGGTGGAAGGCTGTCGGCTACCTGTCCTCCGAAAAAATCAGGAAAACGAAGACGAGTGGCGTGAGTACATAGGCTAGCGTTAGCCGGGTGCTAAGATGTTAGCTGAATAGTAAAACAACTGTCATGGCTGACTAGCTGCCATGGGTCAGCCGCTGTCTTATATAAGGGAATATGACGGTCGTTGTCAGATAGTAAACAAACTCATGTCAGCAAGAAATATGTAGCGAAACATACTTGCATACGTTCTGCTGTGTATTGCAGAAAACTTTAGGAAATGTCAATCATCTTTTGCACAAGTTCTTAACAAATGCGAGTTAATTTTGCCCCAGCCGTTGCTTACTGTCAACATGACTGAGAAGCACTTAATGCATAATGCACATTTTAACAATGCAATGTTGGTGAAACCCAGAGTTCATAACACCTCCAGGAATTGTATACTTTGCTTTTGCAGCTTTGGCTGAAATTCTCAGTGTGAAAGATATCCCTGGGAAAAAGCTCTACTATGTCCACTATATCGACTGTAAGTACCGGTGTATTCTTTTTTTTATAGTGCTTCCAGGTACATTTCTGTTCATGGAGAATTGCTGTGACATCATAATACTTGGGAACTGCAAATTTCTTGTCTAAAATCTCATGTCATACCTTGTGGTCTCCTATGACATCAGTCAATAAGCGTCTGGATGAATGGGTCACACCAGAGCGACTGGATTTGAAGAAGCTTCAGTTTCCCAAGAAGGAGGCTAAAACCCCCACTAAGAATGGTCTCTCGGGATCTCGGCCAAGTTCCCCGGAGAGAGATGTGGTAAGACCTGCCAGACCTGGACCCCATCCTCCATCTACAGTCCCAACTGTTACTCCAGCTCCTACTCACCAAACTACACAAACTCAACCACAGGTTTGGCAACATATTACCCCTCGACTCCATTGTATTGAATCAGGTGATCAGTGCCGTATTAACCTCCTCCAATCAAATATGACCTAATTGTGATGATGTTTTGCAACAAGAGGGGTCTGAATTTGAATTGCCAGTTGTATTATAATGTCATTCATTTGGATCACTTTTGAAGAATGAAAAATGGCCTCTTGCCTCTCTGGATAAACTAATGTATAACAGATTTGTGAGAATATTGTGGTCTTGCCTCTGAAATGAGAGGATATGGCCACTGATTCCAGTAACCCAGTATTCCTGTAAACCACTGTTTAAGAATACAGAATAATAATTCTGAGAGATGTATTTTTAAGAAATTCCTGTGGTAATGTTCTGTTGTACTCTAATGTGATTGGGTGGATGGTTCACTGATGGCTTTGTGGTAAAGCTCACTTGTGGAGGTGTAAAGTGGGACTGTCGCTTAACATCCCTTTTCTCTTTTCCTTTGTGTTCAAATTCAGAGGAAGAGTCTAGAAATCAACATTCAAACTCCTACAGCTCCTTCCAGAGGCAAAACCCTCCCTACACCGGTATAAATTCACTTTACCAATTCTACACCATCAGAAAGTGAAAACATATCAAGCCTATTTTCATAAGCAAAGAAAGGGTCCCGATTGGCATTTTTATATTCCAATATCACTTACTGCTTTACCCATTTATTGTTAAAGTGGCTGTTTGTTTGATTTATATAAAAATATTTTTTTTATGTCATATGTTAAGATAAAGATATTGAGTGATAAGATTGCATGTGCTTTGTTTCTCTGTCCTTAATTTACTGTTAGCCTTTGTTAATATATTATGCCTTTGTTAATAATAATATAATATTATTCAATATTTGTGTAATTGCTATCTTATGTTTCACCTTATTGGCTAACAGAAAAGAAAAACAGAGTCCTTGACGTCACAGCCATCCCCAGCAACACCAAGTTCCACGGAGTCCTCCCAGACTTACTCATCCACAAGAGAGCCCTATACTCCCAAGTCAAACAACCGCGAAGACCATGAGCCTCTCACTACAGTACCATCACTTTCAGTTAGTTAATTATTTATTAATTTTGTTTTCCCTGCTCTGAATTTGTGGTTGTGTAGATTATATTTTTACCTGTAATATACCCATATTGTCTTTTAAGAATGGAACAACTCGCCGCCTCGTCCCCTCTCAGCCAGGGAGGAAGAGGAAAGCCAATTGTGGGGCCACTGATGAGGTAAAGCTTCTTGCCTTGTTTTTCTTCTCGTTCTTCCTCTGTCATTAGTATTTTTTTCACGGTCTTGTAGCGCATTTCCTCTTAAAATCATGATTCAAGATTTACAATAGATGGCATTTTTTCTTGCATGAAATGTTTTTCACCTCACAAATTTTCATCACACACTTCATCCATTTATTGCTATAATAATCATGTAAATATTTTTCATAAGGTCAGTTCTTGAGCAACATGTCCCTAAAATGTTTGCCTTTGCCAGTTTAGTTGCAGGCATTGGTAAAGTGCAGGCTGATGATATTTGACTAGTTTAAGCAGCATATTTGCGACCAAAACCTGAAGGATCCTAGCAATTATTGATATTGGAAAGAGGATTTAAATGAGCTATGTTTTCCTACCCTTATTAATTATGTATTATAGACATTTAGAAAATGTATGTTGGCAGGTCATAATTACCTGCTTGAATAAACAGCACCAAAACTACACTTCAATTCGATGCACATTCAATAAATAATAATTTCTGGTAATTCATTCCCTTGGAGGGGAAAAATCTGTAGGAAAGAAATATTTTCCTCCCCCTTCAAGCCATGTCCAAAAGCCTGCAATTCCTGTGTTTCTCTGCTAGATTATAAAGGTTTTCCAGTATAACAGCCCTCGATGCCCCAGTGTCTTTCTACCATCAGGAGAGGTCCGTCTGATTTCTTTGTCATTGCCTGTTTGCTGTGTGTTTGTTAGGGCTCTGGCCCTGGTGTGTCTTTAGGCATCAGGCCACCCAGTAATACTCAGTGTATAAAGTACCATTCCTGAGCACTTGTAAGAAATAATATTTGGGCCAGAAATGGGGCTTAAGAATAATTACTTAATTTGTGGACAAATATGAACCTAACGCCCTACCCTTGCCTCTCTAAATACTGGCTAATGGTGCAGGATTCTCAAGACAGCACGGATGGGATCCCGACGGCGCCGCGTATGACGGGCAGCTTGGTGTCGGACCGCAGCCACGACGACATCGTCACACGCATGAAGAACATTGATTGCATAGAGCTGGGCCGACACCGGCTCAAGCCGTGGTACTTCTCGCCCTACCCGCAGGAGCTGACCACCCTCCCCATCCTCTACCTCTGCGAGTTCTGTCTCAAGTACCTCAAGAGCCTTAAGTGTCTCCAGAGACACCTGGTGAGTACTGCCTTGCTGCTCGCTGACGCAATGAGGAATGTTTGGGGTGGCATCCCTGTAGCTGTTTACACATGTTGTTGTTGTGTGAACTGAAAGAAATTCTCCATCAACAGTCAGTAAGATTGCCTAGTAATTTTGCTCAAAATTTAGGACTGTATGTCTTTGAATTACTCATTCTATTATTATTTACAGGTTTCAGAAGCAGGTGTAGTGTAGTGTGGGTGGGTTTTATGTTGCCTCATATAACAGTACTCTATTTGACACTGATGTTTGTTTGTAGACAAAATGCAATCTTCGCCACCCTCCAGGAAATGAGATTTATCGTAAAGGGACCATCTCCTTTTTTGAAATTGATGGCAGGAAAAATAAGGTGAGCTATGGAATGCATGTTAAATAGAATCTTATTAACCTATTAGTCTGTGCATGCTGTGAGTGATTCTTCTTGGTGTTATTTTTTCAGACATACTCCCAGAACCTGTGTTTGCTTGCCAAGTGCTTCCTGGACCACAAGACCCTATACTATGACACAGATCCATTCCTTTTCTATGTAATGACCGAATATGACTCTAAAGGCTTCCACATAGTGGGGTATTTCTCTAAGGTACTAAACAACTTTTTGCCACCCTTTTTTTCCTACCTTTTTGAAAGACCTAATTCATATTTCCCTTTAGAAACCAAAGGATTTTACTTTCTAGGTTATATAGATCTCTAACTACATGGCAAAGTTACTTAGACATCACTTCATCTGGATCTGTCTTCTACCAATCCTAGGAAAAAGAGTCAACAGAAGATTACAATGTGGCATGTATTTTGACGTTACCACCATATCAGAGGAGAGGCTATGGGAAATTGCTCATAGAATTCAGTAAGTCCATACATGCATTCAGGCACCACCACAGTTTATACCGGAATCTCGCTGCAAACAAGTCTCTAAATTTAAACCTTTTTTAATCTCTCTGCTGCTGAAATACCATATGCACATGCTTTTGCAGACTTAAGCAGTGATTGTATATATTTTGCCAACCAACCCAACTGCTCTGTCCATTGCTCCATGTGCTTGTGTGTGTGTATTGGTGGGTGTCTGCCTGTGTCTGTTATCTTCCTATATACTGTATGTTTCAATACTGTGTTTGTGTATGTGTATGCACACACATTAAGTGAATGTGTTTATTGCACTTTCTTCTTCCCCCTCTGTAGGTTATGAGTTGTCAAAAGTGGAGGGAAAGACGGGCACCCCAGAGAAGCCGCTCTCTGACTTGGGTTTACTGTCCTACCGCTCCTACTGGTCTCAGACCATTCTGGAAATACTCATGGACCTCAAATCTGAAAATGGCGAGAGGCCACAGATCACTATCAAGTATGTGCCCTAACCCTTTCTTCATTCATCTGTGATGTGACCAATGTGTTCGTGTGATTTTATTGTTTTTCTGTTCATGTTTGCGATCATTCATTCATTTTGTTTCAGTGAGATCAGTGAAATAACCAGCGTTAAGAAAGAGGACGTCATATCAACTCTTCAGTACCTCAATCTTATCAATTACTATAAGGTAAACTGTAACTTACTAGCTGCTGTTCACGTTAAATTTATGGTTATGCAGAGAATATACCTTATTACTGTTGTCTGAGTTGAGTTGTGTTTTGTTGTAATGGCCACTAGGGGTCTTCTTTAGTCAAGTGGTTCTAGAGGCCGACTGTACCCTATTAAGATCCCATAATATCATCACGTTAGACAGACATGTTTGTGTGGTGGTGTTTTGAGTCATTGCTGTCAATATGTGGGTGTAAAATGAAAACCATGGTGTCTTTCACACAAATCACCCTTGGAATATCCCCTTTCTTCTGCGTAGGGTCAATACATCCTGACTCTGTCCGAGGACATTGTGGAAGGTCATGAGCGAGCCATGCAGAAGCGACACCTCCGCATTGACCCTAAATGCCTACATTTTACCCCCAAAGACTGGAGCAAGAGGGGAAAGTGGTGAAGCGTGGCCCACACACATCACACACACACGCACACAGACAAATCGCCATGTCATCCCAAACTCAATTATTTCAACACATTGGTCCTCCTCCACATATTGTGGATTGTCATTTATAACGGGGGGAATCGCATATCCAGCAGACCATGATTTAAGCATCCGTTAGAGTTCAGAGGTATTCGTACATTTTAAATTGTTTAATTGTTTCTTTGTACAGGATTTTTTAATAACTGTGTTGAACAAAACAGTGGCCGTTCTTCTTTTAAAAAGCCATGATATACTGTTACAAGAATGTAAATTTGGGTACTTGTACAGCTGTTTGTCTTTTTTTATCTGAATGTAAACTATGGTAATACTCTGGCACAACAACTGTGCCAATTTTAAATTAGACATTTTTCTGTAAAACTGTGTATTAATCTTTATAGTTGTAAATGTGAACTAGGAACAAATCATCTTTTCACCCTAATAAATGTACAGTCATTCAAATGTATTTGACAACTTTTGCGGTGTTTTCTTTTTTTTTTCCTTTTTTACGAAATGACCTAAAGAAATACTGAATTACTAGGTGTAAGATTTATGGATTAATCAGTTCACTCAAGTTCATTAGTGTTAATATCATCTTCACCAGCCTGTAAAGGATAAGAAAACATAATGTAAGTACTAAATTACAAGGGTTTTTCAGTAAGTTCTAAGGTAAGGCATTTTTCCAGAATTATTCAATTGGCCTCTATATATAATAGAAATTGGTCTAAAAAATGTGTTTCAAAATCTGAAACCAAAGGATGAAACCAATCCTTTGGCTGAAATCACCAATATATATATTGGCCACTGTATATATATATATTGTACTTTTAAGAACCAATTTCAGCTAAAGAAAATGTGATGGCTCAGTTACCTCAAAAAAAGTGTCCACAAGCCTGTCAAGCACAGCAGCCTGGGACCAGAACTTTTGTTGGCTCTGGTCAATGGCAGCAAGAAGTCGGAGATATGAGCAGATCATAGCTATCTCCCTGTAATCAGCATTGAGAAAACACATCACACATTCTAAGAAATCAGTAAACTTGGCCATATTTACATGTAGGAGCAATGACACTATTAAGTGAGGTACAAACTCATCTACCCAAACTATATCATCATTGGTCGGTCATCATATGTAATAGTATATCACTAAGCTATGACGTAGTAGTCTATCATCAAGCTATAGTGTAAGTGGTCTATCACAAAGTTAAATTGCTACAAGGAACATTCATGCACTCTATAGATCTGGATTGTCTCCAGGCTAATTATTTTGATAGGATTATTATCCAAGACTGACAAACATCCTATCCTTATAAAAGTTAAATGCACACCACAATGACAAACACACACATACTGACACTAACATCTCACCTACCTCTCACTGTATTTGTTGGCAGTGTAAGTAAGTTTCAGGGCCTCTTGGTAGAATTCCTCATCTGTTTGTGGTATGGACTTTTCCTCTGAAGATTCAGGAAATATATACTGTCTGTAACAATTTTCTCATTTCTTAGAAAGCGATTATGCGTCACACATCAGGTTGTATACATGCTGTGCATCTTTATAATTACCCATTTTCCTGATTGACTCCAACTCATCCTCAAAAATGTCCTGAAACTAAAAATTTATTCCTTGTTACCTTCATGTTCCCTCAGTAATAACATTTAACATTAAAATAGAGTAAGTATAACTGGAATACCTTCTGAAACTTGGACACCATTCTCCTCTTAATTGTCAATTGGAAATTGTCAACTAACACAGCCATGACAAGACTAAAAAGAGAAAGGTGCATAAGTAACTGAGCTGTCTTCTACTGTACACTTCTACTGCATAACCTGCTGTAAAACAAAGGCCAATGTACATAAACCGTAGAGCTGGAGTAGTGTGGAATAGAAATATTTATTTATTAGAACATTTATTGAAAGATTTGAATACTGGTAATCACTTACTTTAGAAAAGTGAAATACTCCACCACAATATAGAGGATAAGGAAGATGATGATGTGTGGAGCACCTGACATTTACCAGATAGATACAGTTTACGAAAAAAACATGGCACATGTTGAAACCAGTTTGGCAAATAAGTAAACAGTCGATAAACTCACCATTGTCCCGACTAATAGAGTAGGTGTGAGACCAGTCATCCAGAGTCAGCAGCTGGAAAAGGGTAAAAACAGTGCGGAACATGGTTCCAAAGTGTGCAGGGTCGGAATGGCTAAACATCTCCCGAAAGATGACTGCAAACATGAGGAGGAAGGTGAACATGAGGATGATGATGGCTCCCATGGACTGGAGAGACTGTAGGCATGTGGACACTATGGCTTGCAGGCTTTGAAGTAATCTGAAGATTAGGCCACAGTAAGGTATTGCTCAGAGGGTTTAAACAGTATGCACATACACACAGAAAGAATCCCCAAATAGTGATGGTGGTAAATCCCTTACTTGATGGTCCTTATGACACGGAATGTTCGTATAACACGGACACCTTTGATGATTTTCAGGACCTGGAACACCCCTGAAGCCTGGACATTTACATTTCCGCTCGTCATTAAAGGCATCAAGAAATCAATCATGCTAACCACAACTATGAAGAAGTCTAAAGGGGGTGACAAAAAAGTATACAATAATTATTAAATAATAAAAAAGCAAAGGAAATTTTAATACTTTAATATAAACATTCACAATTGTCATTCCCAATAGTGTAGTGACCCACCTGCATTATTCCATGAGTTTGTGAAGTAAATGAATCTCCAGACAGTAAACTTAAGTGCAAACTCCATCAAGTAGATTGCAATTAATGCTGCATCTAAAGCTGACAAAAACCATGCTGTGACAGAGGGGAAGAAAGGTGTTTGTACAAAACTTCAATTAAATTAAATATACTATATATTAACACACAGAAATATCACCAGACTATGAAAACATCTAAAAACATTTCGGAGACCAGTTTCATCGCCAAACCTTGACCTCTCTAGAGCAAGTTCTTGCTGCTAAGCGTTTCATTGGAGTAAACGGGTAAACAAAAGTGAACATTTTTGCTTTTACCTCCCCTCACTATGACCGTGTCAAACGTCTCCGCCACAAGAACTGCGGTGTTAAGTATCACCACAAAGAGGATGAACTGGTCAAAGAGTTTGTGCTCTGTGAAATTGAAAATTATGTAATACAGTTCACTCATAGATGAAAGCAGCCTGCCCTTTGCCCTCAGACAACAGAATGGCGAATTCTTCAGCTCTTGGATCTTCCTCTCCTCAGCTGCAGAGAGAGCACCACACGAGGCAGAGAGATTCATGTAGCCAAACATTTAAGTTGCATTACTGATTCTGAGTGTGTTCATATTTACCAATGCGCAAGAGCTGCTGTAGCTGGTCTTGAGTGATTTCACATGTGGAAAACACCCTTTTTTTCACCACTTTTTTCTTGACTGATGACTTTTGGCTTGCTTGCAATCCCCCCCAAAAAACATCATTATATCATCAAATATTTTCAAACAGGCCTATCTTATTAATAACAGTAATGCAATTGGACAAGTTGTTAATTTGTAACTGATGGGTATTAAAACTTAGTATGAGTTTAATTTAAATTTATTATGGTAACATATAGGCCTACCTCTTTTGACCATCATCTGCCTATAAGCCGCTGATGCCAGTCTCTTCTCCATTTTTCCCACTCAGCAAGTAGGCCTACACTTGATATGACAACAACAAAATTCAGATCTTGAATTCATAAAGTAATTACATTATCTACTTCATGATAGTAGCATGAGTAGCCTAGGTCGGCGTTGACTGTAGTGAGTCAGTGTTTCTCAAGCGACTTTTATTGTGCTTTGAACAGCTGTTTGCACTCTGCTGTAAACAAAATAGTTACATTTACCTCTATGCAATAAAAATCTGATCAATAATCCAAAGGCATCTGAAGTCACATTGACGGTAAGCTAATGTTTGCAGCCATGTTGAAGCTGGTGTTATGGACTCCCAAAAATAAAAGCTATGTTCTAATTGTTTTATGTCATTATGACAGACTATGAAATCATAAAACTATACCCCTTTGGTAACGTGACTGCGACTGAACCAAAGATTCTGGAACGGTTTTGTGTAACGTTCTAGAAGTTGTTTTAAACTGGTATGAACATTGCGAACTCAAGATATTGTAGCTGTCACATTTTTCGACGAATGTTAGATGTGGTCGTTTTTAAAGGCGAACCAAAGCATCTCGCTTATTATTTTGGTATAACCGTGAAAGTGGATCAACTTAGTAAGTTAGGCTATCTGGGCGCACATGTCGCAGTTTGGCAATCTAGTACTACAGGTTGTTATGGTTTGGCATAGCACATAGGAATCAAAAAGGTTAAAATTGGCGTACCATTAGCCTAACTATTGCTCACAGGCTAAGGCACAAACCCATTGTCAAATCAACACACACACCCATCTCTCTCGTTTTCCATAATGCACAGCCTATGTTGCACACATTTGCATTTGTGTTTGCCTCTGGCCCACGGATCTTAACTCATAAATTATGGAGAAAATCTCAGCTCTCCGTTGGTCTGCCTCAACGATTACAATGTCATAAGCTATTGGCTTCTCATAGTCGAAACCTTCAAACAGAAGTCAATGCCAAGTATGCCTTATAACAGACACACCTACAAGACGCAGCTGATAGTAGGCTTAATGAAAAATCCTTTAAATGGATTTATGGTAAATGCCACAGGTTCTTCTCTGAAAGTGTGTAATCAGAGAACTCGGCCATTGTGTGTAGCCTAAAGTTAGACCTAGGTCTAGGATAAATTAAAGTAGCCTATATTGAATGGCCCCTTGAACTTGGTGGTCCACAGTGGTGGTCGAAAGTCAGAAGTGAGTGAGACTTGAAAAGTTTTCTTTTTAATTATTTATTTATTAATTTAATAAAGTTAGAAAAATATGATAAGATGTGGTTGTTCTGATTTTGATTCACAGAAATAGCGACCAGATGATTTAAGTCATGCAAAACGGATAGTACAGTAACTCAAATAAATAATATAAATATGAAATAAATAAATAACATAAATAAATAAATAAATATATTTTAAACACAGACAGAAACATTTACATCACGTTGGATACATGCAGTTTACATTTGAAGCACTTTCCATTCATAGCCTAGGCTACTTAAGTTAAACAAAATACAGAAATAATGATCTTGTAACAAGATTTTCTTGGTTTAGTTCTTTTGGACTCAAACCGATCGTGATAAAAAGATAACCTGTCTGTTCTCCGTGGGATGGAACTTGTTGATGTGTCTTGTAAGCCCAGGAGAAGAAAAGAAATTGTCTCCACAAAACCGACAACGGTATAATTCGCTTTCTGATATTTGCTCATTTGTTGGGTGCTGAATCGAACTGCCCGGCATGTCGCCTTCTTCAATTTTCGCGCTTGGACTTTGCGCGTTGGCCTCGGGTGACAACTGATTCTGTGACACGCCACTTGCTTTTTTGTTGTGGAGTGCCAGGTGTTTTCTCAGGTACGCCTGCCGCCGGAACTTCTTTGCGCACAGATGGCAGCTAAAGGGCATCTCATCTTCTGAGGCCGAATCCGTGTTGTGAGGTGGTGGTGTGGCGGTCTCCCGCGCACTCATTCCATAATTGGATGTTGATGGCGAGGATCTGTTTTCCTCTGGCTGCGAGGAGACACTTTCCCCTTGTGTGCTCCGGGGTTTGTGCCAGCGCCGGTGCGAGGCAAGATTAGCGGGGCAGCTAAAAACTTTGTCGCACTCAGTACAGCGGTACTCGACTCGCACAATGCGAGAACACTTGTGGTGAGCCAAGCTGAGCGGGTCCGGGTAACTTTCTTTACAGAGCTGACAAATGAAGCCGCCCAAAGGACTGCTGCTTGTGCTCAAGCTCCTTTTCGCGTCCTCATCTGGATCCTCCTTGATGCGCAGTCCTAGGACAGGCGACGTGGTGACTTCGTCCCGGATTACAGAGCGCCTGTCTTGATTTGGAGAGCTGGTGGCTTTGCGCTTTTTGGCACTCGTCTGATTTTTCGTGCTGGTCGGAGCAGGTCTCTTCGGCGCAGATAGGCCCTGTTCTTTAAACATAGAGTCTAGTTTGGATGTCATTTCAGGTAAGGAGGGTATCGCTGGTGACCCATTTACAGCAAAGCTTCCTAGACTCGGTTCGGGCAAAATCTCGGTTAGGGATGGGGAGACGGTGCTGCTACGCAGTGGCTTTGCGTCTGTGGGGTATTGATTATTGTATTCCACGCTGTCTGGTCGAGTTGGACTAAGAGACGGTGAATATGATTCGGGCATCCCTCCGAAGTAAGCCCTGTTTGGTTTTCTCTGTACAAAGTTGGACACCTCCACATTGGCCATAAACAGATGGAAAGTCGGGATGCCCGGAACTGTTGAAAGACTTTGAGCTGGTACAGAGTCGTCGCGAATTCTGTATGAGATAGCCCCTGTCCTTTTGGACCGTTTTACAAGAAACCCCTTTGGCATGGTGAGGGTAAGGATTCCAACAAGCTTTTCACCTAGAGTTCAAATGCCGTGCAGCCAAAGGGTAGAGAAAGGAGTTGTGTCCAGAACACTCCGACGCGAATACAGACACTGACGCCCTGTCGCTCGATGCGCCCTTTTAAAGCTCCTGGACTTGTATTGTGCATCGGTTAGGACGCAGATGGCCTCAGTCCATGCATCAATATTGGGGCCCGGCAACATGATCCACCCGAGGTCTCAGATGAGTGGAGTGGCAGATGTCACAAACCACCCCCTCTCCGCCCTCCTCCCCTTTTTTTCAACATACCACTCCTCGGCCACTTGCCCCGTCCTTGACGGTCTCCTGCTATTATGCAGATTACACCATGCCACACTCCAACCTTACCAACCTTTATTCAGCTCTCTCCTAGGGGACTCTATTCAGCACACACGTGCCGCATCCCCTTGCCCGTTCATCAAAACGGTGGAAAGAAAAGAGGGAAGAGAAAAGTGCCCTGTATAAGGGGAAGGGGGGCATGGTGAGTAAAGATAGTGTCAGCATTTAAGTAAAAAGTTATGAAAAAAGAACGTCGTCTCCTGCCCTTTACACACACACACACACACACACACACACACACTTCTGTGTTTATTTTACTTAGATTTTATTCCACATTGATATTATGATGATTGTTATCAGTTTAGCTAGAGTCTTGTTAACCTCCAAATCTTCCAAACTTGCACCCCCACCTTCTGACGTCTGATCCAAACAATGGCAACAGTCTGGTCATGTCATTGTAATCGACATTAACAATTTTCATCACACGTTGACAATCTGGCGCAAAAAGACATCCAATGCATCCCCCTTCCTCTGGACGACAGTTTTGCTAGAGTATTTCGATCCGCGCCACAGTTGTCGCTGATTCTAACGCGCTTCGGAACACCTGCATTGAATTTAAACAAACAAATCAAGTCATCCCGTTTTTCAATAAAGCCTCTCGCAAACCACTGCGACAGTAATCTATCCAACTCGGTGTTGCAATTCTTCCAAAGCTGGAAAAAATGTTAAGCCTGCATTTTCTCAACAAAAACTTGCCAAATGTCTAGAGTGTTATTAATACATATAGTTTTATGAAAATGTTTTGTGTAACTGTGATGTGCTGGTGAATGAGGAACAACATAATGGATCATACTTATACAAAAAGATTGTTGTCTAGGCCTATTTGCATTTATAACATAAATTTGGCTTACACTCTGCAAATCGACTGTTCTTTAATAATAGGCTAATTAGCCACACTGGGCCTATATGCACAAATGGCCAAACATTGTACAGACATGTTTGCATTTGCTGTTGGTATTCAAAATCCAATAGCGGCTAGACGAAACAAATCTGAAGTTCAACCATAAGCAAGTGTGTAATGACAAATGATGGCAACGGCGCTTTGATTTGGTATTAAAACAGACGTTGCGCCTGAAAGCCATCAGGCTACATTAAATGAATATACATGAGTCTGAATATGACCACCTCCTTCGCTCTCCTTTGCATTTTGCCATTGAGACGACACACAGACCCGACCTTCTATCCCCCACGCAACCCGCAGCCGTTGTGCGTGTCCCCCAACCGGTCTGTTGTCTCCAGGGAAAGCTGATTGTTATTGGATTTTTTTCTCCCTCTAGGGAAAAAGAGGACAAAAAGGAGGCTAAGAGCGCGAGGCGGATTGCAGTATGGAAGGGTGGGGGTGTCCTTCCCCCATTCTTTTACTTTCCGCCTTTGTTGGAATTGGAAGTTTGAGAGTGTGCCTTTGGAGCCACAAGCCACGCGCCCGCCCTGACCCCTCTGACACGACATTTGCATAAAGCTGCAAAATTGTATTCAGCCCATTCTTTAATGTGACCTGCCTGACACGCCCCATTACCACCGTTTCAAAAAGAAAAAAACAGCACTTTTTGCGCATGCAATAGGCTACCTACCACTATGTACATTATACGCAGCTAGCTCTTTGTCAAAAGCTGTAAATTTAAAGTATAGGCCTACACATTTTGGTTTTTAGGCCATCCTGAACCCGCTGCCTACTCGGGACAATATCTACTACATTTAGGCTACTCACTAAATATAAACTTCTGATAGTGAAAGTGTCAAAACGAATAGGCTATTTTATGAATATGTCTACATTATAAACTCTAGTGAACAGAACGCGAACGAAGGGTGATTAAAAACACAATTATAATTACAGTGATTAGTCAACCTAGCCTCAACCAAGCACAACACAAACCCATATGCTACATTTGTCGATGCTTGGATAGGACAGGTGCAGGGTCAAAGTCGCTGCGTCTTTATTGTTTAGGCCCACAACATTTAATTAATCTTTAAACAAAAAAGCAATAACAGTATAACACTTTGACAATAGTCTATTATATAAGTCTAATAAGCAAAAATTAAATAATGATGCATGGTCAGATGGCGAGTAGCCTTTCAAAGAGTAGCCCTGAATTTTTTTATACAAAAATTGTATGCGGTATCGCCAAGGCTGTGTTACACGATATTGGAGCGCGATTAATTCTCATTCTCTCCCCGTCGAATCCAGACAGAATAGTGTTATGATAATGTCTTCTGGGCTATAGGCTGTATCTTGTTGCTAAGGGGATTGACGCTGGCATGCCCGTGATTGGATGTCGGGGCTCGCCAGCCATGTGCGACCTGTGCTATGTCTATTTGCATACAGCTGTACAGTACTTGGTGTAGACGTGAATGCGCCTTCTCAGCAACAAAAGAAGAAGCAAACTTACAGCCGCGATCCATTCCTTCAATCCTTTTTTTCCAACCGCATACAATCAGATTAAATTGGCCACGATACAGGGTTGGGGGATTCTAAAGCCACAAATTGTGATCAATTAGGAGGAGGTGACAGCGCTACACGCAAATTGCCTCGACCCCTGTTGAGGAATTCTTTTTACCAGATTCCTTCAATAAAAAGAAAACAATGAACGTGGCATGGTGCTTAGGATCGTCTTTGTTTTAACGTGCGACGTAAAAGTGTGTCTGAAGAAACAACGAATTCAGAGGCCAACGCGTTCGTTAGTCCTCAATTCCTTCTTTTGGTTTAGGAGCCTATATTTCCACATTATAGGCTACCTAAAAATCACTTGTTACCCTGCCTTTTACGGCATTATCTGGACTTCCAAAAATAGTCTTGCCTGTTGATTTGGTGCTACCTTAAAACTATATGCACTTTAGGCCTATTTTGAAAATAGGTTCCTTGCAATTTGTGTGGGGTTGTATTTTGGGTCAGCCTTCTTTATTATCATTGTATGTGGCACATCTCAGCTGTGGACTTTTCTACAAAACTTACATTGCATCTGAAAAAGAGATTGGGCGACTGTATTGGCTTCAGATGATTGTATTGGTTTAATTGAGAATAAGAAAGATGGATAAAATGACTGAAGTCACCTTAGTTCAAATTCACTTTGGGTGCATTAAATTCCTTTCCTGAAATAATTACTAAAGATGAAAAAAGTAGCGATTTAGGCTTACACAAAATGCAAAGATTTGACATTGTACATTAAAATGGTTAAGCTGCATACATTATGAGTCAGGATGCAATGCAATGGTAATTCAAAGTCAAATATCTATATGTGACAAAGTTCAGGATAAAATGAGTATACAAATTGTATATAACTTGTGACAAACCATCTGCATTCCTTGTTTTAAAATCAGCAGATGGGAAGCTGCAACATAGAATATGCCCAGGATGCAAATGCAAAATCTAGTGCAGCAGAAGGTGATTTCAACACCTTAGCACCAGTGATGTCTTTGCTACACATTCTCTCTGAATAGCTGACAAAACAGCTTCATTACATAAGCACACTCTTATACAGTGCTACACAACTGACTGTTTTTTTTGGTCATTGCTTTTGTTTTTTTTTGTTTTTTCAATTCATAAACTTACTGTTATTTTCCTTTTAAAAGACCTTCAGCTATTGGCCCTGATGATATGATCTAATTCTGCTTTATTACAAGTAATGTTTAATAACTGTTAATAAATGTTTTTTTTCTTTTGTACTATTTGTAATCATGTGATTTAAACATGGTGTGCCTTATCTTCGGGAAGTACACTGTGAGAGAGTGTGAAGCAGAAGTCAGTATTCAATGATCTTTGAACATATGACATGAACACCAAAAACATTTTGTTAGACTTACTATGTGTTTTTAATGCCTTTAGAGAAGGGTTACCCCAAGGGTAGGTTTAGTGGTCTTGCCTCACATATCTGTACATTTTGTGTCAAGCAGGGCTATTCAAGTGGTAACAATGTCTATGGGATAACATTTCACAGCACATGGAGTATTGTGCATTACAGAGTGCAGAGATATGACCTCAGGCCACTAGCAAAGCAAGAGGAAAGCCACCATCATCACCCTGCTGTAGAAACTGTCGAAGCAGTCTTTTCCCTCAAAACTGGCGAATCTGGTTACCCCAGGAAATTACAGTTAAGGTCAGAGGGCATTGGACACATTTACCACAAACCACTACAATTGGCCAGACATATGTTTGCATTTTTTTTACATCTTTCTGGAATTCTATGATTTCTATATCAAGACCCAATTATACTGTTTTTTGTTTTGTTTCTGAAAATCCATTAAATTTGACATTAGTGTTTTAACAATAGCTGTCCTTTTATAGCAAAACCCCAACACAAATGACAAGTTTCTCCCTGTAGATTCTCCACTGTCTCTCAATTATCAGCTAAAGCAAATGGTTGTATGCAAGCAGTCTATTGCCTCTGGAAGAACTGCCTTTAAGTACAGCATCATCACACAACTAGCAGATGTTAATGTAGACACTCTGGTTCAACAAAGCTCCAAATGGCCTACACCATGCCCACACAGACGGGAGGTAAGGAATGCCGAAGCCCTGGCCCAAGCCAGCTGAATTCAAATGAACTGTATGAGCTCAGCTGGGATGAGCTGCTTTTCTACTGACTGTTATTAAGTCCCAAAGGCACAGCACAGTGCCGGGGTACCTGCTGCAGGCACCGGCCTCACAGTGGCCAATTGTTTGAGTGGGAAGCACACAATGCCTCCGCACGGCTGGGGGCCCAGCCTGCACCCACCGGATGGATTACCCTCAGGGTTAGAGAAAAGCCACAGGGGAACACTTAGGACTGTCTTCAGTAGATGAGATCTGTAACCATCAGCATAGCTTAAAATTCTGACATTTTGTTCAGTCTAATACAAAACTAAAGTGTGCAATAATTTGCCCTTCGAACATTTTTAGTGGGAATCTCTTAGTTTAGGTAGCATCAGTATCCAGTAGCACTAACATCTGCCTCTGTCTCTAACTCGTGTTCTACCAATGCTTCACTGCTCTGTCAATAAAAGGCTTAAATAAGACGTTTGTTAAGTTATGTTAGGAATAGAAATGGGTAACAATTGAGATTAGAACCCGTGAAGTATGCAGGAATAAAAAAACAACATGAAAGTATCAGTAGTTTTGTTGCGGCCTTATGGGCTTGGGTGTATTCATGAAATTACACCTGAAATTGTAATAAAAAGTAGAGCCTTTCCACCCTGTTCATTGAATAAAAATGCAGGACAGAAACTTAACCTACTGGCTGATGTGTAAGAAGCACAAAGGGCTAACTATTTAACCATTTGAGGGGTCTAATTAATGCCTGCATGTTGGAGAGATTAAGCTAATTTTAATGTACATTGTCGAATTCCAGCATACAGTGAGTACTCTATAATGAATCCCTTTGATGCCCTTCATTACAACATTCTAACCTACTCCTTACCCTGCACTTCACAGATCATAAAGTGTTACCTAGACATGTGTACGTACTAAACTCAGCCCTTGACAGTTGATCTAAACTACAGTATACAACATAGTACAGTATTTGGGAAAGTATATTAGTAAAATACAAGTGTCTTATTGCACTGAATAAGCTTCCAGCTCCATACTAGTGACTGACACAGACAGTGGACAGCAGCTGGTGGAGACAAAGCCCTGTTTGGTGCTTTATGGGACATAATGGGGTTTTCCAGAATGAGAAGACGAAGAGGGATGA
This sequence comes from Limnothrissa miodon, assembly GCA_017657215.1. Lineage (NCBI taxonomy): Eukaryota > Metazoa > Chordata > Actinopteri > Clupeiformes > Clupeidae > Limnothrissa > Limnothrissa miodon. Next base: position 3,867,126 of record JAGFZM010000007.1, on the reverse strand, counting down.
TTCAAGCAGCAACACAGAATGGCCCAGCTAATAGGCCACTGACAGAGGAGTACACAAGATTAGTCAACACGCAGCTGCTGCCTAATGGACATAACTGTCATCTTGGCTTGCAAGAATAGAACTTTTGTTGTGTGTTATGGCATGAAGATTGACATTAAGCCACAAAAGCCACCGAGTCTTACCTAGTATTTTGCCCTCGTTTCATGCCTGTGGTTGAACCACACCTGTAAAGACATTTAAACAAAAAAGAAAATTCTAGATGCTGATGTTTTTGTTTGTATATCACAAAGGATTTCAGTTTGTCTTCACTATTATATGCATTCAGAGTGCATCATATAGTGTTTGTTGTCTTTGCAATTTAATTATAAATTAGTTTACAACAACAAAAACTTAACAAAGTTTTATTTGTATAATATTCAAAGCTATATTTGCTATTGTTATATCTATTACTTTATCTATTCACATTTTTTTCATATCACAGTCAAAAAATCATTGGCCAACACTAAACATAGCAAATATTAAACATAAAAAGTCCTTCTTGCAGCATTTAAAGTTTGCTGAAGTTTTACAGCATCATTAAGGATAGGCCTATAACTTCCATTGTGACTACACTGCCATTTCTTCTACTTTACATTAATTAAGGATTTAGTATATTTTAGTCTCTAAATCTGGTATACCAATGGAAAATTTCAGTGTGGATCAATCTATAACTCTGTTGTTTAAAGTTACTGAGTGCTGAGCTTTGGTTTATGTTATTTTACATTTTCATTTTCTTTGTACAAACAACACCCGGGGTGCAAATAACAGGGCGATTTATCCCCTTGTCCCCTTTTAATACACAATTCTTGTGTAAGTTCAAGTAAATTTGAACAGGTTTCATGATGTTGCTCACAAAAATGGCATTTTTGACAGGTTCCTTAACCATTACGCCACCACCATGGTCCAGAAATAGGATAGAAGTAGGACTTAATGGGATAGGACCAAATGATCTGATATGCTTTAGATACAGCCCTGTTCAGATGCCTTTTCTAATGTCCTGTTCACCTGCTCATTGTTGCATTGTCGTTAGTTCAATAGGATCTTCATGCTCTGCCTAATTATTTAAATTTGGAGTGTCATGCCCCCTGCTGGGTATCTCCTCTTTCTGCAGCAGTTTTCTACAGTGTCCATACACGGTCCACAGTAGGTGCTTGTGTGTGTGAATAGTTTCATGTTCTATTTGTCTTATAATTCAAGATATTTCACATTTAAAGTTTTACCATTTAAAGCTCAAACTTTTAGAAAAAAATACAGTATACATTATTTTCTATAGATTAGTGAATGTCTAAAGATTGTGAAAGTGAAAACTACAACTGCTGACTGCAAGTTGAAATTCTTGTATTTGAGTTCTAATTTGCCATCTTTGCTGTAGTGCTTGTTTAGTGTTTTTTAAGACCCCCCCCCCCCCCTCTCTTTGTTATAGTACAGGAAGGATGAATCAAATCATGGACAAAACAACCTAAGTATCCTGCACTCAGCATCACCACAAGATGGAGCAGTTCTGCCTATTTTTCTTTTGTACTTGATGTACACAGTAGATGGCGCTATCCCACTTCCTTATTACTACCTAGTCCTTGAAGCTATGAAATCAGAGGTTTTCATTTTATTTGATATTTCTAGGTATTCATTTAAGAAATTTTAGAAACAATGTGTGTGTGTGTGTATGTGTGTGTGCGCGTGCATGCATGCATGTGCCTGTTAGTGTGTGTGTATGTGTTTGTGTGTGTTTTGGTTGGTCCTTGTAAATTTATGTGCCAGTAGTTAAAAGATTTCTTAGAAAACAACAAAAGAAAGAAAAAAAAACTTGTAGCGTACCTTTAGAGAACTCACAATACAGAAACACATGTGCTACAGTTGTTCACTTTAAAGCACAGTAGCTCACTGCATAACCCAGACCCTCTTTTTTCTCTCTCTGGTGAAAAGATCTCACCGCCCTCATTGATTCTTTGATCCAACTGAGACCATATGGCTTTGAGTTGTTTCAGTTAGTGGTGGCCCATAATCTAACATATAGTCTAACAAAACATATAGTCCAAAACATTACATTTCCGCAGTCACAAAGCTGTGTGACCTTAACAGGCAAGACTCAATCAAAACTATTGTCTAATTTTTACATTTCATTTATTAAAAAGTGATCCATCTCAGAAAACTGTGTCTTCACTCCACAGTCACTGATATGAACTACCTTAAATGTCAAGTTTCTAATAACCCTACATGCTGCATGGGCAAAAAAATTATACATTTAGGCACTATTGTTCCAGGCACAGTGCAAGATTATAGCGGCCCAGCATTTTTGCTTGTGTCTATCTGAATTTAATACCATATTGCCAGTCCCTCTCAGCCCCCTGATGGGAAAATCCATCAGAAAAAAAAGAGGGAGACGAAAATATTGCAAAGCTAGAGCGGAGCTGAGGAGACAAATTGAAAGCAGTCTAATCCGCCGTGATAATGCTTTAATTTGCCATAGTCACAGGCTCACAAAAGCCCCGGCATAATTCTGCACTCCTAAACATTTCCCTTCCGCGGTCATGCCACTTGAGTGACACCGCTGGTCTGGCGCGACGACACAATCAGATTGAGGTGTGTCTAGGTACAGTGAGGGCGGCCGCAAAGGATCTCACATTCGGCAGTGGGGGTGCAGATGTGTGTGTGTTTGTGTGTGTGTATGTGCTTGCTCTGGCATTATTCAGCACTGGTGGGGTGTTGGCCAGCCTCAGAAGGGGGTTGGGGGAGACCCAAAGGGAGCTTCCAGCCTGGTGCACAAGCTTACCCTCATTACCATCATATGTTTGTTGTGTTGCCTTGTGTTACGCTCTTCTCCTATGCTGTGTAGTACTGGGCTTTGTTGTGCTGCTGTTGTGTTTTGCCATGTGTGTTATGCTGTGCTGTGCTGTGTTCTGTTGTGTCCTGGCTGTAGACAGCAGTAGTGTTTAGGGTCGAAAGGGGTGAAGAGCCATTGAGGCCACACCTCTGTCCAGTCCCACTCAAGCCCAACCTCTCAACCAAACCCACGAGCACATGGGCTTCAAGAATGCTTGGAGTGGCACATACCAGCTGACAGGCAATGTGCACTTAGTCATTGGTAGCTTAATCTGGTCTCCCTAATCATCCAACCATTAGTCTAGAAAATGGATTAGCTACAGGAGGGTTGGGGGGGGGGGGGGGGCAAGAGAGAGAAAGAAAGAGAGAGACAGAGAGAGAGAGAGAGAGTATATCCTTCCAACTGCTGTGTGTGGCTTCTGCTTTTTCTGACAGAGGGTGAGAGAGAGAAGGGGGAGGAGAGAGAGAGCAGTGCTGTGTTCAGGGAGGAGGGGGTTGGCTTTAGTGTGATGTGAATGGAGCAGAGACAGTGTGTGCGAGAGCAAGTGAGCGAGAGTGTGGCAGAGGGAGAGAGAGAGCGAGAGAGACAGAGAGAGGCAGAGAGAGAAAGAAGGAAGGATAGAGCAAAACCAACCTGCCTATTTTCACACAACGGGATGGAGAGGACCAGCTCCTAAGCTCAGCTGACCACAGAAGATTTATTTTAGTTTTCTCTGCGTTTTACAAGGAAGAGAGCAGAGGAGTGAGAGAGAGGAGGAGAAAGAGAGAGGGAGAGAGAGAGAGAAACGCGGCCGGCAGGAACCCGAAGCACAGAGGGGAAACAAAAGCAGCCTCTGACCGAGGAGCGAACGAGAGGGTGACAGAGAGCGAGAGAGAGAGAGAAGCGGGGGGAAATAGATAAGCAGAGAAATGCTGTCAAGGGGAGAAGGGGGGAGGGAGCGACCGAGAGGAACGGGATGAAAGAAGAAGGCTGGGTCGAGCTGGAGATCAGATGAGATGTGGAGGTAAGTGCCCACCCCAACCCCCCAGCCGCCCACCCATCCTCACCCCCACCCCCAACACCCCCCCCAACCGTGGTTCTTTCTTCCCTTTCAGATTCCTCTGGATGGCCTCATGCCTCCTCTCTCTCTCTGCTTTAGCGATGGAGATGATGCTGAGCCATGGCTAGTGTCCGTGTGCTTGGAGCCAGATCATCCCGGGATCTCTCGCTATTCATATGTGGATGTGTGTGTGTGTGTGTAGTTGTGTGCGTGCTAGCTATTTGTTAAAATTTGTCTTGATTCTGCTAACCACATTGAGAACAAGAGGGAACAGTGAAGAAGGGGGGGAGAGAGGACGTGTCAACACAATAAGGGAAACGCTTTTGTGCACAAGAGGAAATTATGTGTGTGAGCGTGTGTGTGTGTGAGCTCGCGAGGTAGGCTAGGGTAGCGCAGTAGCGCGACCTCAGTGCTGTGCTGTTGTCTCCCCTGTTTTTTTGTCTGTCTGTATGTGTATATGCATGTGTGTCCATGTGTGTGTGTGTGTGTGTGTGTGTGTGTGTGTATGTGTGTGTGTTGCCTCACTGCTAAGCGATGTTATGACATTGACGTGAAGCCACTGCAGACCTTGCTGTGGGGGCTCCTTTGAGCCGCAGGACTCAGAGATGTGGGCCAGGTGGTGGATGGGAGTGAGGGAGGGAGAGGAAGACAGAGAGGGAGAGAAAGAGAAAAGGAACGAGAGAGAGAGAGCGATCAGCTGAAAGATAGAGAAAAAAGAATGATAGGGGGAAGTAGAGAGGGAGGAAGCAGACACATAAAAAGGTAAGAGAAATGGATGTGAAATGCCCCCCCCCCCCCAAACATTAACTCCATCTGTTTTTGTCTTGTATTGTGATCTGAGAATGTGACAAAAGGGCTGCAGCAGTTGTGTCTGTGTCTGCTGTGTGCTTAATATATATATATATATATATATATATATATGTGTGTGTGTGTGAGTGTGTGTGTGTGTGTGTGTGTTTGTCTGGGGATTTATGTGGAAGAGAAGGGATTGTCAGGGTAGTGCATGTAATATGCAAAGACAATAATGTAATGGAGTGGAGCTCTGGCTGCTACTGTTGTGCTCCTGCTGTCGCCACTGCCACAGCAATATGATGTTATTTTTAAGGTGGAATAGAATAGGAAGGGTGTGATCCCCCCCACCCCCCTCTCCTCTTTATCTGTATGGGGGGTTTGTGGGGTTCATCAGGCTTTGGGATTGGGGATATGTGTGTGTGATCATCAGAGAGAAAGACAAAGAGAGATAGAGAGAAAGAGAGAGATGTCTGTGTGTGAGAAGAGGGAACAGGGGAATAGCACAGAGGAGAGCGAGAGAGCGAGGGACAGAGAGATGCTTCTTATATAAGACCGTAGAGTGGACCACAGGATGCTCGTTGCCTCGCATTGCATCTCTGTTGCCACACAGACCGGCATCCACTCACTGGAGTCCATTGTGTGTGCCAGAGCAGCAGCACCAGCAGCAGTGGCAGCAGCGCTAGCAGTACTGTAGTAGCAGTTTAGCATTTTTTAGATGGTGATGGATGCTCTGAGATCAGACATGTTGGATCAGACGTCAGCCTCGGACTGTTTCTCTTTTGTATTTCTCTGCTATCTCACTCACCAGCCCTGGCTCTAATAGCCTCTGCTTACCCCCCTTCTACCACTTCCCACCACCACCCCCAAATGCAAATCCAGATTTCATAGTGTGGCCCGGTGTGCCTATGGAGATGTGTGCCACCCCCCTTCACAGCCACCCCCCCATCCCCTCACCACACACACACACACACACCACTCATGAGATCGTCCAAGGGTGTGACATTATTCATCTGGCTCTGTGAATCTGGATTTGGAACAGATGTGTCCACAGATAGGACATAGGCCAGTGTGTTAGCATGTGCATCTATATATCTGTGTATGTGTGTGTGTGTGTGTGTGTCCTGGTAATAGACTCCCAGCGTGCACGGGTCAGCATCTAAAGCTCGCAGCGAGTGGCTTGGCTGGTTGGGGTGGGTGTGCAGAAGCCGGCTGTGTTTATCTCAAATGCAGGACATATGTCAGTCCGTTTGGCATAAGCTCGGCAGCCCAGCTTACTGGAAACAGTGGGGAGAAATGCCTACTGTATGTGGGAAAGTGTGCTCTAAGCCCATAGACTGGGAGTTCACGTGTGCTTTGAATGACAAAGATGTGGACTTATTGGAGTGGTAAAATGATGCACACACACACACACACACACACACACACAGACACACACAGGAGAACACAAACATACACATATAAAGAACACACCAGCCGCGGGTCTTGTATTTAGAACGGGCTGGTGTCAGGGAGCTTTGTTGTCATTGTACCATTACACTTTTCTAGTGCCTGAATGTCCCATTACAGATGTGAATGAGGCTGCCTTTGATATTCCCCCTCGTTCCTTAACATGGCCATTTACATACATTACACAGGGAAATTGCTGGCAACCTAACGTTAAAGTTACTGAACTGAACGAGTGTGAAAGCTCGCTAACAATCAGGAGCCTGTTTTGAGCATATGGCGCATTTCAATTCAGTAGATTTTTTTCACATACAAGACTGGCCAAAGTCTATAAAACCCTGCTAATACAGTGAGTGGGCACTCGAGTTTAATTTGCATTTTGTTCTTCCCGGAAAATCTTACAGAGGACAGTATCGTTTGGCATATTTTTATTTTAATATTATAATAAGGTTGAGCATAAAGTATGTCAGTAAAAAAATAAAATAAAAATATTCGCATTGCAGTGCATGTTGAAATAAGGGCAGCAATGAAACAAATGAGCAAATTTCCTTTTGCAAAAATCTCATTAAAGACTGCAGCTGAGAGCCACACTACAGTATGTCATCCATACAATCTGTTATCCATACAGTAAACACTGTATGTAGCATATTGTAGACATAGTGTTGTTTAGATCATCGGTGTAGTAGACACAATAACTAAAACAGCCGTGTAGTGTACTTAAGGAACTTAGTACTGCTCTGTTATTTACTGAGCAGCTCTCGGTTGAAAGGAGCGGTTGGTCGTGAAGGTGTTTGATGAGTCTTGAGACGTGAGTGGCGTTAAAATGCTATCTGTGGGAACTGTGGAACCGTGCTCATTAGAGCTGTGGTGCTCTGCTCTCGAAACTACGGGTGCTATACTTAGAACGTGCTAAAACGGTGGCATTAAATATTGGATGTTTTGACCCAAATGAGAGAAAACTAGTTCCAATGCGGACGCATAAACATGCCTGGGTGCACGTATAGCACTGCTATTGTTATACAATTGTCTTCAGGCACTGCATGCCAGAAAGGGGGGCAGAAAGCTGCCCCTGTTTCCAGGATAAACTCTCAGTGAATATGTTTGATGTGCATCTATCTTTCTGTGTGTGTGCGGTCTATATAGTGTGTATGTGTGTGTACGTGTGTGTGTGTGTGTGTGTGTGTGTGTGTGCGCATATTGACAAGGGATGTACAACATGCTGTTTTAGGCCAGAATGGGAGGCATTCTAGATATGCTCATTGCCGTGATCAATTAAAGAGAACCCCCGAGTCCCTGAGGATGCCATAACACAAGAGACCCACCCCACTCTAAACACACATCAGAGAATTGCTTCACGGACACACACAAACGATTGTTCTCACACACACACCAACACAAACATACACACACACAGGAACGCACTCACAATGACGTCATGGCTTTCTCTTTTCTGGCTAGTAAAAGAAAAACCACAGGCTATCTACAAGGAAGTCATGAGATGTGTTGAACACCTCCCCCGAATCATGTACTATAGAGAATCCTTTTTTTGTAATTTACAAAGGCTCATTTTCTCAAATGCGCTTGTGCCTCTTATAGCAGCAGTGGTGAAAATCCACCCCCACCCCCCCACCCCCACCCCCTACCAGGACTGGTGCCCAGCAGCCAGTCACCAGAGCCAAGGCTAAAAAGGCACTGAATCAAATTGGAGCTCCACCTCTCTGCTTGCTGTCGGCCGTGCCGCTGCCACTTTGCCTACCAAATTACATCCCCAGTTTAAAAAATCCCCGCTGACGACCTTGGAAATACTGTGTGTCTCATTTCCATATAATAGTACGGAAAAGATAACTGTCTTCTAGTGATATCAGACATAAGGATTAGAGAGGGTTTGTGGAGGATTTGTGTACCGCATTCATACATCTATGTGTATACTGTATGGGCTATTTTATCATAGACATTTAAAATGCTTTCCTGCAGACAAATCAGCCGACAGGAACACATGGCAGGGAGCAATATTGTGTCGCAAAACGATAGTGAATTTATTGACGTCAGTAAGAGAAATAATCAATAGAAACAATCAACGGCTGTTTTTTACGTGGCTATCTTTCACACTTCCATCATAACACTAAATCTGTCCATCTTAAAACACAAAAAAAACAGAGACAGATGAATCAATATTAGTGTTTCACCCATGGAAGCCATTTTGTAGATGGTGCTCTGCGTGCTAACTGTAACTCCCTCTCCCTGGATGATGATAAAACAGGGAGAAAGTGAAAAGAAGAAAGAGAAGAGAGGCAAGCTTGAAGGGACTACAAACACACATACACTCTCGCACAAACACGCGCGCGCACGCTCTTCTGGACGTTCTAGCCGGCGAGATAGCATGGTGTTGGCAGTGTAAGCCACACTGCCAAGCCTCTAATCAGCTTGCAGCACAAATGCCCAGGCTCCTTCTTGTCACCTGTCCTCTGCTGACACTCTATTGATGGGAGCTCAGCGCTCTCCCCCTCTCTCTGTCTTTCTCTCATTTTCTCATTCTTTCCCTCCCTCCCTCCCTTTCTTGGTTACCTTCTCCCTCTCGCTCTATGTCACTCTTAGATTTATGTCCCTGTGTTTTCTCCAGCCCAGCCCAGCCCAGCCCAGAGCCAGAGCCAGACTGCACCACGAGAGACAGACAGAAGGAAGGAGAGAAAGACAAAGCGAGACAGTGAGGAGGGTGCAGGGAGAGTGCAAGGCATAGAGAGGGAACGTGGTGGATATTAAGCTCCTGATGTTGTGTCTACAGAGGCATGTTGTGTGGCATCCCTTTTTTTCCTCTCATGACCCCGGAGAAACTCCACATGGTGCGTCTTTCACGAGTTTCGCAGACTGTCAGCTGACATCTGAGTGAAGTCTATGCATTGGAGAGCGTATCTTTATCCGTCAGCACTCATGCAAAGCAGAAGTTGACAAGCTAACGTTTTCTCCTGAGTAACACCCCCTTTGCATGCTGAGAGAGGGTTTAGGTCCTTGTGGTTTCTGATTAACTACCACAGTGGTCGAGTGTTTTGAGACGAAAGCATGATATAATCCCTCAATGAAAAGACCTCTCACAAAAAAAGCATAGCACCTCTAAAGGATGCACGCTCTCACATAAAATCTTTTACAGCTTATCCAAATGGCACAAAAGCTACACAGAATATCAACTAAAGAGGAGAGTGTCACTGAAACTGCATGAATATTACTTTGGCAGACACTGCTGTCAAATTAGTTCCCAACCAATTTGGTTGTCCATCCATTTAGACAACACACAGTGGAAAAAAGGGAATAAGATAACAGTCCCTTTTAAAGAGTGTTGGCTATAGCAGATGGATGGATAGGGATGATAGATGGATAGATGAACGGATGGATGGATGGATAGATGGATGGATGATAAAGAAAACGGATAATGGCTTGGTGATTTGGAGAACTGGGTGGGGTGCAGTGCGGTGGTGGGCTTCATCCACGACAAACAGGGTGCTGTCACACTGACAGATCTGTTTCACGCTTGTCCTGCCACAGCCAGAACATCCGCCAGTGCACTCTGTGTCAACCAGCTACCCCCTGACACATGGCAGGCAGCGTGGCTGTGCGCAACTCTAGTGACCTCGGTGGATACCGTGGGTCAGCCAACGCCTAGGCTGTGCCTGCCATTGGTGGCAGTGCCAGTGTGTGTGTGCGTGTGTGTGTGCGTGCGCGTGTGTGTGCATGCACTGCTGAATGGAACGCTCCTCACTCTCTTAAGCCCCCACTTTTAATCTCCCGTCAGGCCTTACCTTCCCCATCCATCAGTGGCACTAATACCCAACGCAGTGGCGCAGATCCACCCCAGCAGTGATGTGGGCTTCACATTCAGCTGCAGTGGCAGGACAGTGCTGCCTCCCTGCCTGCCTGCTGTCACGGGCGTGAGAGTGCTGTCTTTTGAAGCCTAGCTCAAAGTAAGATGGGTAACGCAATGGTGGTGAGGCAATGTTGCTTCTCATTATGACAGTTGCGTTTTTTTTATTTAAGTGTTTTTTTTTCTCCTGGGCCTAAAATAAGATAAATTGAGTCTGTGGTTAAATCTAATTATGCGCTGAGCTGTGGGGAGGTCTGCCTTGCTTGTTGAAGATACGAGTGAGAGTGGGAGATTTAGCCACTTGCTAATCATCTTCAGGCCTACACTTACAAGCAGATTTTTTTTTTTGTTCAAAAACTCAAAAACAAATAAGTGCTAGCCTTATGTGGTTTCTATGGTTACTGGAGCACCATTCTGTTTTCCCAAATCCCAGTCAAGTAACCAAGCTCGACAAGACTCACTAATCTGTTATTTTTCACACATGGACATTAGATAGATTAGCAGTTTAACATCTGCTGGCACGAAAAAAATGTGAGGTATGCTGACTTCCATGTCCTCAACGCCATCCTCCAAAACATTCCTTAGTCGATTGCTAAGATTGTCAGTGAGGTGTATTTAGAGACATCCAAGGATCACAAACCTGCGGGCTAACCTGCCCTTTCTGCAATACAAACTAATAGTGTGGCTGCTTGAGTGCTCATTGTTTTATCGTTTATACAGAACTCTGGAAGATATTTAGCTTAGTGCCTACAGATTCAGCAGTATAAGTGACTGCTGATGTCTATACTACATTGCCTTACCACTTAACATTGATCTGCATACTATAAGGGTGGTCAGGTTACAGACGGCCCCATGGTACAGCTTGGCTGTCTTTGCCATTAATGGTAGGGGGCAAAGCCCTGGAAATTAAATGGCCATATACTTAGGCCCTGCGCCCACAAATCGACACAGTGAGTGATATGGAAGATCACGTTGGTTTATCCTTGTAGGCTAGCATCTGTGAACAATGATTCAGTTGAAGGGGGAGTTTGAGCAGACTGAGAAGTGAGGTGATGGTTAAAAAAAAGAGAGTTACTTATGTATGACAATCATGATGTGGAGCGATGTGTCAACATGGACACACATATCTAGGTTCACAGCGAATTACGTGGCAAGTTGAAACATTAGCTTCAACATAATGGTATTTTTTCCAAATGGATCTCTTACACTATTTCCACTTGGGATGTCCTTCATTACACATCTGTGTGTGTGTGTATGTGTGAAACTCTAAACGGGGCCAGATTTCTGGGAGGACCTTTGTTTACTACAGAGTACAGCTCAAGGATTTGAGCCTTTACCAAAAAAAAAACAAAAAAAAAAAAACCCTTAGCGCACCTAATTTTACACTGTTGGTCATGGTCATGTGTTGTTCGAGGAAAAACTATGTGGCCATGCTGTTCCAGCTGCCCTCTTGAATAACATCCATGATTTCCAACTCAGTGTTTTTCCTGTGAGAGAGAGAACAGTTTCCCCTACGGTCTCACCAAATTAACACCCTTAGTGGTCCTGCAGCCTTTCACTCTCCTGAAGCCATCTGCCAAGCTAGCTGTCAACAGTCAAACCAATCAATCAATCAATACTAACTTCTTATGACAAGCAGGGTTCTCAACCTTGCAGGGGAGGCGGAAAGCTATTGTGTCCCGGTACATTATTTATGCAAAGATTCCCATCAATGATGAGAGAGCCACTGAGTGGTAAAAAATCCGCTGGAATGACACAGCCGTTCTAAAATAGGCGCTACTATACTCCGTTGAATGAGCCCAAAGGAAAGTCTGTCATGAGTGAGAAGTGCACTGTTCATCAGAATATGGTAATGAGCTCAAGTCTTACAATTATGCCTCCCGTTACAGGCAAACAAAGGCCTCAGCACGTCATCAAGTTCTCATGAAACGGCGTGCTCTATATTTAAACCGGCACATCTGTATGTCTCAGCAATGGGGTTAAGAAGCAGAATAATTAAAATAATTGGAAAAAGAACCCAGAAGAAGAGCTCTCATAACTCACCCACTCACTAATGAACTAAATAAACTGGCTTTGGGCTCTGGTAAGTTCCGAAAACTTACCATGCTAATCATAATGAGGCAATAGTCAGCAATATAGTCTGTTCAATAGTTAATGGAAATGACCAGTGAAAAGTGTCACCTAAAACTATTGTACATATGCATAGAGGGGCCCGGTCTCCAAGGTCAGGTTCTGGATGGGGTGTGTCTGTGTGTGTGTGTGTGTGTGTGTGTGTGTGTGTGTGTGTGTGTCTGAGGTGAGGGTGAGCGGGTGGCATTTGGTTGGAGGGCACCAGGCGGTGTTCTGCAGTACAATGGCAGAGGACATACGAGGAAACGAGTGAGGTCGGCGTCCCTTCCTCTCAGAGCGGATGGAAAGCAGGAGGGTGCAGCTGAGAAAGAGAATGAGGAAGAGTGGGATAGATACATGTGTGTGTGTGGGAGGGGGGCGAGGGAAAGAGACAGTATCTGTATGTATGAGAGAGTGAGTGAGTGTGTGTGTGTGTATTTGTGTGTATGTGTGTGTGTGTGTGTGAGTAGGATGGGAGTCTTTTTGGGGTTTTTTTTTTGGTGGGCAGTGCGTGTCCCCCCGGTCAGGGCCAGCTGCAGAGGCGGAGGAGGCGAGGCCCAACAGAGCGCAGTTCAGGCCAGCATAATGGAGCCAGTGATGGAGTGAAGGGCAGGCTCTCTCTATAGTGGAGGGACAGCTGTTCTTCCTGCCACTGTGGGCAACAGGCCACATGTCTGCAGGCCTCTCTGTCTTTCTTTCTTTCTGCCTCTACTCCTCCCTCCCTTTCTCTCGTCTCTCTCAATCTTTCTCCTTCTTTCTTTCTTTCTTTCTCTCAAATACAAGAAGCATAGATACGCTGAGGCTCACTGGCACGCACATGTATGCACAAAAGAAGCTTAAGACACGCACACACGCACACACACACAAACAGTACACACACACACACACACACACACACACAAATGCATGTACACATCTGCAGAGGCAAACACAACCACACACAGACCACACCACAAATACACACTTATAGTGGGCTTGCGTGATCTGTCCAGGCCTTGAAGGGACCAGTAGGTGCATGGGACAATAAGAAGCAGGAAAATAAACCAATGAACATATAGGAAATCCAGAGAATGAATGATTTAGTCTATCACACACACACACACACACACATGCATGCACACACACACACACACACACACACAATCATCAGAAACAGCTACAAACACACACATTCTACGTAAGAAACATTTTTGCCAAATATCGAGTGACGTGTGATACTGTCTACAGTGACAGCGGCTTGAGTTTGGCAATAACACATACACACAGGAACACGTACCATTTTGCTGATTGTAGTTAGTGAAAGAGGAAATGGAGGTTTTGCGCTCAGATCGCAGACAATGCTGCAGAGAGAGCCCTTCTCAAAAGCCAACTTCCTCTTTCTGACCTGTATTCACCAAATCGCTGGTCCCGCCAGATTTCAGTTCTACTGCAAGCAAACAGAAAGAGGTGTGAATTCAATGCTTCATGAAAGTTCAATAACAATCTAGTGATACAAGATGTTCTACATTAGTGTTGCCTTATTTTAATTATTTGAACATACAGACAGTGATTAACTGTTTTCTTTTTAATAGTGCTGTAAATGCACACAATCACTGTCTGTCTTTGTTTGCTTTGTGAACGCACACACGTACACAAACGTGTATAAGTAGATATAGAGAGGTACACAGACACAAGTGCACACACGCTCTTGTCTTTCTTTAAAACTCACAGTGACCTGTGTACTTGACCTGTGAGAGGTTTGCTGGCAGTATCTTCAGGCTAAAATGGTTTTCAGTTTTATACCTCCTTCATCTTCAACTTCCTCTGAGGAAAGTACAGAGAACAATGAGGTGGTGAGAACCTGCTGTCAATAACCAAGCTAATGTCACGCTCAGACCTCACACCTCAAACCAATAACACGCCAGGGGGAATTTGTCAAGCACTAGTTTCGACGCGATCACGGTGGTTGTGCAGACAGTCTCGCACTCGCCAAAGACAGACAATGTGTGAGATGGATTTTATTTGAGTAGGTTGAGTACGGTTGTATGTGTTTGTGATTGGGGGGGGGTGTTTGTGTGTGTGTGTGTGTATGTGGTGCTAAGGGGTTAAATAAGGAGGCCGTTTTTCAGATGACCAGTTCATGTGGTTCATTAGGTAGACATAGAAGGGTGGGCCACTTCCTGAATAATTAACCAGTGTCTGACCAGTGTCCCACTAGCTTCATTAATCATTAAAATCCAACAGATGTATGTCCAATTTCTGAAGGACAGGTTTGGTCACACCCCATGACAAAAATTTGTGTTTGTGTGTATGTGTGTGTGTCAGTGGGGATGTGGGATCTCATTTTAGATGCCATCAGCAGATGCTATATTTGTTTGTCCCCGAGGTGAGTTTGACCTATTCTGAGTGGTCCTCAGAGTAGCCAGCCCTATAAGCAGAATATGCGGCATGCAAAATCACATCTCTGCAGTAATTCTAACTCTGACGCAACCCCCGATAACGACCCACCCCCAACACCCCCCGCCCCCACCCCATCAAACCCCACTACAATGACTAGTACTGTTAGTGCAGTAATGCATCTTGGGTAGGAGGCTGAGGCAGGGAGGCTAACAAACACTGACGACGTGCAAGCTTTGGTTAACTTGCTCAGTGGCAGGTGTACGCCTCCAAGAAAAGAGCATGTCCAAGGTTGTGTGGCTGTGAGCTGGGGGCTGAGCAGAACAGATTGGAAACTCTGATAAGGGAGCATCCGTGTCGGTTAATGGCTCAGCTTGTGTGTGTGTTTGTGTGTGCATGAGTGTGTGTGTGTGTGCATGCACAAAGAAAGAGCATGGCAGCGCTCTCTGCCATGACTCATACTGGCGCTGAGCCAGCCGACGAAAAGAAAACAAATTGTTGTCCTTATTACCATCATGCTATCTAATGTCAATTACTCTCCCCCCATTCCCCGCTTGACCCAGCCAGTGGAGGTGTTAAGGCTCTGATTATGGTGCCGCATTGATTTCATCTCAGCTTCAACTACACCCACAGCCCACCCGTCCTCCTTTGCCTATTATACACCACCTTGCCAGCCTTTCAAGGCAGCCTATCTTTGCTCTCAGGGCGCAGAGAAGGCGGCACCTCACGGGAGGGGAACCCCGGTGAAACAGCTTCATTGTGAAGTGATAAGCTAGTGTCCCAGAATCACTCTCCAGACTTAAAGTCACCACCCTTTCTCTGTCTACACCCCCTACTCCCCCCCCCTTCCCCATTCACCACACCCTGACAGCTAACCTATTTTCCAAGTCAATCTATCGAGTGGAGTAAGCCGGCACCGCTGAAGCCAGTAACTCAGTCACAAGACTGCTTGGGGTATGAAATAGAAAACACAGGCCAAAGGCATGACAAAGGGGTGAGGGAGAGAGCCTCCACCAATTAGCTCAGAACCCTACTTATTGAGAGAGAGGAGGGAAAGAGGGAGAGAACATGGAGGAAGATATATGCTTATCTATGTAAGATGTATCCACGGAATCAATATTTTTCACAATAATGCTGAATTTAATTATTTCTTCCTTGGTAAGGAATCAGAGGCTGTATTGCTGAGATCATCACAATAAGGAATGTGTGCATTCTGTGCACCTGCTTTAATATTTGTATTAAACAGTGCAGTATTCACAGTAACTCTTAAGCCATGCACTACATTGCATTTCTTTATAAATAAATAAAACACATAAAGCATTACATAATTTTGTTGATCAGATGTTAGGAATAGAAATACTGTAAATCTGTAGGGATTACGCTTGAGTTAGAATGATCAATAATGTTTGCAGGGACTGGCAGCTGGAGAGAGCGTATATGAGGTTAATTGGTTCAATTACCCAAATCAATCGTTATTATTGGTCTTGTTAAAGACACTAGTCATCAGACTACAGACAGCACTTCTGTGATGGCTCGTAATAGATTATATGGATGCAGGCCCTGTAAAATAAAAAAGAATTACTCTAAGCCATGTATTTACCGTGAATGAAAACAAACTGATTGCAGACAGATAAACAGGCGTCATAAACGCTTGCGTGTGTTGGTTATCCTATTTTAGATGGACATGAGTCACGCTCACACATTCACCACGTTTCGAAGAAGTTGTTTCCTACAGTTGCAGCAGCGACGTTAAGATATTCAGCAAAACAGCTAATTAAAAAAGTACAGTCCTAAATAAGCCCTGCACTGCATCTCCACTCATAAATGCACAGTATTTGGTTAGATTTACGACGTGTTGTGACTGGTTGTGTCATGCCATTATTTGCAGGTGATGTCATTTCTGTAGTGCTACAGAGAGGCCTGTCGGTGTAAATTTCATTTAGTCGTCATCTGTAGTTTAAGGGACCGTTTTCATCCCCAAAACACACACACATACACACATGCAAAAGCCAAGCAAAAAGCAAGTTATCATAAAAACTAAAATAAAAGTAAACTTAACAAGAACAATAATGTGCTTGCCTTTGGCTGAAGGCTGCTGTGTGCTTGAGCAAACACACTAATAATAAATTCCCTAAATGGCCTCAAATCTACCATAAGCTGCAGAGCAACAGGGGATCAATCAGCCCTGTGGCAGCAAGGGCAAGGAGAGGAGAACAGAGGGGGCAAGAGGTGATCCTGCGGCAGATGTGGCCCACGTGATCTACTGTATCTCATTTGGCCCCTGGGGAGCCACCGGGGCCCCTGATCAGGTTTCATTCACTCGCTCAAATCACTGCTGCTCTTGCAGTGCCTCTGGTAGGAACCTCAGATGTCTGCGGCTTAGCCCAGAGGAGACGAGCTATTTTAATCAGGCAAAGTGTTTCAAATCCATCATTTTGTTTTGCTTTGTTTTTTTTTCTCTGAAAGTTATTTGGACTTTTGTCATTTTTCAGTAAAAAAAAAAAGAAGGCACTGGGATCAAAGAGCTTAAAGTATGAGAGGTTTTAAGCTGATCCAGACACATGTGATGGAGGGAGTTGGAGCAGGAAGTATGAGACCTGGGCATCTGGGTCAATTTGGATTTGGCCAGGCAGGATTGGATGATCACAGGAACACATCCTTAACCAGGGGGCAAAGGTCAACATGTAGGTGACATCACTTCTTGTCACGCAGGAAGTTAACCCCCCTCTCCATCAGGAAGGAGGGCTGTGTGTGTGGGTGTGTGCGTATGTGAGTGTAAAGAGTAACCAGGAAGTAGCGTTTCCCTCAATATGAGCATATAGCCTCCTGGCCTCAGCCTCTGACCCCATTTCCATTGTTAAATCCTGACCCAACAAACAGGCGATGAGGCTTCAGCTCTCTGCACCTCACCCTGCACACACGTGAGCTGCACAGGACAGAGGCTTCACAATCTCCCAGCCACGCTAGCACACCTATGGCAGTCACGTCACCACTGGCCGGCTTTCCAACAGACTAGTCTGAGGTCATTTTTGGCACAGGCTAAACAGCTGACCCAGAGTTACAAAGACAGCAGTTCATTATGCTGACTTAGTCTCTTAGCCTAGTCTCAAAAGAACATCCATTGTAAAAAGCAAGTATATTTCAGTATATTTTCTTGCACATGTGTGTGCTTCCTTGATATTATATTCATGCTCTCAACATTAAAAGCAGCTTGAGCAGTTCTGCTATTTCAATTCTGGTTTACTAGCTGCTGTAGACGTCACATATTTCCAAAGGCTTATTTCTGTAAAACGACACGGTTCTCTTTTGTAGTCATGATAGCCAGAACTCGTCAGGCTTGAGCAGAGAGTGAACAGTGAACAGTGAACAGTGGTTTCCAGTAGCACCAGAGGATCTGAGGGGGAACAGAATGTAGAAGGGTCGTAATTAATGTTCCCAATCTTCAGAGAATCCTGGAGAGCACTCTAATCCTCTGGCTGCATGTCCTGTGTAATCCGTCTTTGCTTAAGCCTCTGATAGAAGAAAGAAACATTGTAATTTGTACTTTATTTTGATTGTTTTAATACTAGTTTGGGCTTGATACACACACACAAAGGCAGGCAAACACAATCACACACCAGCGCACGCATGCCTACGCACAAACAAACACTCATATATACTCCACACATAAACACACTTCATAGACAAACATAAGTACATAAATATGTTCACACACAAAAACACATTCCTACACATACAAAAACACACAAACACACAAATCACAGTGGCCACTCTGGTTTACTGTTTATGTCAGGAAGCAGCTGTGTTTTAAGTCACATGGTAAACTTTTGTTTCTGTCTGAATGCCGTGCGCATTATCAAACGCAAAGGGCAGACACAAACATACATGATAACCCAACCACAATGTTTCACAAAGGGGGAGAGCGACGCAAAATGAATCGGCCTCAACTAGTGCATTATTTATTTCTCTCTGTCCTGAAAGAGGAAAATGGGAGCGGCAAAGGCCTTAACCAATTAAGATTCTTCAGTGCAATAATGGAGATAAGTCTGCAAGGTGAGGAGGCATGAGCATGGCAGAACAGGCAGAAAAAAGCTTTGGTCAGCTGAAGATCTCCCAGAATCTCTATTTTGCTGGATAAACAAACCTAATGTGCACTTAGCAATGCATTACATCATAGTCATTACTCATGAGCCTCTTTTTACAGTATTAAAAAGCATAGTGTTATTAGAAATTTAAATCACATATATAATACGTTGCTTTGTTATCTCTATATTGATGCTGGGTGAGATTTTTTAAGAACAAAAAGACCTTCGTGTAGCCCACATGTGATAATAAGACAATCCTAAGCCCCCTGTGGATGGAGGCCACAGAGGCACACAGGCTATAAATCTGTAGCATGGCCTGGGAGCAGTAATCTCCCGCGGGGAGGTGGGGATCTGGAGATACAGAGGATTTCACTGAGGCTCTGACTGGAGGGCAAGCACACATGAGAATAGGATCATCATGCAGGACCGGGGTGGTGAAATTTGAACAGTCTCTTACAGCAGAGACTCTTCTGCATTTACTACTGGTGTACAGTATCTTTGAGTGTGTGTGTGTGTGTGTATATATATATATATATATGTATATGTGTGTGTGTGTGTGTGTGTGTGTGTGAGTGAGAGAGAGAGTAAGTGAGAGAGAAAAAACAAGAGAAACCTTTCCTGCGAGGGTTTAGGAGAAGTTTGAGATTTTGATATCTATGCAAAAGCTAAATATAGAGCCATCTGTTTGTCTGTTTGGTGTTCCTTTGGTTTGGCTTTACTTATCTATCAAGTAGCTCATCCACAGTCTTTAATGTGGCATGAAAAACTGAAGGTGAACTAAACTGGAGGCCCTATCCGTGTTAAGCGGCATGCATGAATATTTAATAACCGAGATGATGGGGGAAATATCTGGCTCCTTGGGATTCATTCAATATTTATCACACATTATAATGTTATTTAAGGAAATAGCCTAAATCTGTGGTTGGCAACATAATGACGCACTAAACATATTGCACAGCACCCAGCATTGGCCATACTGAGAGGGTCTACGCTAGAGAGAACCTGATTTCCTGGTTACATACATAACCTGATTTCCTGGTTACTTACTATAAACATGCTGAAGCACAGAGAAAACAGAACATGCAAATATCAGACAATCCATTTCCTATCTGTAAGACAGTTACATAAACATTGTTAATTAGTTAGTTAAAGTTTTGTTCAGGTGTATAGACATGCAACATAAACAGCACTATCCACTAGATTGTAAACTATACTTTTATTCAAACACAGTTTTAGTGAAATAGAAGTGTAAAGGAGCATGTTGGGGCCAAGTGACTTTCTGATAGAATGAGGAAGTAAGATGACTCAAGCAGTTCTCTATTTTAGTCATTACATATTTAACTATATTCTCCATTGTAAATATGAAAAATGAAAAATATTTTTACTCCCATCTCAAGCATGTTAGAAAAAACAAAACACATTTGAAGTTTTTTTCTTTAGGTTTGCAGGTGGTGCATATTTGAATT
Organism: Limnothrissa miodon; assembly: GCA_017657215.1. NCBI lineage: Eukaryota > Metazoa > Chordata > Actinopteri > Clupeiformes > Clupeidae > Limnothrissa > Limnothrissa miodon. The sequence continues at coordinate 3,847,103 of JAGFZM010000007.1, read as the reverse complement.
ATTCGAAAGTAAAAGAACAGTCACTCTGAATTGGATTATGCAGGACCCAACAGTTGGAAGTTCATGGGGATTAATTCTAGAACTTCCAGAGTTACATAAAAAAAGACTTTCATGCAAGACATATGCATTGTAAAATGAGTATTTCATAATTGGGATAAAAGTTAGTTTCATAGATCCCTGTGCAAGTCATTAATGGGAATTAAAAGTCCATATCCTTGATTCTTAGTCAGCTGCGCATGTGAGATACCAGTACTAGGTTATTAAAATGAGTCTCATCAACTACACACACTGTGATAATTTCCCTATCATCTGCCTGTGTCTCATCCCTAAATATATATATATATATATTTATATATATTGTGATGTATATATTAAACGGCCTTAAAGGTTTAACAGCCTTAAAAGGCCTTAAATATTTAGTGTACTGTAAACATACTTCGTTTTGACTGATCCATAACACACCACAAAGTCTACCACAAAACATTTTCACATTGTTTCGGCACATTTTTCACATATCACACACACACTCAAAACAGGCTTCACATATCAGAGAAGAACACCACATTGCACAGATAAATAATTAGTGAAAAAATGATTTAAAATGATTTAAAAATGTGCTCTTTATGATAACATAACTAACCATGATCTTTTGTTCAAATAGTTTGTAGTTTATGTGTACTGTTTGACAGAGGGGCTTATATAAACACAAACATATACTATATAAACACACTCTGTGTATTTTGCAAACTCTAAGTGCTATTTTAGGCAGCAAGTGTTCCTTCAGCACTGGGTTTTGAAACGCAACTCCAGGTATCCAAGCAGATAGGAAAAAGCACTAGTCAGTATCTGTATTTATGGCATTACAAGAAAAGATGACTGTAGTGTGCACATGGAGTGAACTGCTCTATGGGTTTGATTATGAAGGCTGTTGAGGGGGCATCTATTAGGCTTGTGAGTAACAAACTAATGGATAACATTGCTATTTGGGTTATGGTATTGTCTGTGAGTTTGAGCTACATATACTTGGATGGTTTTAGCACGAGATACAGGCCTAGTGGACTACAGGTACATAATACTAATCTCAACCTATGGGGCATGGTATATGTGCTATATGCACGATTGTGGATGTTGAGCATGTGCACTGCATGTGCGGTGTGCACTGCATTTATGTGTGTGTGTGTGTGTGTGTGTGTAAGAGAGAGAGAGAGAGAGCAGGGGGAGGGCAATTATTGCAAAACCATGGTTTCCTCCTTGCCCTCTCGAGCAAGTTAGTGAGTGTATCTCTGCAGCAGCAGCAGCAGCAGCAGCAGCAGCAGTCTGCATTCAACACTGGCTCAAGCCACACACTGCACCTGCTCGGGAGGCAGCAAATCATCTCGACAGGGGTTGCGTGTGTGTGTTTGTCTATGTGTGTGAAAAGAGAGAGAGAGAGAGAGAGAGAAGAAGAAGGAAACGGTCTCAAAATGAGAGACGAGCTCATCCTCTCACCTCTGTGCTGACTGCAAATGGGTTTCCGTCTCTGTATAGCTGACGTCAATGCAGCTCCACATTGAGGGCACCTAGGAGAGAGGAATTGAAAGAAACTTTGAGTCCTGCTTGTTTTTTTTTTTCTTGTTTTTTTTTTTCGATGGGTATGTGTGCCCGCATTTGTACAGTATGTCTGTCTGTTAAGAAAAAAAAACACAAGCAGTTGATGATGGCACTAGAGGAAACTTTCCAATCATGTTTTTGTATCACCAATATGATGTGGCTGTCTTGCCGTGTTTTGCAAAGTCTTGAAATGCCTTTAGGGAGTTGGAAAGAACAAACATATACCAGCAGGCTGAATTTTCACACTGGCCCTTTAAGTGCCTGCTTTGCTGATGAGCCGGCAACAGGGCCGATGTCAGCCTCTCATCCGCTGGCTCGATGTTGATCTGTGGTTTCGCGCACAGTGTAGGTGGGCATTAAGCACAATGGTAGGTGTGAGGAAGCCGATGGAAAGCGAGGCCTCTGAGAGGTATGACCAATGTGCTTTGGAAAGCCTTAGAGTGGCTTTACCTCTGGTGTTTGTACTCTACTCTCTCTCTCTTTCTCTCTCTCTCTTCCTGTCTCTTTCTGTATCTGTCTCTGTCTATGTCTTTCTCTCTCTCTTTCTCTGGTGTTTCTTTGTTGGCAGGCAAAGATAGCATTGTTACTTTATTACTATTTTACTATAAGGCCGCCTCGGTGCACAGGAAGGGCCTCCCTCCCCCCATGTGAAGCAGGCTATTGTGACAGTCTGTGGGGTGGATGTGGTGTGCCCTACACCGGCTGCAGGCAGGCTATTTTTGGAAGGGAAAAATAATAGTGTACAGGAGTGCGATGTATAAAATTGATGGGGAACAATGGTGTTAGCGTCATACTGGCTTGTTTGCCTTTTAGTTAGACGCTTAAGGTAGTGAAATGTGAGTTGTGAAATTGTTGTCTCGTTCCGTAAAAGATAAGCTTGGTGAGTGATTAAATGTAGATTTTTTTTGGAAAAGGTTTCTGGTGAGAATATTGCAACAAAAATCTAAACAAATTCTATCCTGCTGTTCTCTCTTCCACCAATAGGAGCAGATCTAAATAGCAAAGCTCATGGGGAATCCATTCTAAGCATTTATATAACGCATGATATATGATATCATATCAAGCTTACAGTCTTCATAAATGAATATTTTTGAACAGATTTCATAATAATATCTACTCCTCTAAATCACTTAATCAATCAGTTTTACTGTGTGATCATTTCAGAGATTAACACTTTATATGGCCTTTATTTTTCAGATAGTCAGCATCAAGAACCGAAGCACACCTGAAACTTCTGAGTCCCAATGGGGAACCTGACGCAGAGGGATCCTCACCACCCAGCAGGCTGCGACAAGCTCTAGAACTGGTCACTTCCTCAGGTCCTCATGAGCAGTTCCTCAAGGAACATCCCCCTGTTATCGCCCCTTCAGACCTCTGAGCGATTCTGACTTCACAATGAGCAGTGCTCTGACCTGAAAACAAGAACAGCATTGTTAAAAAGTCACCTTGAGAAAGGACTGCAGAAAAGCCAGCCACTGCTACATGGCCCATGAGAGACGTGTGTTTGTGTGTGGCACCTGATTGTCAGTTCAAGTTCAAAGTCACTGTGGGTACAGGGAGACATAGTAGATATTTTATATATTGTGGTGTCTGAACCAACGTTCTAAAACTGAGGCCTTTCAATATCCTCGGGCTGGCCGCCATGCAGTCAGATGATCTCTTCATCCGCAAGCTCCGCAAGAGCCCGCGGCCACCCCTCGCTACCTTTGACCCCAAGCGTGACGGTGGGATCAGGACGCGAGTCGTGGCAGAGTGGCCACCGCGGCGAGACGGTGAGGGTACAGAAGGTGAAGGCGTGACACCGAGTCGTGCAGGAGGACTGAACCTGCGGTCGGTTGGCCGCAGTCACATCATGCAGCGCAGCAACAGTGATGTAACGCTGGGGGACCTGGACTCAGCCAGTAAGGCTAGTGGTAAAGCAGCGCGGGAGGCTGGAGGAGAAAAGGCCGGTTCTGGGACATCTGGTGAATCGTCAGTGGTGCTCCACCGTGAGTATGGCAGCCTGTCATCACTGGAGAGGCAGATGCAGTTGCAAGGCCACGGCATGGATGACCGTGTGCCGCTCAGCCCAAGTGCTGAGCGCTTTAAGGACCCACTGCTGCTGTTGGGCTTGCAGCCCGGACCATTAGAACGGGATAACACAATCTCATCTGCACCGGCTGTCGGGGAGCCCCCCAAACCGGCCAAGCCCCCAAAACCAGACGAACTCCACAAACGTCCTAAACCAAGCCATGCCTCTCTCCTCCCACCTCCGCCCGGGCCATGTGACAACCTTGGTGGTGGCTCCTGGGTACGGAACTTTGCCCACTATGATGTCCAGAGCATCCTCTTTGACATGTCTGAAGCGGCATCCAACCGGGATAGCATTGGTCGCAAGAAAAACATCACTTCAGGAGCATCGGCTGCCTCACAGTTGCGGCCCCTCAACCAGGGTGCTCCAGCATCACCTTCACAAGGTGGCGGAAGCGCTGGTGGGGGAACGTCCGGGACAGCAGGCAGCAGCGGTGTTGAGGACTCCGACGTGTCAGGCCTGCTGATGGATGAAGGCGACGGCAATGATAACGATCTGCTGCTCAGCTGTCCGCACTTCCGCAACGAGGTGGGCGGTGAAGAGCAGGTGGGGCTGGGTAGAAAGAGGGGTCGCTGGGGTCCCTGGCGGAGCCTGCTGAGCCCCAATGATGCTGTGTCTGTTCTAGAGGAGCCACGCGAAAGTCATGTGCAGCAGCAGGTCAAAAGCAATTACTTCATCGAACACGCCGACTTGGGAGCACGCTATTACCACAAGTACTTCTACATGAAAGGTAAGAATTGTATATACATGATGTGTGTGTGTGTTTTTTGTGTGCATCTGTTTGCATGTATTTTGAATGTGTCTGGTTTGTGTATTTTCACATGTGCAATTGTGCGTGGTTCAGCTTCTTCTAGGTTTAGCAGATAGATTTACACCTCTTCAGTGATTATAGGCCTACCTCTGAATGTGTATGTGAGAGTGAACATGCACATCAGACCATACATGTCAGCCCATGTGTAAACATCATACAACACTAGTCACTTCCCACAGCCTTTGCTGGTATGTAGCAGACCGTGTTTGTCACATATGAGGTCTGGTTTGATGCTTCTGTGGTGTGACGGAGTGGGCCCTGGTACACTGTCAGCTACATTTAAGTCAGAGACAGAGGATGTGAAACTGGGACAGTGAAATTTTTTAGGGCTTTATATCTGTGTGTGTGTGTGTGTGTGTGTGTGTGCCTGTCCCAAAGTGAAGCACAGACTTTCAGACACGAATAATCTACATTATATTTTTTCCTCCATTCTTGACCTTATGCGAGTACAGCTTTGTAAAATGTGTAGGTCTATGTAACTACTGTATCCTGACCTGAATAACTTTCCCTTCTGCCACAAGATCACCAGAACTTCTTTGGAGTGGATGACCGGCTTGGTCCAGTTGCCATCAGCTTTAGAAGGGAAGAGAAGGAGGGATCCAGTGGTGCCCAATATAACTACAGAATCATCTTTCGAACTACTGAGGTGAATGGGACCTCCGACTGACAAGTCATACTAGATAAATACAAAGCCAGGCTATACGTGCACCCAAGTACTGCCATTATTCGTTTCTACTAAGAGCTCTTATGCTCTCAATTAGCACTTCAGATTTTCACACAAACTATCTAGGGCTAGCCTACTCACTGAAGCTACCCTGTTGCTCTACATGACGATCCAAGCTACTTGTCACCCGTTGTTAATGTAGGCCTATTTTTGCTTATTTCCCGCTATTTGTTGGCCTATTAAGACAAAAACCCAGACACCCACTCACTATTGCAGTTATTCTGCCCGTGATGAATGACAAGAAATACATTAAACGTAGGTGGCATACCGCTGAGTGTTTTGAAATGACTGTCTAGGAATGTTATAGATTGTGTTCACTCACGTGCACTTTTTCTCTGTAGCTGAAAACATTGCGCGGCTCTATCCTGGAGGAGTCAGTTCCCTCTGCGGCTCGACATGCCACTCCTCGCGGCCTCTCCCCAAAGAGGCTGCTGGAGTTTATAATCCCTGAGCTCAACCTGCACTGCCTGAGGCTAGCGTCTACATCGCCCAAAGTCCGAGACACACTGCTGAAACTAGATGAGCAGGGCGTAAGTTTTGTACCTGCTAAATTTGGCCATGTTTATGTTTAGCCCTATAATTAATTAACTATAAAAAAGTTACCAGCGTAGGGCTAACCAACTGTGAATTAACGACCCATTATAGGTCTAGATTTTGTAACTGTCACATTTGAGGCCAACACCTTAACACACAAGTTAGTTTATGTTAACTCAATATTATCCCAACACGGTGATACTTTGAAGCTTGCACAATCTGTGGTATTGTAAAATAGAAAAACAAAAAATCCAAAAGCAATATGTGAAATCACAAAAACACCACTTCATTTGTATGTCTCTTCATGTAGCTTAATTTCCAGAGGAAAGTGGGGATAATGTATTGTAAGGCTGGACAAAGCACTGAAGAAGACATGTACAACAACGAAAGTTCAGGGCCAGCCTTCGATGAGTTCCTGGACCTGCTTGGAGAACGGGTGCGACTCAAGGGCTGGGAAAAATACCGGGCCCAACTTGACACAAAAAGTAAGATGCTAAGTGATCTTTGTCTGATGCTAAAAATGACTGAACTCAGGGTGAACTTGTTACCAGAAGTCAGACCCAACTGAAGCTGTATGTAGACACACAATAGCATTACTTTCCCTGACAATCAAATTCTCAGGTCCAGATTGTCATCTAGGTTTGAACTGTAAAAAATGGACTGTCAGCAATAGTGCTCTTTGGTGTGGTCTCAAAACATGGATCGCATAAAATTGGCTGAGAATATCCTTAATTTCAGACATTTAAAGAGGCACTCAGTAAGTCTGTTTTTTAACCCTGCATTAAACACCACAAACCTGTAGGCGGAGCTCCGTACAGTTAGCTGTATTGCTGTAGTGTACACTCCCTCAGAAGTTGCAAGTTCCGTATTCACTATACAGGGCTGTACAGCGGTGCGCTCAATCGCCGTTTGCAACACAACAGACCAGTCTAACAGAAAAAACTATTTCTAAGCGATTTTATGACCTCAAAAATGGTCGCATAAACTTACTGAGTGCCTCTTTAACTTTTATGCAAAGCACAGCAGTTTGTCTCTAGGTGTTTGAAAAGAAAAACATTAACACTGAAATGCTGTGAAATTGGTTTGTAAACAAGACAGTTCATGTAATCACAGGGAAGGTCTCCAAACATGAGGGTAATCCACTATGAAGATGTTGTTACCCTTATCTCTGCTCTGTTCTACCACTTTAGTGTCAGGACAGCGTGACACTCGTCTTTTTCTCTCTTTTCCACAGCCGACTCCACAGGAACCCACTCACTCTACACGCGGTACCAGGACTATGAGATCATGTTCCATGTCTCCACCATGCTCCCCTACACACCAAACAATACGCAGCAGGTAATTAACCAAGGCGATTTGTACATATTAACACCACTGGTAATTAAAGGGGTGTTGCAACCCAAAACAACAGAACAAAGTGTGCCCGGGAGGGGTCGGGGCAAGCGATGGGGGGGAGGGGGGTGGGAGTGGGGGGGATAAAGTCTATGCGCTATGGAGGCTATTAAATGAACCCACACAACACCCTAAAATACAAGGTTTTTAACAATACGCAAATCTGATAAGCAGTAGGACATATGGCCTTAAATAATTCAGAGGAGGCCTCTGCATGATAAGAATCTCTCTCCTTGTTTCAAGGAGTGCAAAATAAAATCCTGTCATTGTGCATTGATTGTGAAGGCTGTGCTGTTAAACCACACTTGCCAGGGGAGACTTAAATCTCAATGGCGGCACTCTGGTAAATGCCTCTTTGGCTGCCAACCAAGGGGAAAGTAAAATCTATTAAAGGCTGTCCAAGCGTATGGCGCGGTGCCCTCACTGTGCCCCTTGCCTGACGGGCACGCTGCGGCAATAGAACCCTGGCTTACTGGAAGTGACCCGCTACGCTCAGTGCAGTGGAACAGCACACAATTAACGCAATGTTCATAATCAGAATTGGATTGAGTAGCTGTAAATCCTAATGTTTACCACTCTGTCTCTTTGTCTTTTTTTCCCTTTGTCTCTATCTTTTCCCATGCCTCTTTCTTCCTTTCTTTTTTTCTGTCTTTCTTCCTTTCTTTCTCATTTCCCCTGTCAGTTGCTAAGGAAGAGGCACATTGGCAATGACATCGTGACCATAGTCTTCCAGGAGCCCGGAGCCTTACCGTTTACTCCCAAAGCCATCCGCTCACACTTCCAGCATGTCTTCATCATCGTACAGGTCCATGAGCCCTGCACAGAAAACACCCATTACAGGTAAAACAAAGAATCTTTAATGATGGTTGTCCCTGTGATTACACATTATGTAGTCACAGTAATTCCAGGTTGTTTATTTCAAACTGCTGAATGTTGAAATATTTATTATTTGCTACTCTGGTGTATTTGTGTTCTATTTTGCATTGTTATTGCTCTCTCTCTCTTTCTTTGTTTTACTCAATGTCTTTATTACTTTCCCACTTTCTCCTCCACTGTATCCCTCACTCTTCCTCTCTTTTTGCCTCAGGGTTGCTGTGACACGCTCCAAGGACATCCCACTGTTCGGCCCCCTCTTCCCCAAGGGTGCTCGCTTCCCACGATCACCAGCCTTCCGCAACTTCCTGCTGGCAAAGGTGGTGAACGCAGAGAACGCCGCCGAGAAGTCTGAGAAGTTCCGCTCCATGGCCACGCGCACGCGGCAGGAGTACTTAAAGGACCTGGCGGAAAACTACGTCACCACCACACCCATTGATTCCTCCACCAAGTTCCCGCTACTGTCTCTGGGCAGCAAGCGCAAGGACAAGACCAAAGTAGCCAAAGGCGCAGAGCTCCACAGTGCCGGGGCCCTCGTGTGGGCAGTGATGTCCCGTCAGACGTGTGGCATCGGGGAGCCTGAAAGTCCGCGCCTCCCCTGCTTGCTCGGCATCTCGGCCGAGTCTGTGGTGCTGATTGAGCGCTGCTCTCGCCGCGTGGTCTTCAACAGCTGCTGCCGTGATGTGATTGGCTGGAAAGCAGTGACTGAGAGCGGGGCCAAAGGCGGGCCCTCACTGGACATCTTCTATGAGAGGGGCGAGTCGGTGTCGATTAGTGTCCCAGAGAGCCAGGTGGAGGACATCAAAGAGATTGTGCAGCGACTGGAGGTGAGATGCAAGCACACATAAAAAGCCCACACGCTTTAATTCACTCAGTCATTAGTGTCTAGTCTTAACTCAATACTCACATATGCACACATGTATATAGGAAGGTACTGAAAGCTTATCCCTAATACACAAACATCTACCATATCTATTTTCATTACCCACACACACACATCACCTTCTAACCTTTCACGTTATCGCTCTGCCCTCCCCCTCTCTGTCCTGCCTACCCCAGCTGGTGACGCGGGGCTGTGAGGCACGGGAGGTGACCCCTCTGCGTGACGGCGTGGGCCAGCCCGGTTTCCTCATGACAGAGGAGGGTTTTGTGACGGAGCTGCAGCCCTTTGGCTATGCTGAAAGTGGAGGCTTGCAGCTGGCAGCACGTGTGGTGCGTCTGTGCGGCCAGCCGCTCGTGCATCTGAGCCCAGAGGAGCGCAGCCGCTTGCTCCGCACCGCACACAAGATCCACATCACTGTCATCCCACCCGATGAGAATGGCAAGCCGCGCAGGTGAACTTCCATATAACAGTAGGGGTGGCTTTACTATTGCCTCTGTGTGTATGTGTGTGTGTGTGTGTTTGAGAGAGAGAGAGAGAGAGAGAGAGAGAAAGAGAGAGAGAGTCAAGGCAGGCATGTCAGGAATGTGATGTGTTGGGATGTATAAAAAGGTTTTGAAAAGAAAGGTTTGGCTGATGATAGTCAGTTTTAGACAGGGCATATTCCCTGTATTTTCTCATTGACCAGGTCCTTTAAAATGTAAAAAATGCATCATAAACTGGATTGTATTAGTGTTTTACAGCTTCCTAAAATTCACAGTTTCCGGCTATCTTTAGACAGGCCATTGTAAGAATTTGAGGTTTTAATGCATGTCCTCTGTACTGCGTCAATACAAGCTCCAGAATTTCCCTGATCCAGGACCTGTGTAGATTCTCGCCACCCTTTGTGGTGGGAATGAATGAGTCATTGGGTCATCAGTGCACTGTCTGCGTGATGATAGAGGTCATGGTGTGCACTTTGTGATTGAGGGGTTTTGAAATGTTGCTGTTCTTAGCAGCTGGGTTGCGGGTGGAAAAAGACAAATAGGCATGTGTAAGGCTGTGGACATTTGATAAGCAAGAGGTCATAAATAAAGGAACCTCTAGACAGAGGTATAGCCTTATCTCTGGCTCTTAGTATATACCATGAGGAGGAGAAAGGCATTAGGGAATCCTGCGGGGGAAGGGGAGAGAGAGAAGTGGTGGGTGGGGGAACGGGGGTGGAGTAAGAGAAAGCGATGGAAATAGAATGGAAATAAAAAGAGAATGAGGGAGAAAGAGGGGAAAGAGAGAGAAAGAGAGGGGAAGAGAGAGCGGAGTGGTATGAGCAGGGGATGTGAGTGGTGTAGGTAGAAGGGTGGTGAGACTCAGGGAAAACGTTGGTGGCTCTGTGCGAGAGCAAATAGATGGAGTCAGGAGTCAGACATGGGGTCATGCTGGGGTCGCAGGCTCGGCTCAGTTTAGCGTTGCTGACGGTAGCCGAGGGAGGGTTAGCAGGTTGTTAACTCTCACCAGCTGGCTAGCTACCAATCAGTTCTGCTAATGAGGCTTCCTGATTATGGTTCGGCAGGTAGATGCAGCCGCCTGCCACCATTCAATCCTTTTGATGTCCCACAGATAGACTCTGTGCCGGTGCAAATGGCGCAGCGTTGCCAGCGAATGTTTCTGATGAAATGTGGACTGAAAAAAAAAATAAATGGAGCTAAAAAAGGATGAAAATGTGAGAGATGGAATTGTATTTGCAGTCTGGCTCTAATGCAAACCAAGGGGTCGGGGCCAAAAGTATATTCAGAGAAGCATTTCATTAACAGGAAAAAGCTCTCAACGAGCAGCAAGATGTATTTAGCTAACTGTGTCACGGTTGCTACTTCTGGTTCTCAACGTACCAGTGGCACTTCCTGCATTTTAAAGGCCTAACTGTCTTTTTATATTTTGCATGATAAACGCAGTGTAAATTGTCAAAACCACACACAATCAGTTCCTCTTTCTACATCCTCTGCAGCTTTCCATGCGTAACCACCTCTCCTGTTCTCTGCACAGGAACAGAAAGAAGATACTTGATGAAATAAATCTAATGTGTGTGATCTCATATGTGGGCATTTATGCAGTTATTGTACGTGTCTGCTGAACACAGGAGCTTCTCTGAGTTGTACCAAAAGGCCATCCAGGATGCAGAGGCCAAGTCTGGCGAAGGTCAGTCCAGTGAGGCCTGGGTGCTGGATGAACGAGAGGATGAGGAGGAGGAAGAAGAGGAGGAGGAAGATGAGGAAGAGGAAGAGGAGCAGACAGAGGCCGAGAGAGTGCAAGGAGAGGGCAAGGAGGCCGAGCCGGTGGATCGCCAGGTGGACGGGACAGACGGCGGCAGCGGTGGCAGTGGGGCGACACGGCCTGGCCCTGCGGGCATGGCGCAGACCAGCGGTGAGGGAGGCCCCGGGTCCCTGCTCTCCCCACCCAGCCTACCCCTCCTGCGAGCCACCTCCCTGCAGGACCACCCCCAACCCCCGGCTCTGGAAATCACCCCCTCCGCTTTGACGCGGAGCTACTCCCTGGAGAGACACCCACCCTGCCAGGACCTGCTTGACGGGTACGGCAGCTTCCCCCTCCCTTGTTCCACTCACCCTGTACTAGAGGCTATACACTATTGTGTTATAAACCCAACCCACCCCTCCTTTTCCACATAATCAATATTCTGTACCAAAAATCCTCGTAAACAACTCTTAGGCCATGACACATTCTCATTTGCCATTATTTGTGCACAGAGTATTTGTGTGTGTGTGTGTGTGTGTATTGGACTAGTGTTCATATTGATTTATATTTATTAATTAGAATACATTTTTTTTCCTTTTATGCTCTTCTTTACATATTTTTGTCTGTGTGCATGCTTGTCTGTGTGTGTTTATCAGGCATGTGTATGACAACGTAGCTGTGAAGGTGGACAGGCACATCTATGAGAACCCTGGGGAGCTGATGGATGCCACGCCTGACCTCATCTTGGCTGTCAAACCCAAGATGGCTGTGGAAGACGAGGGACAGCAGAAACAGGTCACTCACACACACACACACACACACACGCACGCACACACACATACATACAGAGAAAAAGTGAAGGAGAAAGAAAGATTGAGATATATATTGATGAGAGAGAGAGAGAGAGAAAGAGAGGTAGAGAGACAGATACAGTGACAAAATGAGAGGAGGGATGGCATAGATTTAACTTATGTGATTGTCGTCAGTAGAAAAGAGGAGCCGTTTTCCCCTGGAGCTTTCTTCCTGTTACTGTAATGTTTCATTAATGTGTAAGACATGGCATGTCACCAGCTCTGTTTGTCACTGCTGATGACTCAATTCAGCCTCACCATAGCCACTCTGACTCTTCCATAGCCTGGATTAAAAAAGCACTCTTCATTCTGTTTGACTTTGTGTAATACAACCAGGGTTTGTGTAAAATACGTACAATGGCTTATTACGTGTAGTCTTCTCAAACGGACTTCACAAAGACTCTTCATTGACATTCACAGTGTGTGTATTGACGCACATACACAGGCAGACAGACACACACACACGTTCACACACATAGACACAGAAAATCTTGAAATGAGTGTGTTATGAGCACATTTTGAATTATCGGGTTAATTTTACCTGTGGTAGTTCCTATTTCACAATGGTGTAATACACACAGCACTGTTGTAGAGATCTGTTTCCGATAGATGCTATCTGCCTCCTCCTCTTTAGTCAGAGTGAAAGCATCTGCAGAGTGGCTGGCTAAGAACCAGTGGAAATGATAATCAGTGACTAATTTGACAGTTTGGTCATCACTCTTCATTTCACCGCTAAATCCTTCGAGCAAATCCTTTTTCACTTGTAAATATTTCCCTCTGTTTTGCCTGCTATTGTTTTAGTAATGAGCACAACTCAACACCTCCTTATTTGTATAGCCAGCATGTAGAACACTTTACAAACACTGCACTGTGATATTTGCTTGCATGTTTTTTTTAGTCGTTGGTCTGGTTTTTAATGCAGTTTGGCTTGGAGGAGCTGAATGAGGAGAAGGCGTCGGCCAGCAACCCAACAGCCCGCTCCGAGTGCATGGACAGAGCTGAACGCAACTCCAGAGCCATGAGCTTACACAACTCCATCACCAAGAGTGAGTTTCCTCTCACTCTCTTGCTAAGTGATTTTTCACTTACAGTAAAAGCAAAAATGAATCAATGAATGAAAATACAAATAGAATTCTCCACTCATTGGTAATGTTGAGCATAGACAAACTTTAGCCATTTATCAACTAAATGAATTAAATCTAAAGATATGTATCATCTCAAATTAATCTATATCTAAATCAAAATCTGAAATATAATCTTTACACTCAGAATATTGTCTCATTTTGTCTTGTTCTATTTTATGAGCTTGTCGTATCACAAGTAATGTCAGTCCCTTCTGTGGCTCATAAATGCTGATGCTAAAATTAGAAACTTTGAGTGGAACTGATATATTTGGCAAAATGTGAACCTCTTATGTGTGCGTATTTTTGGGTGAAAAAAGTGTCTGATTGGAAGGCACTGAGATTGTTGTGCAGCGTGGGTTTCTTGTGTGAAGGTTAGCAGCAGTAGGACATTACAGTGTGTTTGGTAAATTCATTCTAAGTGGTGGTTTTAGTCGGCACAGTCAGAGTGCTGGCGCAGTGGGTACAAATGTCTCTGCCTGTAACTGAACAATACTGGCGCTGGCCAAAATTGTGTAATTGAGCCCATCTTTTTAGGCAGGCCAAAGCCTTTCTCTGCTACCCCCCACCCCACTTCTTCCACACACACTCAAACACATAATCCACCCCTCTTCTCCTCCTCCTCCCCTATTTCTCTTTGTCCCCGCGCCTTTCATCTCCACTGCCCTCGATCCTCTTACCCAATATTGTTCAGAACCCCCAACTCAACACACACACACACACACACACACACACACACACACACACACACTACACACACAGCCCCTTGTGCTGTCACCCCCCACCAGCTCCAGACTAAAGCAAGAGACAGATGGGGGTAGGCAGGGCGGGGTGGAGACTCAGACTGCCCCAAATCGAGGGGTCCTCTGGGCCATCTGCTGCCCCTTTGCTGGGGCGGCCTCCAGGTCTTCGCACCTCTCTCCCTCTCCTGCAAGCCCCCTCAGTCCTCTCTAGTGCTACTGAGTAAATGCTTGAAGTGGAGTGGAGCAGGGCTGTGTGTGTGTGTGTGTGTACAGCATCACTACAGCTCTGCTGACAGAATAGACCACAGTGTTCTGTTGTTGACTGCACCACATGTTTTAGGGCCAACTCTTCAGCTATCAGTGTGTGCTGAAAGTGTCCTCTGGTGGCTGTAAATGGCACTGCAGCTATCTTTTCTATTACAGTATTGCCGTTGAAGGGGGAAGCCATTTCTGTAAAGATCGTTGGAGATATAAACTCTGCATTTGCTCTGTCTGTGTCATGTCAAATCATTGCTTTTATAACTGTGTCATTTACCCAGTGACTGTGTGGTTATAAAGATGTCTTGTGTTCCTGGTCAGTTCTTTCAGAGACCACAGATTCTACTGAAGAGGAATGGCAGTCCATTTCAGACCTGGCTACAGCCTGCCGAAGCATCCTGGAAGCGCTGTCAAGGGAAGGTGAGCTCTGAGAGGAGACTGGTGTCAGTGAAGTCAAAGATGTGTTTCAACCACAGCCATGTGATGGAGGCAATGAGAAAGGCCATCCATCCACCTATTGTTATTCTAGAGACTTCACTTCCTATAGTCTGCTTTGTAATAGTGCATGTAATGAGACCTCTGTGACATTTCCTTTCATAATCGTGAGTGTGTGTGTGTGTGTGTGTGTGTGTGTGTGTGCATTGTGTGTGGTTAAAATCTGCGAAACTCATGCTTGCAAAACTGGGTTCTGCAGTGTGTGGGAGGCTCGGGTGAGTTTGCTGTGTGAAGCATAAGTGTGTGCGTGTGTGCACATGTGTTTGTTTGTGTGTGTGTGTGTGTGTGTGTGGGGTGCCCCTGTAGAGAGTCTGACTAACACTGACTAATCCTCCCTCCCCATCCTCCACACCCCCCCACCACCCCCACCCGCTGTCCCTCGCAGACCGGAATCCGGGAGACGGAAGCCAGGCCTCTGCCGAATCTACCGCTCTGACCGGGCCAGCCGATGCCAGGCTGAGGGATGTCAAAGACAGGTGGGCTTGTCGGCTCCAGCATGTGTCGCTTGGGCACCGTACTGCAACCACAAAAAAAAAACTTTTCATGTGACAGTTTCACTCTGAATCAGTGTGGTGATAACTAGTAACACTGATCATGTAATGATCTCGTTCTTGCTGTACTAACTCTACTATACTATACTATTTTTGTTTTCACAGCTGCTTCTGTTCTTTCTTACTCTTTCATACTCACACTCTCATGAGTGTATATCTATAAACTGCACTTCCATAATTTCCGCAAAGATAGTTCAGATCAGCCATCTCTGACTGTAACTACACATACCCACAGACGACACAGAGATAGTGTACATGGTATGCCCATATGTAAACATGTCCACACACACACACATACACACATACACACACACACAAGCAGCTAATATCCCTTAACATAGCCTGACTTGATTTCAACACTCGCTTTAACATGACGCATAGCACTGACTGGAAATGAGACAGAAATGAGAGAGAGAAAATAACATGGGGGCATTAGAGACATGGGGAGCCCACTGTAGTACAGGAGGTTATTTCCTGTCTCGTTCTTATTCGTGCCGCTCACCCCCACTGCTGAGTCCCTCTGTGTGCCCTCTGACTCAGTCCAAAGGCATGTCTGTGTCTACGCCATCGTCTTGTGCTGCCTGACTCAATGGTTCCATCTATCTATCTCTCTCTGTCTCCCTCTCCCTCTCCCTCTCCCTCTCTCTCTCTCTCTCTCACTTCCCCCCTGGGTCTCTGGACCAGTCTCTGGTCTGGGTGACCCGTCTAGTGCACTGTACTCAATCTTTTCTCTGTTATACAGGATCTGATTCAGTCTTGAGGCATGTCTCTTTGTCCCCTGTCTGCTCTCTTTTTCCCATACACACACACAGGCACACACACACACACACACAAACACACATGCATATGCGCAGAAACACACATGCATATGCGCAGAAGCATACCCACGCATGCATTCACACAGACACACACCTATGTCACATAATGTTCTTGTCTCTAAATCATGTATGCATTATATATGGACTTGTCTGGATTGGCTGCTGTAATTAAATATTCATCTTCTCTTCTCCTCTCTTCACTTCTCTTATCTTCTCCTCACTCTTTTTTTCTCTTTCATCCTGTCATGTTTTTTCTTTGTCTCTTTCTCTCACTTTCTCTCCGTCTCCTTCTCTCTCTTTCCCCCTCCAGTGACTCTCCTGGTCACCTTGAGGAGAAGGTGTCCCAGCTGGAGGCCATGCTGAAACGGCTGCAGGATGACCTCCAAAAGGTACTGCCAGTGCAGATGGTCAACCACAGCCAGACCCCTGACCCCCATCACAGCATCCTGCCCGCCCAATGACCACTCCTCACCCCTCCTCCCTCCTCCCACCGCCACCCGCTCCCCTCTCCAGACGACCCCCACCCACCCCCACCCCCACCTTACCCCGACCTTAGTCCCTAACCCCCACCCCACCTGCTCCTTCCTTACAACCTACAAACCAGACCCCTGATTGCTACATTACTGAGCCAATCAGACAGAGGCATATAGCGGTAGGGCGGGCCAAGCAAAAGAAACCTGTCTTGTCATTGGGCAGGGTGAACAGAGGAGATGAGAAGATGGCTGGAGGGACACTGGGCAGCCATGCTCACTCTCTCAACACTAAGCGACCAGTGGCAGTCGAGGCAAGTACAGCATGAGCACCTCTCCTCCGTTGCGCTTCTAAATAAATCCAAAAAAACTATCCCCCCCCCCCACGTCCTCAATAACACATCACCAGATTGCCTAGTGAGCAGAGCTACTAAAGTACGCACAGAAACACACACACAAACACACACACACACACACACAATCACTTCTAACATGCCATGGAGTATTGGAGAGCAGATTGGATATGAGCAACCTCCCTCTGTCATGAGAGCATGCTGACACACATGCAGACCCTCACACCCTCCCTCACACACACACATTCCCACATTTCTAGCAGGTAGAGTGTTGAGTCGCAGTGAAACACAGTGATGAGAGGCTAAAAATACTCACAACTCATCTACAGCCCACAAGAAAAAGCTCTATTCTCAGGAGGCAACACTCTGAAGCTTTTACACCGTAGTGCTAAAATAGGAATGGGCAGAGAGATAGAGAGTGCAGAGGGACAGAGAGAACACAAGAAAAACACATCACAGTGTATTCTTAAAAAACCCTTTCTCATTGACCACTAGGTGACATTTAAGCAGCCAAGTCATTTTCAATTCAGCAATAGGGCACGGCTCCACTTTCCCGCACCAAATTTCCCCCGAGTGTGTCATTGGAAGACCACTGCTAAGCGAGAGGACACAGTATCCAATCTATTGTGCAAGGCTCCAAGGACTTAAGTGCAAATGCTATTCTCCCCACCGGGTTCCTGAGCCGTTCCGTTTGGAATTAGCCAACAAATCCCGCCAACTTCACTTCTCCGTAAGAACTCCTCTGCGCCGCAGTACCTCTAACCAGTCCGTCCTAAACCACTTTTCCCGCTCTTTTTGTTCCCTTCCTTTTACAATGCTCACCATTAACACAGTATTATCATCAATCTAAAGATGCATACAGAGAATATACATCACAGGCATATCCTATACATATTACTATTGTATTTTAAGACAAATCCCATGAACGTGTACAGTGCATCATGATGGATGTGTGAGACAGACATGTGTACTATGGATATGTTCAACCAGAAGACTCTAATGTGACAGCCTGGAGGTCATGTCCACTGGTTAGCCTTCAACTGAGAGAGTGAGCATGGGTCCCACAGGCCTTCCGAAGTATAAAGCTCCATTGCACATGCCACTGGTCCAGTATTCAAGTAACCTGCCTGATGTGTTTAGCTTAAAAGAATTGTAGTTAATCATCTAGCAAAGTACCCTCCCAATGCCTTCTCCAATTTTTTTTTTTATTACAATTCATAATCCAGGTACAGCAAAGGTGAGGGGCATTTTGTTAGTTTTTTTTACGCCATCCATCCAAAAGTCCTGGCAAATGTTAGCTTAACTGCCCAGATTGATGATAATACCCATCTAAGCTCATCTAGTCTAAGCCTCACCAAATAAGAACTCATTGATCATCAAATCCGCTTCCTCGCATGTCAGAGCTACAGCATGGGGTACAAAATCACCTTCCACCTTGTGCTTAGCACCACTGGCCCTTATTACTATGAAGTGGCATACAAATTCATTTAATGTGCCAAATCTAAATGGAAAACAAGAAGGTAGTGGTTTAAAGAACAGTGATTTGACCCCTATAGCTGCTGACGTTTTCTGTAGCCCTGGTTTGTCTGTGTCCGTCTCCCCATCACTCCATCCACTTCCTGTCTTCTTTCCTGTCCCAAATACCCAATGTCCTGGGTTTCACTCATTTATAAAGCTGCATGGTCCCCTGTCCCCCACCCCTACCCCCCTTTCCGCACCTCTATGAATAGATCTGACAGGAACCAGAGTGACCCAGCCTGAACTTGTCCAGTCATCTTGTACTTCCTGGTACTTCCTGTGAGAGAGCACAAAGGAAAAAGAAGGAAAAAAATAAGCTCTTTTAGTGTGTGTGTGTGTGTGAGAGAGAGAGAGAGAGAGAGAGAGAGAGTGTAAGCGCGAGAGGGAGAGGGAGTTTGTGTGTGTGGCAGGGGTTGGTGTGTCAGGCTTATCAAAGGTTTACTGTGGAATACCAAGCAGCAGTTAAAATGCAAGATGAGGGTGATTTTACCTCTCGGTGGAATCCCAGTGTTCTCCTCCATCCCTGTAGTGTGTCAAGACTGGAGTGTTCCATGAGAGATGATAAATTGCAGGGAGGCTGCAGGGGTAGTGCATTGGGAGACTGACCTATTTCAGACCTGATTAGCTTTATTCAAATGCTTAGATGAACAAGCTAACAAATGTTATACACTAAAAAGACCATATTTTCTTAAAATAACTGGTGATCACAGTAAATCTTTCACTACTCTGCATTTTTCATCTGTCTATCGACCATCAGCTTTGAAAGTGACCTTTATAGAACTGTGTGGAGGGGCTGGTGGCAATAAAGGGCTTGGTCAGTGTGTGTGTGTGTGCTTATATGATATACCTTTGTGTGGGTGTTAAATGTGAGTGCTTTTGCGAGTCTGCTTTAGGGCAACATTTAGCAGCATAAGATGTCCCCTCTGTGCCGCCTCTCTTCCCTCCCTCCCCAAGTCCCTCCCTCATCTTTCTCTGTCTCTCTCCATCTCACCACACCCATCCTCTTTTTAGTCCCTGTCTTCTCCTCTTCCTCTCCTTCACCCCCCTGCACCCCCTACCCCATCCCTTTCCCCCTCTGCCCATGCGGGAGCTCTTATGGTGGGCTGTGTCTTGTGTGCCGCTCCCCTGGCAGGAGAAGGAGGACAAGGCAGTGCTGCAGGCAGAGGTGCAGAGTCTCAGGCAGAACAACCAGCGGCTGCAGGAGGAGTCCCAGAGCACCGTGGCGCGCCTCATCAAAGTCACCGAGCTCTTGTGCAATGTCAACAAGCCCTGCTAGCCCCCACGGCAGGCATCGCCACTGCCCCAGGGCGCCCTCCCAACGCAGCGGCCTGCTTCCCAGGACCTGCTTCCATAGGCCCACATGCACAGACACACACACAAACACACACCTGAGTGCAGAATTAGTCCGCACGTGAAAGACAGCCAAACAAAACAAAATCAAAACAAAAAATAAAGCAAAACAAAAAGAACCGCTAGACTTGTGAACCCCAGCAATTCACCAACCAACCAAACGTACCAGTAATCAAACAGATAACCTGGACTATCCACAAAGATCTATCAGGCCCATGTGGCAGGCAACGCTGGGATGAGTCCTGTCCTGACCTGCACCAGATCCGGGCCAGAGTTGTGCCAGAATTCGAAATTATGGAATGCATGGAGATGCAGTTGAGGGCTGTCCTACTTTCAGATAGCTCACTGAAGTGTCTCAGTGTCCTTGCTAGTAAGCAGCCTCCATCCTCGTGATATATCATCAACGCACCACAAAAGGCATGTATATATTATATAAATATATATTCCCACTCATAGGGAAAGCTTTCTTAGCCCAGACCACAGACTCATAGTAGATTATCAGTATCAATTCAAGTATGTAAAGATGGGTCCTCAACTATATACACTTGCATAAATTAAATAAAAAAAAAAAGCTGGGAACATTGCATTAGCATTATATGCGTCAGTAACAGTAACAGGTAGTATATAATGCCCTGCTGCAGAATACAGTATGGAAACAGTCTCTTCTCTCCATAATAAGAACATTTTAATCTCCTGCTAGTAATTTGAATAAGCAGGAAGTGGTTTGGGTGGAAAAAAAAGGATGTGTACAGGTGGTTACGCATGGTTGTGTGCGCTGGGGTCACAGTACTTAGCTGTCCGGATTCCTTAACCTGTGGGGCAGAATAGCATTTGTTTTCTGAGCTGAGCAGAACGTATAGCCAGCAAAAGCAAACAAATAGGAAAATCCGAGCCCACAGCAGTTGCCGAACAGTTCTCCTGTACAGTATTGGTTTGCCTGATGGTTATCGATTTGGAGTTTAAAGCGGAGCAAGATTACTGTGGGCCCCCCAATCTTCGCAATTGCATGGCCCGGTTTTCCCTTTACCTGTCCTACTGTCACAACTCAGACTTGTCACTTCCTCTCTATCTGCACACATTAGTCTAAATATGCAACTAGTCGGCCAGGGGAGAGAATCAATCTGCCCTGACCAGAAATGTCCAATGTCCTCTACTCAGATTTACACACACATACACACCCAACCACAGTCTACTGTATGCTTAAGAGACTGCTGTGAGGTCTAGTTGAGGGACTGGTGTCTCTCCCGCTGTCTTGTGTGGACGTGGTGCTGCCCTGAAGAGACTTGTTTCCTCTGCCCTGCTATTTGTGGGAACTTGCAATGCACTGACCAAACCATATGAACCAACTGTACCAAATCCGTTCTCTAGTCCTCTGATGCACACCATACCATGAATGTGTGCGCGTGTGTGTGCGCCTGACTTTGTACGCACTATATATCTGTGGTGGGGTTGCCCCCCCCCCCCTCCATAAGAACCAAGGGGGAAAAAATGAAAAGGGATTGATTGACTCATGGAGAGTACTGACCCTTTGGGGTTGGGATGAAAAGGGGAACCCTGCCTGCGTCACTGGAGACGGGAGTACGGAGGAGCCTGTGTGTGTGGGGCCCCAATGTGAACTCTTTGTGCAGCCCCCTGTGAACTGCCAAGCTTGCCCCCTGGTGGACACAAGGGGAATTGCCAAACAGCCATTTTGCTTTAGGACTGCAACATGAAAAGAAATGTACTGTAAAGGGAAATGACTTGAAATCGCCTGGTATTTCTTCAAACGAACAACTCAACTGAGCCATTTTTATTATAGTTATTAATATGAGTGTTATTATGTTTGTGCTTTTCCTTAAAAGGGACATTTTATCGTAAAAGGAACTCAGACCGTTATTTTAAGCCTAAGAACCCCTGCGCTTGGAAAGAAGCTGAAGAAACTGGAAAGCTTTTATTTTCCACGCTGGTCTGCTTGTTGGTCTGCATTTGTTTTTGTTCACACTGGCATTGCCTTCATTTGGTTGTAGGAACACAGTACCTGTGCGGCTTTGACCCCTTCAGGCTTTTAGTCTCTTTGCTTTTGCCTTGTTTGGAAATGAGTGGACTTTCACCTCTTACCTCACCTTCAAGTTTAGTATGAGGGGTGCGGGTATTTGGGGGTTGGGCGGCTGTCAGGTGGTGGAGATGGTGGCATACTCGCCCTTCTGGTTCATTTACCCCCACCCATTCCTGCAGATGCCAGGGTATCTCACCCATATTCACACACAGGACTCAACCTGCCTGAGCCAAAACACACACACACACACACACACACATAGAAATACATGTAACACAATCCATCACAGAGCTACAATCTCTCCAAGGGGATTCCAAGCAAATGCTGAGTAATAATAGAACATCAGCGTATACATGTTGTAAATAAGTCTTTTACTTCCTCTTGTAATTTTTAAGTTTATTTTTGAGTCACTGTGATTAACCGGTACCAGCAGAATAAGATAAAACATTAAGATTAAATTATAAATCTATATCTTTATCTCTATGTGAAGACATACACAGCCGAACGGTTCAGTGTGATTTAGTGCATTCAGTTGCGTATGCCCTTCAAACCAAGGCATTTGTGCAGGCAGACGTAGATTATGTGCTCAAACTAATTTGGTTGAAATTGTTGCAGAAGTGATGCTTGTTGGGTTTAATTAGTGAAATGGCATTGTACAAGACTTTTATTATGTTTGTGCTGTATAGTTACATAGATTGTAGGAGGTTGTTGTAAGCACGAGAATGCACCAAGCAACTTCCGGGCTCTCCCTTCTGTATGTGTGTATGTATGTAAAGAAAATGTAATAACTTATTAATCTTGCAAATGTGGAACTCCTTGTTAGATGTCTTAGTGCTTAAAGAAAGGCTCAGCAAATCAATGTACTACTGAACTGAAAGCTAAGGGAGACACATGTTTTTGTTTGTGTTGCCCCTGGAAATGATATTTTGAGAAAGTCACAAACTGTAATTGAACTATGTCACATGCAAAAAGACATAAGAACTGATAAACTATGTTGGGAAATAGTTTGTTATTTTACTTTAGTGGTGGTTATCTAAATAATGAAAAACCCTGTTGAGCTTTTCTTCTGAAAGCTCAAAACCCATGTTACCAAGATCTCGTATGGCGTGAGGTATGCCTTAATGGATGGATATGGAATTTTAGGTATTCCCCAAAGTTACTGGGGGAAATGCATCACCGGTGGATAAATGTGAAGGCTTAACTCTTAGATTTTGTGCCTACTGTAACGATTTATGGCAATTTATCCATGCTTTTTTTTTTTTTTCATTTAAACCTCAAGGCACTACTGATTGTGTCCTGATGTACAGATGCTTTTTCATAAAAAAAAAAAAAAGATTTCACCAAGCGAATCAATGAAGTTCCCCAACATTTCCAGAGTCTTCCATTCTGTGTTTGGACAAGAGTTTGTCCCTTTTAGAGACCCTGTCAAATTGTGGCTTGGATATTTCAAGATTGTATTTATCTCATTGTTTATAACCATGCATTTTCTTTACAAAGTGTGTCCAAAGTGTTAGGTCACAGACACATCCTTTTTAAGCTATGTTTTAATTTTTTGGATCCTGTGTTGTCATGCTGTCGAGTCATTACAGGAGGTCATCCAATTCAATGTGTTTTTTTACAAAACACCACATTCACATTTTGTGCACTTTAAAAGTCCACAGGTGACAAAATGCCCAGTCAGTTGAAAGGTTTGAATATACTGTTGAATTCGATCTAGCGAGCAGAAGTATTGAACCACCATAACACATAGTCAACAAAATATGCCCAGCTTTTAAGATTGGTACAAATCCTCATTTTAGATCCAAGTTTTAGGCACTCCACAAACTAAGCCCAAACACATCTACTTAAAAAACTGTTCTGTATCAGGTTAAATGTTTTCCTTCTTTACATCACGCCTCGTGTCAGTTTTCTTTTACTATCATTACCTCTCTCTTTGTCTGTTTTCATCACACAGCTTGTTACAGGAACACCTCTCGCCCACCACTGAGCACAGTACCTCAGCACAGACAGGAACAAATCCCAGTAGTCATTCTCACACAATGGCAATGATGATGATTACGGTGTTGGTGATGATCCACGGTATGCGGACAGAATACACTCCTTTGTTCTCTCAGAGAGAACCAGTGTCATCATAGGGGCTCTTGTGATGTGTGCAGATTTAGGCCAGGAGACAGAAGGCACATTAGAAAGGAGGGTGCTGCAGTCATGTTATGTGGCACCCACACCACCCCAACACACACACACACACATGCAATCATATACATAGCACTAGGCACTACTATGTCATTTACTCAGTTCCTGAATCCTGCAGCTCAGTGAAAGTGACTAGGTTCACAGACTATGTGTGTGTGGGACAACAGTATCAAACCCCTGCAGTTAGCCTTCTGTATCTCTGGGCAGATGGGGAATACGATGGAAGTGTTGTTCATGTATTTGACTGGAGGGCTCCTGGCAATAAAAACAATCCTGTATCTGTACAAATATCCGGCCTGTGTTTTTGGACTTTGTCAAATGTGCCTTTGTGTGGTCTGAACAAACAAGCGCTCCGTTCATAAATTTAGATCCCATCACATTTCAGTAATTATATCCCCCCTCTCAATCCTGCACAAACCATCTCTCTCAGTATGCTCAGGCTAATCAGATATGGATGGTGCACTGCACAGGGCCTGGACTTCAAAGCTGGTACTGGTGCTCTCCGTCTCCCCTACATCAGACAGAAAAATGAAATCAAACATCACGGCAGCACCAAATCTCATTGATATGATAATGCGGAAAGTGTTTGAATAGTGCAGTTCTTAGACCATCATTTGCTGCACTGCACTATTGTCGCCTGAATGTGCTACCACTGTGGTGGCAACAGTTGCGGAGAACGCTTGACTTAAACATGGTTACTTATTTATGTTTAAAATTATAATTCATACAGATATGAAAATGACAGCCAGATAATAACTACCCTACTTATCAAACCGAAGTTGCACAAAGCATTTGTACAACATCTAACAAGATTTAGCTTTTGTAAAGATAGAACCTATTCTAGTAGTCAACATGTGCTTCACACATCTTAAATTGAATATTAAACATCTAATTCATTAAATCTTACTGGCCAATTTCTTTTTCACTTTTTCGATGAACTCCTTATCACAGGTAAAAAAAAATCCAAAATAATACAGTTCATCCTTACAACAAACCTCAGGTATAAGACCACAAGTAAAGGCATAATTACTGCAATTAAACCTATACAATAGAAGAGCTTCAGTTGAACATGTTCTGGGTTGGTAAATACGGCTTTGTTGGTTTGGAACCGTGATTCAGAACCATGATTGTGTTAGAAGTTTTATAGAAACGCTTTTTTGTTTTTTTGATGGTTATGCTTGTGTCATTCAATGCCAGAAGGAGTAACTTCAAATCAAGCAAACTGACATGAAAGCCCAGGGTCTTGGCTTTCATTTGAAACCAATTTTATGTTTCTAGGCAAAGGGGTTTTCAAGTTATAAACTTTTGAATGTCAGTAGGCCCTCTTGTTTACAAAAAGTCTCTATGGGAATTTACATAGGGGTCCCAATCAAAACGCATAAACATATTTTTCAAAAATGTATATTCAAAAATCAGATTTTTGGTCTTTTTACTTCAATTTTTTTGTGTAACAGGTTGAGAGATGGAGTTAGGACTTAGATTTTTTTATTTGGGGGTATCATATGGATGGTACCTTCATATCTTAGTTAGTTCATTCAACATCCACATGGATGATGTAACTAATAGCCTTGCATCAGCATTCCAATCCTTAATTGAACATATTGGCTTCTTCCAACATGTTAATGCACCTACACATAAAGGTAGTCATACTATTGACCTTGTTCTAACATATGGTGCACAAATAGAACAACTTGCTATCCTACCTCAATGCCCTTCACTAACTGACCATTCCCTTATAACTCTAAAGACTACAATAGATTCTACAGCCCCTAACTCTATTTGCTACCACACTAGACGAATAACCCCCCATGCCACAAGCGACTTCATAGATACAATTCCTTCTCTTCTTGAACCCTTAATGACACAATACACATTAGAAGGCCCTCCTCCCAGCCCTACTCAAGTTGATCAATTAACTGATAATGTTATAGATGCACTTTACACTACATTAAATTCCATCGCGCCACTTAAAAAGAAAATGAGAAAACAAGACAAAATTGCCCCATGGTATACAGCACAGACACGCTCAATGAAGCAAGCTGCACGTAAACTTGAGAGAAAATGGTATGCCACCAAACTTGAAGTGTTCCATCTTGCATGGAAAGACAGCCTAAAAGACTATAAGAGAGCACTTAATAATGCAAAAACAGAATACTACTCCTCACTTATAAATGATAATAAAAACAATCCCAAATTCCTCTTTGACACAATATCGCGCTTAACTAAAAGTAGGAATGAAGTGACACACTCCATTCCAATAACATTAGACAGCAATGATTTCATGATTTTTTTTTAATGATAAAATTGAATCTATTAGAGGTAAAATAAATAACACCATTCAAACTTCAAATTCAGCTGGTTCCCCTATAATGGAAACAGCAAGTCCTAGCCGACCTATAGCATACCTGGGCTCGTTTACACCTGCCAGTATATCTGAAATTATCAAGTTGATCTCATCAAGCAAGGCCTCTACTTGTCTACTGGATCCAATTCCTACTGATCTCCTTAAGGCTACTCTCCCTAACCTTGCTGAGCCGATACTTAATATTATAAATCACTCTCTTGTAGCAGGACATGTTCCCAAACTTTTCAAGACATCTGTCATTAAGCCTTTAATCAAAAAGCCCAACCTTGACCCTGATGTCCTGGCTAACTATCGACCTATATCCAACCTCCCATTTATATCCAAGATTCTTGAAAAAATAGTGTCTAAGCAAATTTGTACCTTCTTAGACGCAAACAACATTCAGGAACCCTATCAATCTGGCTTTAGAGCATACCATAGCACAGAATCAGCCCTAGTAAAGGTCTACAATGATCTCCTTATCTCATCTGATAAAGGATGCATTTCATTATTAATCCTACTGGATCTAAGTGCTGCTTTCGACACTATTGATCACAGCATCCTACTACATAGACTTGAGCATATGATTGGCATCAAAGATTCTGCATTAGCCTGGCTCAGGTCATACCTTACTGGACGTTACCAGTTTGTACATGCACATAATGAAGTATCATGCCACACTGAAGTCAAGTATGGTGTGCCTCAAGGATCAGTACTGGGACCTCCCTTTACATGCTACCTTTACATCCCTCCCTTTACATGCTACCTTTGGGATCTGTTATTAGAAAACATGGCATTACCTTCCACTCTTATGCAGATGACACCCAACTATACCTTTCAATGAAGCCTAATGATTGGACGCCAGTAACAAAACTTGTTGCCTGCCTCAGTGACATCAAAGTCTGGATGACTAAGAATTTCCTTTGCTTAAACTCTGATAAGACTGAAGTCATGTTGATTGGCCCTAAAAACCTGACCAACACTTTACCCCACCATCAGAGCTTACTTAGTGACCTTTCACTCACACCTAACACAAAGGTCAAGAACCTTGGGGTGTACATTGATCAAGACCTCTCTTTAAATAGTCATGTAAAGCATATCTCCAAAACCTCATTCTTTCATTTACGCAACATTTCTAAGGTCAGAAAATTCCTTTCTTTTGAGGATGCAGAAAAACTAATACATGCATTTGTTACCTCCAGACTTGACTATTGTAATGCACTGTTCTCTGGATGTGGTACTAGCTGCATCAAAAACCTTCAACTAATACAAAATGCTGCAGCACGAGCACTCACTAGGACAAAAAAATATCAACACATCACACCTGTCCTTGCTTCCTTACATTGGCTTCCTGTTAAAAGCCGAATTGATTTTAAAATACTTCTCCTAACATATAAAGCCCTCAATGGCCTTGCTCCAGCATATATTAAAGACTTACTTGTTCCCTACCACCCTTCTAGACCCCTAAGGTCACAGAATGCTGGTCTCCTAGTAATTCCTAGAATATCAAAATCGACAATGGGAGGAAGAGCATTCTGCCATCGTGCGCCTGTCCTGTGGAACAAACTCCCTTCTAACATTCGTCAAGCGGACACTCTCAACACCTTTAAGTCTAGACTCAAAACTTTTCTATTTACTGACCCCTTTAGTTAGGGATGGTGTATGGTAAGCCACACCTCCTCAGGGTATTATTGGAAAGGACTGCCTCTGCTGTAAGCTCCCGTCCAGGACTTGGTGGCCACTGACCATTTCCTTTGGTGGTGTTGGCTTGTTATACATCATACCTTAGTTATGCTGCTATAGTTTAATGCCGCCACAATCCTCCCATCTGTTAACCCGTACAATTCTCACTATTCTTTCTCCTCCTCTCTCTTTCCTCTCCACTTACTTCTCTCTCTGCACTTAGCCAACATCTGTATATGGTTTCACATGCAATATAACTCACATTCTCTGAAATCTGATGGAGACTGTTCTAACTCATCTCCTCTCTGATTTTCCATGCCTTTACCACCCTGCCGTGAGTCCTCACTGCCTCCACTGCCTGCGCCTGCACCTCCTGGGTTCTCCTGGGACCTTCTTCCAACGTGATCCGGCGGCACTCCTGAATGGTCCTCAACCCACTCCACTGTCCATGCCACTGCCTCCCTGCTGAGGGTCACCCCTGCCTTCCACTGCCTGATCCTGCATCTCTGGCTTCCTGGGCGGTCTGCCTTCAGCTTCACAGATGACCCTGACATGATTGTTACAGCCTCTAGCTGGCCCCTGGCTTGACTGTGCCTAATGACATGGGACTATATCCTGGGATTCTAATGGGACTCCTATATTACTTTACTTCATTTACCAAAATTTTCTTGTAATGTGTATCTAATGGAATAATAGTGGACTACTCACCATCTAAGAGACTGAAAACCTGCCCTAGGCAGTTGGGTTAGCCCCTTGAGCTGTCGGAACTGCCCAAGGTTTCTTCCTCTACCATAACAAGTAAAAACAAAAAACGCTGCTAGGGAGTTTTTCCTTGCCCCTGTTGCTCATTGGGCCTCTTGTGTTAAGCGCTTTGTGACATGCCTTTTGTAAAAATGCGCTATATAAATAAAATTGAATTGAATTGAATTGAATTGAGTTCATAGACATTTGAAATGAGCGGGGAAAAAAAACTTAGTTCCAACCTCTATAACTCTGTGTCCATATGTCACAGAAACATACATATTCCTCTAGAAAAAACTTGAGGGTGTCACCTTTCCAATGGTATGAGGCACATCCCTGAGTCTAAAACTATGTAGGAACTGTCAAGCTTTCAATTTGGGTATGCCGTTGTTTTGAAAAAAAGGAAAAATAGGGGTGTGCCTTAAGAGGTTAAAAGCTAACAGAAGCTGTGCTGACTTGACTTGTTTATAAGGAGGTATTACCTTGCTATTTGTATCACTAACATGTAGTATCAACGTGTTTTAAAGACGTCTTGATTGCATAAATACTGATGTGAAACATCAAAGGAATACGTTTACTGTGCGTCTCCATATTGATTCAACACCACTGACGTGTTTATTAGGCCTATATCTTGTGAAGATTCTAATGCGCGTAAACACTCGCCACAGGTTGAGACACTTCTGTCTGACCATAAGGATTCATTCATTTCAGAAGCAGATTATCGTTTATAGTAGAATACCTATTCATTTAGCTAAAAAGCCAACAGTACGAAAACACTTCCCTGGATTATATCTTCTGGAAAGCTCTACTAAACAACCAGGGCCTGCAAAGCACTTTATCTTTCATACCCTGACACCTGTGGTGCGCCGGTTGACAACAATACCCCTGGCTTATGTCTTTATTTGGGGCTGGAGAGCTCTGCTCGATCTTCGCACAGGCCAGAGCAGAAACGTGCTTTAGACATGGATCAAGAGCTTAGCGCATTTGACTCACCAATGTTCTGTAAACATAGGCATAGGCGTGGGTTTTAACAGCAGCATGCAATGGAAGGGAATATTCTGAGGTAGATTTAAATTACCTTCAGTTATTATGTCCGGTGGATAACGAGATGAATTCATGTCATATCAAGTAGGTTGCTCTAACATCATACATGATCTGGGAGAGAATTACGACCAGGGAGCCCCCAGGGAATTTTTTTTGCCACTTGCTTTCCTGTCGCCGCCTAGTGGAATCCTTAATTCGCTTGCAAGGGAACCAAGGAATCCGACCATTGGCACGACCTAAGCGCATGGGTGGGAGTGGTGTGTGAGTACGGGATGAGAGGGTGGGGGAGAGAGAGAGAGACAGATAGAGAGGGGGAGAGAGAGGACAGACTCATTACATCCACTCTGACCCGATGATATGTGAGTAAATCTACATCTGCTAGTAGCTTGTTAAACATGCACAGTTTATAGTATAGCCTACTGTTGCTTTATAGGTTCCAATAACGGGCGTTGTTATCTTATTGGATGTTTTTTATTACTCGGAACAATGCGATAGACTAAAAGACTGAAACGAATCAAGACAGGGATGTATGGATATATAAAAAACTACAGAGCACAGAGACAGCTAACTGAGAAGTGAAGTTTCCAGGAAGAGCCTTGAGAAAGCCTCCAAAGTGGGAACGGAACTGTCTCTTGCTGTGACAGATACTAGGCTATGTTCCGACGGGAATAACTGAAAGCGACGTCGGGATGAAGGCGGCGTTCAGGACCAGAAGACGGCGACCGTTCCAGCTGTTCTGCTGCTGTGGACTTGCGCTGCTAGCAGTCGTCTGGTTCGCACAGGTCATGTACCTGACAGGTGAGTGTCATTTCACAGTAATTCCCATTGGAGGCACCGACAAGAGTAACTAATTAGTGCACATGACTTAATTTACAATCTGATAACGACGTTTTCCAACACTCTTTGAAAATTATAAATTTTCATTGATTTTATTAATGGGGTCAGATGTGACTAAAACATTAATGTAAAAACATTTTATTTCTATTATGGTCTCGTTAGGATATATTATATATATATAGTATTATTAGTTTATTTTGTATCAACATATTTTGTAAAACAATATTATTGTACTATATTATTTTACTACATCATAGTATAATATACAAGTATATAGTATTTGGTTAGGCATACATTGTGGTAATTCCAATTCAAGTAATTCAATCATGCACTCTGACATCACCAATGCAAAGCTCCAGGTGATGTTTTAAAGGTGGCATTTTCCTTTTGGAGGAGATAGTATGGTATTTTTATCTCTCCTCACTCCTAGCTTTCCATCCTTAGATTCTCACACCTGCGTCACACCATTAAAACACCTTCTGTATTTGGGGCTCCGCTTGCCATCCAAGATTCCCCCTGGAACTCATCCATCCACCTCTGCAGCCATCCCTGCATTACACTGGCTTATTGGACATATAGTGCACAGTGATGGGCATTCTCAGTTCATGTACAATGCAAAGTGATACTGGGGGCTAACATATAGGGGGGGGGGGGGGTGAACTGCTATGGCACCACTTGGTTGTTGAAATAGTGTCAGAGAGGTTTATCAATCATGACACGGTTGGCATTTCTTGGAAAGCCAGAAAGCAAGAGAGAGTACAATTAGCACAGAGATGGAGAGAAAGAAAGAGAAAGAGAGAGAGAGATGATTAGTGTTTGGATTAGTGTGTCTCTGGAGTCTTAGTTTGTGTTCTTACAGCTCCTGCTGTTTTCCATTATCGGTTCTCTTTAATTAGGACCTGACAAAGAACGCCAACAATAAACCCACAGGTGATCAGCTTATCCTTTTGATATAAGTCACTAAAGAGAAAAAAGACAGGAGGTGTCTAAGGTTGTAAGTGCAATGTGTGTGCGTGTGTGTGAGTGTGGCTGTGCGAGTGTGTGTGTGTGTGTGTGTGTGTGTGTGTGTGTGTGTGTGTGTGTG
>JAGFZM010000007.1:3720581-3815503 GCA_017657215.1 Limnothrissa miodon | reverse complement strand
TGTGTGTGTGTGTGTGTGTGTGTGTGTGTGTGTGTGTGTGTGTGTGTATGTGAGCATGTGTCTCTATGTGTGAGTGTGTGTGCCTGTAGGCGTGTGCCTCTATGAACAGAGAGCAGTGAGTTGACCTTCTCCCTGTGATGCTGTGTGTGAAAGCCAGTCCACTCTGAGAACTCCTTCATGATATATATAGTGTTGTAACGCTCATTGCAGTTGACTCTGACAGATGACAGTCTCCAGTCTGCCCTCTCTACGTGCTCTCAAAATCCATCATTGCCTCCATTGTTATCAGATTCATCTGCCAGCTATTATTACTGTTCTCTCCATTCAAATCAGGCAGATGGACTGAGATCATTAAGCTACCATTCAAATTGCACAATATCCACCCACTGCCGTTTATAAGTCCATCTAAGTGCCACGTTAACATCTTACGGTTTCTCTCCTGTTTGGTGCTGGCTTAAAGCCATGCTGCCACTCAAATGCTTTTGGCGGCGATGGAATATTAACTGCGCAGGCGGACAGATGAGTCCATTGTTGATTCGTGACAATATGAATCCGCAGTGTGTTGATCATCAAAAATGCATAAACAATATACTCTTTTTTCTGTCCTTTTATTGCCCTTTTCTTTTGTATAGTTATCTTCTTCTTCTTTTTTCTTCTTCTGTTCAAAGCAACTTGTCTGGGCTTTAGAAGAAGCCTTAAATGCCACTCCGCGATCATTACCGTGGTGTTCCGTCTGTTTTTGTCATTACACTTATGCCATCTGCCCGATCTCGAAACTCATTAGAATTGCATGTCCTTCAGGCAGGCTCATCATTGGCAGACATGAAAGCTCCCCTTTTTTGCAGCCATTCTTGGCCAGGAGGGGCAAATGCTTGTCAGATGAACTGTTTGAATTGTGAGGCAAAAATAAACAAACAGGCATCAGTCGCTGGTTGGTTATGCTGGAGATGGGTTGTGAAGTATCATAGTGTTATTTGGTGATTTGGATATTGTGTGTGTGTGTGTGGCTGCACGTGTGCACGCGTGATTCAGGGGACTAATAGTTCTCTATGCTCTCTGTATGTGGTCAATGTCATCACAGACCAGAGGTTGGAGGAGTAATCTGCAGAGGTCCCGTCGGTTGACTTCTTCGCCTTATATAGGTCTATGGACTGGAGTCCCTATTCAACAGCTTATTGTCCAAGGACACAAACAAAACCCTGGGACTGTACTGCAGCTGAAAAGAGAGTCAGTGAGATTGACACTGTCTGAACCATGAGAACAACATTGATATCTTTATTTCACCTTTACTTTTGCAATTGCAGACATTTTAATCATATCAAAGCAATACCATGTAACAATATTTTGAGGCATGGCCAGATTTGATATCATTTACAGATTCATTTTGATGGTGCAGTATGTGGTCACATGAAAGAAAAGAAAATGTCCCTGCCTTGCTGTTCATTTAAGGGACTGCATGTAGTTGTGTTAGACCTCCAACTAAACAGTACAGCTTCTTTCCCATTACTATCACTCTCCTGAACTGCTGATAATATGGGTCATCCCCAGTGACTATCCATTCAACCACACATACTTTTTATTCCAAATTCTCTTTTAAGCTAGACTGCCCGGAGTGTTTTAAAGGTGGCTTGAGCACTTATGGTGTTGATATGCTGACGTACTATCAAGATATAAACAGTTGAAAGCAAGCCGCTACAGTTCCTTTTTAATTGGCCCCTTTTTGATCTGAAGGGTGATTGCATTTTTCTCTTTCAAACACAGAAATCAAATCCTCAAGATGGGAGTCAAATGTGCTGTCAAGGCGTGAGTGGTCCAGCCGGAGAGTACTTCAGGAAAATCACACTGAAGAGCACCACCACTCAGGAGGTGAGGTGTCACTCACCCACTCTCTCTCTCTCACTCTCTCTCTCTCTCTCACTCACTCACTCGCTCATTCTGCTGCTTGCCTGCCGCTGCCAAAAGATATAGACCATGACCTCCAAGAACAACCAGCACAGGAGATCATCTGCTTTACTACCTCCATTACTGTTTACCTCCTTGGGAGTGATGTCCGCACATTGTCCATGAACCGTCATATTCTGCTTGTCCTTTTGCAGTATGAAAAAAAACATACAATGTGTCCATTTAACATGCTGTTAAAGTGATAGATTGTTTGTGTGTACTATATTTGTGTGCATCTGTGTGTTTGTGTGTGTGTTTGTGTGTGTGCGTGAGCACTCCTGTGTACGCGAACCTCCTCCTCTCCCTTACAAGCGCACAGCAAAGGTCGTCTTGGACCAGTGCTTGCGGTTGTCAGGAATCCATGTTCTGTAAACGGAGCGTCACAAACTTGGCCGGCGTCACGAAGGGGAGAGTTTTCAGGCGGAGGAGAGGAGAGTGCTTTCAGGAGCATGCCAGGCTTGTGCAATGGAAGAATGAGAGAAATAGATAAACAGTAAGTAAACACAGACGTGACCTGCAGGGTCGCTTCAAGTCTGCGCCACACCGAGCCTCTTCACATTCAGATGAGGCTCATAAGAAAACACTTACAGTATGGCAACACTATCTTGGATGGAAAGATTGTGCATTTTTCTATCCCAACAAACTAAAATATTGCGGACAATCGGTTGGCTCTATGCTCCGAACTGGCTTTACTTGAGAATGTTGGAAGTGCTTTGCATGTGTAGAAAAAAAGAGGTTGTTTATGTTTTCATTCTTTCATCTCAAAGGGATATGCGAGGCGATGCTTTTTTGATCGTTTCTGTGTCTAACAGCAGCAGTTTATAATGTTAGCCATGTATGAGATGTAATACAGAGTGCCTAGACATAAACTAGACAGCTGTGGCTCCCTGGTTAGGGCTTCAGGCTTGCAACTGAAGGCTTGCCAGTTCAATCCCTGACCAGTAGGCCATGACTGAAGTGCCCCTTCAGCAAGGCTCCAAACCACCCACTGCTCCTCGGGCACTGCTGTAGCCGGCAGCCATAGCAGGAAGCTCTGGGTTAGTGTGTGCTTGAACTCGCTGTGTGTATTTCACTAATTAACAACTGGGAAAAAAAGCAGACACCAAATTTCTAATACTCATTGCTTCAGTTTCTTCCGACATTTTAAATCCTGAAGGGAAAGCCGAGATATTCTGTCATGTCAAGAAAACCTGCAACCTGTTTTGAATGCATCCGTTAATCCAGCTTTGGAAAAGTATCCAGAACCAGCGGGAGGCTCCGGGCTGCCGCAGGAGCACCTGCGTCGCCACGCTTGTTTGGAACCTGTCCGCCCGCCAGCTCCCACGTCTGGGCTGTGTAACATTTGTCATCCCTGGAAAACACCTTGGCGTGTGTGTTTCCAGCGGTGGCTTACATCAAAGGTGCGCTACGCTGTCGCATCGAGCCGCCCTGTCAGCCTGCTGCGAGCGTCCTGAACACAGTGAGCCGAGGGGCAAATCTGGTGTGTTTTCTAAAGCCATGGCACATCAGGGATAAAAGCAGATGGTGGAGAAATAAGATGTGGAGATCTTGATGGCAGCCAAAGCTTTCACAAAGATGCCAGCAAGGCTTTGACAGTAGCCTACCTGGCCAACCTGCTGTAGGCCTCCCTGGCCTCTTTGGCTGATTTGCTGGGAGAAACACAGCTTATGACAGGTTGGAATCCTTCCATAACAAAAGGTGAAAATTTAATAAGCGTAGAGATAAGACCTCATGGAAAACCAGACAAATAGGTGAGCATTAAAAGAATCAACCATATCATTTTTGATGTCCCTGTTATTATGTACAGCTTATCTAAAAAGGAGAGCCTAGCAATCAGAAATAATGACATAAAGCTTTTCTGAGGGCAGGAAGGCGGTCATCAATTCATTGGCAGTTATTAGTTTTGTGACAGAAGTGCCCTGAGCCACTAGTGCAGTAATCTCAGTCCCCGCTGAGTGGAATTACTCCCAGTGATTATGTAACTACAGTCTAATCGAGCATCTCATTCGGCCCTCCAGGAATCTTAGCCGGCTGATTGGAGGATGATCCATCCTTGCCTCTCCCTACGTCCCTCTATCTCTCTCCCTCCCTCCCTCTCTCTCTCTCTCTATCTTATTCTTCCTTTCTTTTTCTCTCCCTCCTCTCCATCTCTGCCTCTTCTCTCGTACTCTTGCTGTCTGCTTTCTTCAAAAAAAGAAGAAAGAAAAGCGAGACGGCAGCCCCCATCAGGCCGCTGTTGCTAGGCAACTGAATGCTAAATTTTGAAAGTCTGTATTCCAGGCGTCCAAAGAGTGGGGCTTAGACGTGCCACCCAGTATAAAGAATAGATCAGCAACACCAACAAAAAAAATATCTATTTTTAGAGGTGTCAATAACGATGGGCCCAGTGCTCCTATCTGCCTTTTTTATGCTTGTTTTGGCAGGCAAGCGAGCCATTTCATTGAATTGATGAATTTTCCATTGAGATATTTTGGTATATTAGGCTCAGTGAGAAAAGAAACCTGGCATATACTGTAATAAAAAATTCCCTTCAAAATCCTGCCGTATTGTCAAGAGACAAATCTATCATCATTGAAAACATAGTCCTTCAACCTAAAAGGGGGGTGGTGTCATGAAAGGTTTGGGAATAGACTAAGAAAGGGTTTTTTATGTATGCAGTCCCTAATGTATGTTTGTTTTTCTTTTTTTCCTCTTTCTTTCTCTTTCTTATTTTGCATTTTATGACAAAGAAATCTATTCTAATCTACATTAAATAAGATATGTCTGAAATGTAGTGAGTGTATGATACTGAAAGTCACTTTACTTCTCTGTGTTAAAATAAGGTCTATTCTCCACATTGTGTTTGATTAAGAGAAGAGATCAGGAGAATGAGACCCGATTGCTAATCTGGGCTGCCGTGTAATTTTGCCACCTACCTACTCACACCGCAATTGTTATTTACATTTACATTTACATTTATGCATTTAGCAGACGCTTTTATCCAAAGCGACTTACAAAACGAGGATAACAATCGAGCTACATAGTTATGTGCTATGTGATGGATGTGTTTTGTGATGGATGCAATCATGTGACTTGTGGGCGGAGATGCTTGTGAATTCTAGTTTTTTTATCTGATTGCCAAGCAGGTACTGACCTTAATTGACCTTAATTTTGTCTGGCTCGGCGTGGCGGTGCAGCGGCGAGTGAAAAAACTGATTCTCTCTTGCTGTGAGGGGTCCGCGTGCAGACGCTGCATTCGTCAGCTGCATGGCAGGCGTGCTCCGGGCTCTGTGCTGAACAATAGTGCTTCCCACAGTGACACGTTCTCCTAGAGGACAGAAAGACAAAAATAAACAAGCCTGTAGACCACACAACCTCAAAAATGAAAGGAAATAGAGGTGTATAGTTGACAGGATCTCACTTTCTCACTCACTTTCACTTTTTCTCACTTTTGTGTGTGCCTCCTCGCTGCCATTTTGTTATTTTCTCCTGCTCACCCGCTATGGATGCCTGATGCAGCACCGCCGTGTTTTTCACTCAATATCTTAGCTGGATTCTAAAAATACTGGTGATTGCTCAATCGATGATATCTCTTGCTCTCATGCAGTCACTCACTTACTAATTCTATGTGTCTCTCTGTGTGTGTCTTTTTTCTTTTTAGCTCTCTCTCTCTCCCACACACATACACACACACACACACACACACACACACACACACACACATCAGACTGAAATCGGGGCATAGATATAAAAACCTGTGTGTACGAGCTAAATACTGTGGAGCCATTTTAGATGCACTTGCAGGTGCAAGCACAAAAACACTTCCTCTATCTGAACCCTCACTGAAACCAACAAAATCAACGTGAAGAAACAAAAATCTCAATCTATCCGATCAAAGTAGTGACACCACAAGGACGACCGACCCGACTCGACTGGCTGACGGTAGTCGTGGTTACAAAGGCAGTGGGAGTGCAGCTGTTCCTTCCTCCCTTCGCCTCCTCCTTGGCTTTGAGATGCACTGTGGCCACAGCCATCACCAGGGCAGAGACTCCACCGGGCACAAGCTCTCTCGCCAGAGCCAGCTGCCTGAGATGTATTGGCACAGAAAGGTTTGGACAGGAGCACAGACACCGTGCGTGGGCTCCTGGAGCCTAAGGGGATGGGGGTAGGGGTTGGGGGTAGGGTAAGGAATGGGGGAGGTGAATGTGGCCCCTCTATGCAAACCCAGCCTAACAGCCTGCCATGGGTGACACTTGGTCAGGGCCACTCCAGTGGCTGTTTAATGTGAAATGGACAGCAAGGTATGCAGCCTGCGCTTGACAAACAGTCTGTTCCTGGGAGCCCCATTGCTCCGCTGGTCAGTCAGTGGGGCTCTACTGCAATGCCGGTAGAGAGAGAGAGAGAGAGAGAGAGAGAGAGAGAGAGAGAGAGAGAGAGAGAGAGCAGGGCACCCTCACAGGGTGAAATCCTGGCCACTACCCTCTCATGGAGTACACTGCTCCCTCCTTCCTTTCTCTCTCTCTCTCCTTCTCTCTTACTCTCTCAAGGACCTCTCCTGAGAGTTGGTAGGAAAAAATAAATATTTTTAGACATTACGCTTCTACACTGCCTGTCATCTCTCTCTCTCACTCTCTCTCTCTCTGAGTCTCCTTCTCTCTCTCTTGTCCTCTCTCTCCCTGTCTTTTTCCATATTCCATAAATTAAGTCCATGGGAAAGACACATCACCCCACCCCCTTTCTCACTCTGATCGCACTGTAGCCATTGGCTCCCTACCGCTGCCAATCAACAAAAAAAAGCGCTGCCCCATGGGAGAGGGTCTCCATGGCAACTGCTTTTGCCGAAGCCGCTTGTCAGAACGTTCATCTGAGCCCTGTCTTCTTGGCCCGCCAAATTTGCATACAGTTTCAGCTCACTATTCAGTTCTTTGTGTGTGTGTGAGAGAGAGAAAGAAAAAGACAGAGCGTGTGTATTTGCATGTGTATGTATGTATGTGCACAGGGTTGTATAAGTGTGCTTGTGTGACAGAGGGAGAGATAGTATGTGATTTTCTGTGTGTGTGTGTGTGAGAGAGAGAGAGAGGCTATGATTGTGTGTTAGTGATTGTGTGTGTAGGTGTGTGTTTGTGTGTGTGTAGGTGTGTGTGTGTGTGTGTGTGTGATTTTGCGTGTGTGTGTGTGTGTTGCGTTTGAGTGGGGGTCGTCCTAGCAAGATACAGCAGGTTTGCGTTTGCTACTGCTCTGCGACCTGGTAAAGATGAGCTCCAGGAGGAGTAGGAGAGGAAGGGAAGGAAGTGGAAGCCTGCAGATGTCCTTGTCCAGAACATTCTTTTTTTTTCCAGACCAGATAAGATGGAGGGTGGAAAAAAGAGTACCCCTCTGTGCGGCTCTCTCTGCATCTCCGGGGTGGAGGTCTCGGGGAAAGAGAGAGAGGGAGAGAGAGAGAGAGCGTGCTCATTCTAGGATGCGGTTGCTTAATCCTTCAGTCAGTTTACTCCCAATTCCAGCTTGACAGCTGGTCTTGCAGACAAAACCAAGCCTGTGTGTGTGTGTGTGTGTTTGTTTGTTGCTTGTTGCTTTGGTAAACAGAGAGTGACCATGAGAAGACTTGGTTGTTGAGAATTTCAAACAATGATGCATTTCAGTGTAAGATTATCTTATAAAACTATAGACTATGTAACATTTTAATACCAATCAATTCAATCATATGTACACAGCGCAAGTCACAAACAAATTGTCTGTTGGCACCTAACAGACATCAACAAGGTGCACCAAGAACATCAGGGGCAAGGAAAAACTCCCTTGGGCTAGTTACAGAAGGAAGAAGCCTTAGGCACAAGGGAAATCCAGCTCCCAGAGGGCATATGACAAATATGACACGTCCAATGTATATTTTCTCACATGCAAGTACAGACATACACACACACACTACAGCATGCCATTCCAGCAGTACCCAGTGCCATATATCCATATGGTATAGCATTATAGCACAGCATATAGCATCATAAAAGCAGGGCCCTGTATTCTACATGGACACTTAGATCAGGAACTACGTGCTTTTGATCACATGACATTAGCCCCTTTATTTAATCCAAAGGGAGGCCAGGGTTAGCGCTAACATTTGCTAGCTGTGCCTTTCTGTGGTGGTGGAGGTGGGGGTATCGTGTGAGCAGTGGGGAAAGAGCTGGGCTGGGGTTGGGGAGATGTGTGGGTGTTTGTGTGTGTGTGTGTGTGTGTGTGTGTGTGTGTGTGTGTGCTGTGCCGACGCAAGCTTCACCGCTGCTATAAATAGCACAGGCTCGCCGGTCGTTAAAGTTCATTTTCCCCTCTACTTCGCTGTGTGATTTGGATCTGCCCCTGGTCTCTCAAGACTGCTGTCACAGTGCAGCCCCAGAGAGAGAGAGAGAGAGAGAGACAAGAGACGAGAGACGAAGTGTGTGTGTGTGTGTGTGTGTGCGGGGGTGGGGTGGGGGGGTTGAGGGTTCCAGGTGCCGTGCATATTCTTCCAGTCACCTGTTAACGCACAAGTGAAGCACACTCACACATATATACATTCATCTGACACGGACACTGACACACCCACACAAAGACAAGACACGAACACAGATATATCTGCAAGATGATGCTTGTTATTCTTGCTGTCCATTTATGTAGGTTTGTGAGTTACGTGTAAAGTCCTGAAAGACCATGTGGAAGACAACTGTCTAAGGCGTTGTTGTGTTGTGGAGAATCCAGTGTTTTCTGATCCAATTGCAGTCTTGTGTGGACAGTTGTCATAATGAATCTCTGAATGTGTGTGTGTGTGTATGTGTGTTGGAAATACCTCCCATGAATACAAGTTTGAATGCATTATACACTAACTAATAGAGTTCCAAACGAAAATGTCCCTCAGGACTTGTGGTACTCTAGTAATGTGACATGAATATTCTCTTTTAAGGCTTTGCTTTCTCCCTCCCTCTCTTTTTTCCTCTTTATCCCTCTCTCTCTCTCTCTCTCTCTCTCTCTCTCTCTCTCTCTCTCTTTCTCTCACTCTCCTCTCTCTGCCTTTCTCTCCCTTTGTCTATCTTTCTTTGTTCTTCTCAGCCATCAGTGAGTTCCCTGAGGACATCTTTACGAAGGAGCAGAGACGGAAGGGGGCAGTTCTGCTGCATGTGTTGTGTGTGAGTGCTCGTCCACTGTGCATCCCCCATTTGTGTTTGTGTGTGTGTGTGTGTGTGTGTGTGTGTGTGTGTGTCATTGCCATGACACCAGAAACCTCACTGGACATGTAATTTTACACATCATTACAGATTTTACCAGCTCATCAAGCATTATCAAAACAAAACAACTCATCATAACCTGCGTTGATGCATCTCCGAGATACAGATACACACACAGAGACATACACACACAAATACACATTTTTACTGCATTTCCTGTGTCACTTGTCACCGTGTCCCGTGACTTTAGGCAGACATATTAGACGTGCTGCAGCTTGAGTCCCGCAGAAAACACCTCAGTGTCACGTCTAGCACCTACAGATTCATCCCAGAGATGCTACATCTCAGCCTGTGCTCATGGGACTCCTTAGGAGTGCATATTACTGTGCCTTCATCTGAGGCAGCACTGCCGTGACTTCAGCCTGCAATGCCTATGAATAATAATCAATGGATAGGTTGAACATACTGATGCAGTTTACTAACTCGGTTTATCTAACGTCTCGTTTCCTCATCTATGTCCTCCCTCTTGTCTTCTTCCAGGCCATATACATGTTTTACGCTCTGGCCATTGTCTGCGATGACTTTTTTGTCCCATCCCTGGAGAAAATCTCGGAGGTGAGAAACAACGCTCATCAAGTGCTAAGACAGAAATAGGACCGAGCGCACATGCTGCCGATTTTCTAGACATGAGCAAACAAAGGCTCCATCCTCCAGCAACACAAATGAAACCAAACCGAACAGAGCGAAGGCATTAGGCAGCCCTCCTAGAATGTACAGAGCAGCCGCCAAAATGAACAACCTCTCTCAACAGTCACTTCATAATGCCGAGTAAATGACACTTGGAGAGCCAATGACTCCAATTTATACAGTGAATGAGTAAATGAGATGGAAATCAAACTGGAAAGAACTCTGATTAAAGATCTCAGTGACAATCTCCAGATACCTCATTTGTAACTTTTAAGCTGTGTAATTAACTTTGATTGAATATCTTGATGGCAAACTCCAGACAGTTGTTTTGTAATGCTTGGCTGTGCAAGAAGTAATGGTTGTAGGTGGTAAATGTTCTCCTCCTGAACTTCTCCACCAGAACCTGCAGCTCAGTGAGGACGTAGCAGGGGCCACCTTCATGGCTGCAGGAAGCTCCGCCCCAGAACTCTTCACCTCCCTCATTGGTCAGTACACCACTTCTTAATACACTCTTCACCTTCCTCATTGGTCAGCATACTTGTCACTTACACAGAAAGGGACACTCTCTCGAGGTGCCATTTAGTGGTGACAAGTAAAGCCTGGCTCAGATGAGTATCTAATGTAAATTATGATTTCATTTCATGATGAGGCCACTAGATGTCAGCTTGGCCTTCTGGTAGTGCATCTTAATGGTGCCCATCCTTGTGACAGATGAGTTAGTGAAGTGTAAAATTGTCTGAGTGAATAATGTTTTCTGCCAATGTCAGGTGTGTTCATCACCAAGGGAGATGTAGGGGTTGGTACCATCGTGGGCTCTGCAGTCTTCAACATCCTGGTGATTATTGGTGTCTGTGGCATCTTCGCTGGACAGGTATGGGCCATGGATTCTGTTGGACTGAAAGAATGTTTACTGAAAAGCCATGGACAATGCAGTCTCTCTCCACACACACACACACACACACACACACACACAGCATGAATGTGAATACAGTATATTCTGCTTGGTATACAAAGGGATCTCAGCACCTTTGTCAGCGAGAGAGGAGGGTTGTGTGTGTGTGTGTGTGTGTGTGTGTGTGTGTGTGTGTGTCTGAGCATGCTTGCACATGAATGTGAGCGTGTGTGTGCTGGCTCCAGTGTACTGTTCGTTGACCAGAAGCGTCTTTCTGTTCCCCTGTCAGACGGTGGTGCTGACCTGGTGGTCTCTGTTCAGGGACTCTCTCTACTACCTCATCTCTGTGCTGGTTCTCATCCTGGTGAGTCAAGCGGCGCACAAAACTGCTTAAAAATACCTCTAGCTTTAGTGTCTGTGGAGGAACCTCTCGCTTTACCTCATTTAAGCAACTTCTGGGTGTACTTGTCAGCTTCCTGTCTCATTCAACCAGTTTGTCTCATTCAACCAGGTTTAGGTGTCCTATTTTTGATAAAATATCCATTTATTTGGAATAAAATAAAAGTATCATAAAAGTAAAACTGAGTGGTGGCTCAACTGGTATGTATTATTATATGTTACTATTCACAGTATCATCATCTTCAGAAGATTTCTTAAAAATGCTCACGCTAGACTCTTGTTTGTTTCGCAGGTTATATATGATGCACAAGTCGTCTGGTAAGTTTGGAATAACATTCCCCTTGCCTGTGGCATTGCAGGAGAGACAGTTGGCCCGCTGTGTACGCAGCCGTCTTGGCCCGCTGTGTACGCAGCCGTCTTGGCCTGCAATGTCTCCACATGCATCTCACACTCTCCTGTCTTCTTCCAGGTGGGAATCGATGCTTCTCATCTCCATGTATGGGGTCTACATCCTTATAATGAAGTAAGTGGCCATCTCTGTGCAGCCAAGGCAGTGGCCGCATGTGCCTGAAAGTTTAGACTGTTCCCTGTGATACTTGTCCTAATGAACGCTCTCTCACAGGGGAATGGGCTCTTGATATACGCCAGAACCCGTGGGCTGGGTTGTGTTGTTTTTGCTGAGTGTGAACTCTGGTTTGAAAGGTTCATGTCTGTTTTGTGAGCTGCACGTTTCTGTCTGCTTAATCTATTATTTCTATATGTTATTATTATCGTTGTTATTATTATTATCATTATTATTAGTGTTTCAACATGGTATATACTTTTTTTAAGTGAATCTTGATGAAGGCGACGGAGCTAAACCCTCATGAATAAACAATGAAATTAACTTTGAGTGTGCGGCTTTCGTGTCTGTTTTGCATAATCCATGTCCATGTTTTTTTTTCAGGTTTAACACCCAGATCGCCGGCTTTGTTGGTCGGCAGTGCCGTGGTCCGGGAGCCTGCTGCCTACGTGGAGGGCATCGGCGGGACGAGGCTGGGGAAGACGGTGGGCCCTGCAACACCTCCATGGTGCTTCTGCGAAAAGGTCTCCTCCCTTCATCAGTATCTGTCTGGGGATTGCCTTATCTGGTGTCCTGACAGTATGCCAGCCTCTTTGTGTTGTAATACCTTCTCAGACAGTCCTGCCTGGCTGTCATGTCGATCAGGGTGACATCTTATTTACCTGTTTGTCTTGCCGTCTATCGCTGCACCTTCTTGGCATAGGCCTATCTCTCTAACCATTGTCCTGTAAGCAAAGTCTCTCCAAAAAAGCCTCTTCCTCACGTCACAAGTGTGTAACGCAGTATGTGTGTGTGTGTGTGTGTGTGTGTGTGTGTATATACCACACACTGTCACCCTGTATATGTTGGGCTCCTCTCTGTGTATAACATGCTGTCGGTCTGTGTACGCAAGTCGGTATGGAAAGTCCCGTGCTCAAGTGTCAACGGTTAATTCTGTCCCGGCCGCTTCTCTCTCCCCTTGTTGTGTATGTGTCTACGCTCCGCTCTGTTTCTCGTCTCTTTTAACTTACAGATAATCTGTTCTGCGCTCTGTTTACACTGCTTTTGCCG
Organism: Limnothrissa miodon; assembly: GCA_017657215.1. Lineage (NCBI taxonomy): Eukaryota > Metazoa > Chordata > Actinopteri > Clupeiformes > Clupeidae > Limnothrissa > Limnothrissa miodon. The sequence goes on along the minus strand of JAGFZM010000007.1, from coordinate 3,802,797 downwards.
TTCTACGTCACTTCTTACCCTGTCCGTTTTGTTAGAGACGGGAATATCTGATGCAGACTCCAGTCTGGGGCGCAGTGGCTTCCTCTAGAGTCAATTGGCTCAAGCAGAGGCCCCTAGTCTGTTTTATATACGGCTCCAATTGTTTTATTGTGTGTCCACACGTCAAAGCCAAGTATACAAAATACCCCGGACATAGTTGCCATGTGTACGTTTATGGCTCATGATCCCATATGCATTCCATATAAACATGAAATAGGAGAAGCATATGAAGACTCAGTGATCTGAGAAACTTTGGTAATGTTATTGAAGTTCAGAGGTCTGTTTCTTTTTAGCCTCCCTTTTCCATGGTTATTCTCTATTTCTCTATTTATCCTTCTCTATAATGCTGGAGGGTTTTTTTTAGATCAAATTTATGTAACGGTGAGAATGTATGGTGGAACATTTTTCAAGTTCTGAAGGTCTAAATTCACACACTGTATTGCTCTCTTTTTCTCTCTCTGATGTTATTATCTGAATATCAGGCTTTCCAGATAACTGGAAAAAAGTTCATTTCAGGCTATCCAGATAATTGGGGGGGAAAATCATTTTATCTGTGTAAATATCTTTAGTTGTGGATATAGGTGAGTGGAGTGCCAAAATTTGGGGCAGAAGAACTTTGCTGTTCTAAATCCATCACAGCTAAAATCAGAATGTTAATATATCGGTTCCACCAGCAAACTGAGAGCGTGGCTGGTTCAGTAAAAAAAAAAAAAGGTGTCTAGTCAAGGTGCTAATTCTATAAATGGTTGAGGGAGGGTAGTCTTCAACTGCAAACTGATTTTCCTTCTAATGTTACATAATATGTAAACATATTTTGAGGGTTCTCAAGTTAGGTTTTACTAAATTGTTTTCCTAAAGTCTCTTTTCTCTGTCTTTCTCTTTCTTTCTCTTCCGGTCTCTTTTATGGTGTCCTCTGCTACACAGCTCAGAGCTCAGGGCAGGACTCCCAGGTGGTGATGGTGGACGAGCTGTTGTCTTTGCACCCCCACCAGCTCTCCTTTTCAGACGCGGGCCTACGCATCATGATCACGCCGCACTTCTCCCCACGCACGCGCCTCAGCATGGCTGGACGCATGCTCATCAGCGAGGTAAGCACAGAGGAGTGCCGGATGGGGAGCAGTGGGTTCTTCTACACCTGGTCCCTTATCTGCTGCAAGGCAGGCTTTTCAAGTCAATCCAGTTCAATCTTTATTCCAGACTCACAGAAGCCTGAAAATGTTATTAATAAAGGCAGCAATTAATAGAGAAAACCAAACAAACAAACAGAAGGCATACATGAATCATACCGTATAGCAGAGCAAGCTGTCCAACAATCAGCAATTGTGTTGGTGCCTTATTACCACCTCCAACGCTCAATATTTACCCGTGTACACATGCTGTGCTGTTCATTATCCCTTACATAAATTATTTATATATATATATGCTACTGATGCTGACTGTATGTTAGGCCTTTGCATACAAGTACCATCACAGTAAGTAGCAGCCAGGCCCTTAGATTGATATATATAGGTTAATAATTTAAAGTAGCTAAAGTGATTGGTGTATGGTGATAAGGTGCTCTGATCGGGTTGTTGAATGGAGTAAATGACAATGCCTTTAGAAACTAGTGTTGCCCCATTTTCTTTGATCAAACAGGCTGGTATAGGCAAAGGAAAGGATAGTATGATATTAGTAAAGATATTGTTATAATCTCCATGGAATACCTTAGGCGAATGTTACCATGTTTGGTAACAGCAATGATACCAGTCTTGCTTACTGACCAGACCTCCGTCATGTCTCCCACCCCAGAGGCAGCGTCTGCTCAGGGAGAGCCGGGCCGGGGACACGCCGGTCAAAGGGCTCTGCTCTGGAGCTATGGAGAATGGGGGAAGCGTGGAGCGACAGGGCATGGAGGACAGTGCTGATGGTGAGAGGGGAGGGAAAGGAGAGGGTGCCCAGCCAGAGGAGGAGGAAGATGGGGGAGATGAGCCATTCAAGCCCCTCAAGATGCCAGGTGGGGAAAGAATGGCCATCCATTTCAGTTTGCTCAATGTGACTATGGCATAAAAAGAAGCAGGCACCAGACACTTCACATTCAAAGTTAAACAATAGTTCCAGGTCACATTTAGTAATAAGTGTGTAATTGTAAGCAGGTAGTAAGTGTGTGTAATGTGATGTATGTGATGTGTGATGTAATGTGCAATTTTTATTCTCTGATAGCATTTTCATCCTTATTACCCACTGAAGTCTGTTTCAGTCATCGGTAGTAATGCAATTACACTCGATTAGTCTCTGTATTGCAAAAGTGATTCAGAAGCAACGTTCAAATTAACCTGTTTGCCTGACATACCGGAGCTCATGATAAGCATGTTTAAATCAGTGATCAATCATTAAGTAAACACACCTTCGAAATTTTTGGCTGTACGTGTGACTGTCTTGCCTTTGCGGTCTTGTTGCCAGCGGGCTGCTGTGCCCGGGTGAAGTGGGTGGTGTCGTGGCCTCTGGGTGTGCTGCTGTACTGCACTGTGCCCAACTGCGTCTACCCTCGATGGCACCGCTGGTTCATGGTGACCTTCGCCACCTCCACTCTGTGGATCGCCATCTTCTCCTATCTCATGGTGTGGATGGTAAGGGCCGAGTCTCCATCTTCTCATATCTTATAGTGTGTAGATGGTTATGGCAGGACAAGGGAGTGTGCACCTAAGATGCTGTGCACTCATGAAAAGGACACGTATATTCTTACCACACAAACTGTATCTTCTGCTTAAATTTTCTTTTCTCACAGCACTGAACCAGGATTAGATGCTTGATGTTCTAACTCAGGAGAGTACATTAGATGTGAATATAGTAATTCTACAGATATCCACACGCATTACATTAAAAAAAAAATCTGGGTGCAATAGCTCAGTAAAATGGAGGGCTCCAAAAAACTCCTGCTTCTGTCCAGGTGACCATCATCAGTGACACTCTGGACATCCCAGACTACATCATGGGCATCACCTTCCTAGCCGCGGGCACCAGCGTCCCTGACTGCATGGCTAGCCTAATTGTGGCTCGTCAAGGTAGGATGATATATTTTTTTAATCATCCATTAGGAATGACTAATACTGGAGACAGAATGAATCCAAATGTACAACTCAAGATGTTACTCCATTTGCTTGGTCATTTCATCATTCCATTATTCCTCTAGAGCTGTACTGACACATTTCATCCACCCTTTTTTAATTATTATTCAAGGCAGTGAAATCTGACATTCTGTGCCTTCAAAGCACCCCTTTCCCCTTACTGATGTGTCTTCACACAGTTGGTGAGAGGTGAATTCATGCATGTCCTGCTCTTTGTCCTCAGGTATGGGGGACATGGCAGTGTCCAATTCCATCGGCAGCAACATCTTTGACATCCTTCTAGGACTGGGCTTCCCTTGGGCTTTGCGCACCCTGGTGGTGGATCACGGCTCATCAGTATGAAACAAACACCACCATTTAAACCCATTTAGTCTTGTTCATGTGTATTCAATTTCCACATACGTAAAATTCTCACCTATGGCAGCCATCAATAGTCTTTAACCAGTAACCTCTATTCCCTCGAGAGCCTGTGCTCTCATAGTGACTGCGCTGATCTGGGGGCCCACTGTAGATTGGATTGTGATACTGCAAATTGGGTTGTAAGCACCATGCTGCTGCTATCTCTCCTTGTCATCAGGTGTCCATTAACAACAAAGGATTGGTGTACTCGGTCGTCCTACTGCTTGCCTCTGTTTTCCTCACGGTGAGTGCACCCACACACACCCACAAACACATACACAAATGTAGAAACAGGCGTTTGAACAGACCACAGCGCGCACACACACACACACCTTCCGAGAGCATGAGAGAAGGGGATCGAAAGATAGAGTGAGGACATAATCACAGCACAGGGAATCATAAGACAGGTGATTCAGGTCATTCATCTGGTGGTGCTGGCTAGACAAATGACCTATAGTTATAATGGTCCACAGGTGCTGAGCATCCACCTCAACCACTGGAAGCTGGACCGGCGGCTGGGCCTGGGGCTTATGTTCCTCTACTCCATCTTCCTACTGTGCTCCATCTTCTTTGGGCTATAGTGTGCTGCCTCAGACAACCAGACACTCTCCCCAGTGCCCTACCCCCCCCCCTCAAACCAACTACTACAAGGACAAGTACAAAACCAAAAAAATATATATTTAATATATAATTAAGAACGAAAAGGAAATATTTGTCTAAACATGAATGTGTGAAGGTCCAAGATGGCAGGCTGGGATCTTGCGCACTCTGTATTTCCAGAATGAGGTTTTGTGGTGTAGTCCACAGACCCACTCTAGCACTTCTTTAGGTAGATCTACCGCATACAATAGATGTGCGCGAAGCATGCCACTGTGCAATATAGCTTAACCCTTTCCAATCCAGTCAAAACTGTTGTCTTCTCAGTACTGTCCACTCTTTTTTTGATGATGTATTTCGTCTCTGCATGGCAGATTTCACTGAAGCACAAATTGATGCGAACATTTCAGCCATTCTGCTATTCAGTGCCATTTCTGACTTTTTTCCAGGATCATTTAGTTTGACGACATTTGCCCCACGCAGACCCGTATCACACTGTTGACATCTATATTAATAATTCCACACAACAAATATCCTGCGCTTCAACTTTAAAGCAAAATGTTTTTGTCCAATTTTGCAACATTTGAATCAACTGACAAGTGGTATTGCACAGGGGTGTCCTCATGTACAGTATGCTGTTTGCCATAGTATTAGATGTGTTTTTGGCCTGTAGGTCTTCACAACATGCATGCACATGCGTGTCGAGAAAAAAAAAAATATATAGTAACCAAGGAGTGACAGATCATCCGTGTTGCCTTGATGTTTGAAGCACATTTGTCTGTTTATATTGTACACTCAAAATGGCGTGACTCTGTTGTGTTGTGATATTAGGTATATTTTTGCACTGTGTAGCAATATGGATGCAGTGGGTTGTCTCCTTTAGTGGTAAAATGTGGAGAACGAACGTTTTTTGAGGTTTTGAAAGGGTGTGATCTTTTAGGAGCTGCCTTTTGGTGGTGGAATTTCCACAAGATATAGAATTCACAATAAATATAAATGTTTTTGACAGAAACAAAGCAAAATTCATAGACTTAAGAACAGTATTTGTACTAGTTTGTACTAGATTACTACATGTTTGTTCTTACAGTGTGTCAAAATGTTTGATAAATGTTTGATAATACTTGTACAGGTTTTGTTCCAAAGGTTCTATACGTTTAGGTACGATTGATGTTTTAAAACATAGTAAGACGACAACAACAACATCTTAAAGTATAAAAAATTACCTTAAAGTATAACTACATATGTATATGAACATGTACAATACTACTTTTTGGAGTAAGTTATCTGAACTTACTTTTACTGTTGCTAAATGTTTACTAAATATTTTATAAGAGGGAAATGTGAACTTAGATTTGTGATGCTTTTAATATTTATAAAGTCTGAAAATGTACACACCCATGATATGTGCCAATATCATGAACTTAATTTATCCTTTCCAGAGATGTTTATCTTTGTTGCTTTGTCCAAATGCATATTGCAGCAGAGAGGTCGAGCAGATAGAAATAGTTATCATTCAAAAACAATAATGTTTGTATTAGGAGGATGCAATAGATTGTATATTTTTCATAGTGCTATTTCAGATGTTACTAAAATATATTTGTTAAATAATTGGCAAGTCAGCCAGGAGTTCTTCCAAGAACAAATATTTTGAAGTTGACACTGTATAATTTTTGTGTTGGGGGATAAGGAGATCCTTTTGCCTACAAGATTTTGTAGACAACCAATTTGTCTACAAAAGATAACTGTAGAAATGTGAGTTCAAGGTTTTCCTGTGACATGTTAAAGATTCTCTTCACTTCTCACTATCAAAATGAGCTCTCCTTGAGAACGATCATCTTTAGTCAACCCAATGTAAAGGTTAAACAAAGGCCAATTTCTTCCCTGTAATGTATAGATGTATGAGGTGCCAAGACCTAAAAATACAAATTTCCTAGATTTTCCTTAGATATACTGTGATGTTTGCTAATTACCACCCAAAGACCCACTGTTTATTTGTCCAGTTGGCAGCAGTGGACAATAAGATAAGTACAATAAGATGATGATTCCTTCTGACACAGGCTGGGCTAACTATTTTTTGACTCTACATTCTCTCTGCAGCTCAATGACAACCGACAGACAGATGGAGTATATATGAATCACACGTAACATTGATAGCTGGCATCTTGTCTGCTCTGGTAGAAAATGTTTAGGACAGTAGGCTCCGGTTGTATGCAAAGGTTTTGGCAGTGTACTGTTAGAAGTTTCCAACACAAAAAATAAAAACTTAAAAAATTTGGTGCCAGACTTTTCAGTAGCAGTGGAGCACTAGCTTTTAAACTACTCAGAAGTGATCCTGCAGAACTTTGTATGTTGTTGAGTGCAATAAACAAACAGTGCAATAATGTTCTATTTGTCATGGTCTATATTCAAATTTACATAACATATGTATTTTTTAGGGTTAGCGTTAGTAACTTAATGAGAAGGTTTTATATTGTTTTAGTTTATGTGCTACATTTGGTAGTTAAAAGGAAAATAATTTTGGTTACCAGGTTATTAATTTTATAGGTCACAAATATGATTAGACATTCGTTTTCCCTGTTATTCTGTTATCCAGGAATTGCAATGCCCCCAAATTACGGCTTCCCTCTCTGAATTCTGTACTGGAGTGAGTTAGCGACTGATGTCATGTCTCACAATGGAACAATGCAAACAACGATTATGGAATAGCAGTTAGCTGCTGCCCTCTACTGGCCAATGTGACAGTGCCTCCTGTGGCAAACTGGGTGGAGCCATGGCTTTACTATACAGAAGCAAAAATGCTTGGAATGCTTCACAGCAATCCATTACTGCAGAAGTCTGTCATCACATTACTTACGGCAAACATGGTGAAAAACTTGTGACAATACTATTTAGACTCGATGTGCGTTTTGTCGTCATCCATATTTTTAACTTCAGTGCATATGTATTTTTCTGTAATTGTCATCACATTACACAAAACTGCCAAATATCAAAGCAGCATGTTTAAATTCATTTCTATTAGTGTTGTCAATAAAATGTAAACCAAAGATTTTTCATTCCGACTGAAATACACATTCCAGTATTTCTCACCTTACATTCCAACAAGTTTGTGGTTTCATGGACAATGAGCATGTTTGTCGTTTTTTGTTGAAAGCTGGTCTACACCCATCCTCTACCCTCATCAACCCCAAACAAAGATGCATTTAAAAGGCACCAAATGCGTTCCTTTAATTTAGGTTTGTTTTTATTTGAAGTTTAATGTTAATTCCATGCTGTGGAAGAATAGATGGTGCTTAATTGGCTCCAGTCTGAATATCCAGTAGTACAAATCAGATTCAAGTTACACATACTGAACAGAAGAGAGAAAAAGAAGAGAAACAGAGAAAGCGAGAGACAAAATGGACATAGTTTAGGGGGCAAGATCAGTGAGAATAAAACCACTTAGCCATCTATAAGCAATCTTTAAAAAAAATGAAAATAAAACTTGAGTTTACCCATTGGGTTTAAGAAACACACACACACACACACGCACGCAAACACACACAGCTTACAGTTCAGAGGCCACATGACGCAACATTCGGAAGCAACATCACAGCCTACGAACACGCTTGTTTCAAACAAAGCAAGACTGCTTTATTTCAGAGTTCATGAAGACAATATCTTTTGAGAAGCCCGTCATTTTGATTTTAAAAACTATAAAAGCACAAGGTCTTCTGTGCAGTCCACTGCAAGCTGCATGAGGTGACATTACACCAGACAATAAAGACTAAAAAGAAAAAAAAAGTATCTACTGCATCTCCTTTTCAAGAAAATGTGGTGTGTTTTTGTCTTCTGTTTACAGGAACAAAGAAAAGTACACAAGCTCACCTTACTGCTGGCCATAGATGGCTACAAGCAGGAACACTGAGCTCAATACCTCATCTTCACACAGGGCATGGACAAAGGGTACTTCTTAAAGCCAGTGTCCTTTTCAGAAAATAAAATACAAAGCACCATTCCAAACAATCGCCAACAAACCTTTAAAAGCAACACAAATCCAATGTGTCAATGATTACATCTGCTGATGCCGTTAATCACTTTGCCTGCAAGGACACCTGGCCGATGTCCAAGTACCACAGATTTAACAAAAATTGCAAACTACAGAGTTTTTTTTTTAAAAAATAATACAACAGGTAGTTAGCAAAACCGTAGGGGAACCGATAAGTTTTACCCTTCAATTAGTGGACTATTAGGTGAGTCTCAATGCAAGTATGCATCCCAGTGAAACTATATTAAAGAGGGGGGAAAGAAAGAAAATGTAAAAATAACTAAAAAAAAAACAATTGAAAACAATTGAGTCTTGGGGGCACAGGTTGCCAAAAAAAATCCAAAAGACAAACAGAGAGAGAGATTGACAGACGGAGAAAGCAACAGAGAGAAACAGAGAAATGAGAGAGAGAGAGAAAGAGAGAATAGGAGAAAGAGACAAGAGTGAGAAGAGAGAGATGAGGAGAGAGGAGAAAAGAGAAGGTGAGAGTGCCAGGAGGGGGTGGAAGGGGAGAGGCTGGCTGCAGGGCTCTCATGCCGACTGGAGAGCCTGAGGGGGCGTGGTGGGGGCAGAGAGAGACAGAAAGAAAAGACAAAGTGAAAGAGAGACAGCAAGAGAGACAAAGATTGGGGCAGGGGAGGGGTGGGTGGGTTGTGTATTGGCTGTGAAGTCTCACTGATTCTCATCCTCCACATCTTGCAGTGCTTCTTTATTCTGTTCTTCGCCTAGGGAAGGTTAAACAAAAAGCACACAGTTAGAACCATAGGCCTGTACAAAAGGGAGTTTTGTACGTCATCAGACAAGGAGGGTGGACATCACAAAACCCCAATTCACAAACCACTCAGGTAAAGGAACGTCAGCGATGACCTCGATTCAATGGCTACATGAGCACAGTACTAAGGACAAGGCCTCCCAGCAGAGGCACTGTTAGACAAGTGCTGGCGTAACTCAGTGCTGGCAAGCAGGCACAGCAAGTGCATAAATACAAGGCAACCATAATCCCTGATAACAGGGCTCGAAGCACAACTAACTTTAGGCCTATAATTAGCCAAGGCAGGCCAATAACAACTTGCTGCTTAGCAAAGGTTTCCATAGAAATGACAGCAGAAGGGCCTCCACATAACGTGCAGTAAGGCACTGCATTCATGTACAACAAGGACGGCGCAGGCAGACAATAACAGAAACCTCAGTGCGCTCATTGGCTGATGCACAGACACCCACACAGTACAGTACGGTACAGACATCGTAAAAGATCAAGTTTAACCCTTTCAGGCAAGGAGGCACTTGTCATTTCACTGCTGTCACATGCAAATGCAGCATGCTCATTGTGGCAGAAAACCAGGTTAATTTCAGTAACGAGGAGCCGTTTTATGAGTAATTCTGTGACCACACATTCAAATGCATCTCGCGTGGGCATCTGATATTATGCTTTGCTACAGTGGAATGTGAGCCGCAATCTTCTCACCACAGTAAAGCATCCATTAACCTGTAATTTCTAGCTGGGAACAAACCTCCCAATTATTAACCTTGATTGTGATAAGATAGAATGTCCATGACCAGGTGAAGTAACAGAAGTCACGGTTTTCAGTTAGGGCAGGAATCGTTAATTGCTTTTGTGTGAGATTCAAAAGATTCTGATTCTTTCCATTATTGCCATAATTTAGACAGAATCAAACATGATCAGTATAGGAACAGCTGTGACATTAAAAGGACAAGGGTAAGGCAATTATTAGGTTTGTGCTCAAACATAATTCTCAAACATACTACACTTGGAAAAGCAAGTCAAATCGTCAAAAAGTCAAATGATGTTAATGTGCAGTTTGTCACAATATCTAATGAGTCCTTTCTTTCAATAAAATAATGTAAAATGTAGGCTACGCAACAACGTTTTTAGGCTTGTAATACATTATAGTCCGTTCTATAAAGAGGCAAATTTCACATTTTTTGTAAATTATAGGGGTAATCAAAGTTTGGCATCAATGTTCTTTGGATAAGACATAATTTTGATTACCCTTTTGACTATGTGCTCAGTAACAATGGAAATGTATAAAATGAACCAATTATTCCAGTGAGAAAATCATAACACTCAGACTTTCCTTCCTTCACACCAAGTTTTCGGTCATCGCATCTCCAATAACTTACATGTATAAACCTTCATATTTTTCATACATTTCATCCCAGCTTGATACATCTTGTTTCAAAAACTAGAGACAATAGCCTATCTAACCGGCACTGGAACTACAGTCTCCTTGCATGATACAATAAACATGTTTAACATGTTATCTGCCTTTGTAAGTGCACACAAAATAAACAAAATGAGGTGATTAAACTGTTTGAGTGACTGAATAGGTCTTCCATGCCAACACCATCAGGCCCATGAGTAGCTCCTGTTAAAATGACGGACTGAATACGAAGACATCCAAACATTCAAAACAAACAGCTCTTGGCAGTGTTTATCTGTGCATTTTCTTAAAGAAGGCAGGAGACAAAAGGCCACCACCATAGTGCAAGGTTAGTGAGAAACACAAGGGAAGGGAGAACAGCTGAAAGCGAGTTCTGTGAGGAGGAAAATGCTGAAAAGATGACTTACAAAAGTACAGTTCTATGAGGGAATGAAGGGGGAGGGTTGTGTCCTTAGGAATCTACATGTGAAGAATGGAGACAGATGAGAGATCAGAGTTGACACAGGTCAGAGAAAGAGGAAGGGGTAGGAGAGAAAGAGAGCGCTCAAAATAAAGAAAGAGAGGAGATGGAAATCACAGGTTTAACAGAAAGGAGAGGAGGGTCAAAGAGATTTCCTCTGTGCAAGCAGTTCTACGTGTGGCTAAGAGGGACTGGAAGCTGCGGGCCAATCAGAGATTGCCTCACCGTCTCCCTGCATGTCTGATGTCCATAGTGTCAGGTTGTCACGGAGCAGCTGCATGATGAGCGTGGAGTCCTTGTAGCTCTCCTCGCTCAGCGTATCCAGTTCTGCAATCGCATCATCAAAGGCCGCTTTCGCCAACCTGAGAGACAAGACAGAGAAGAGCAGAGGCGCAGAGGTCAAATAAGAGTTCACACACAAGGCTCAGCAATCAGACACACAAACAAGGCAGATGCACAGAGGATATGGCCTGAAATGTGGAAACAGTTTCTACTGTGTGTGTGTGTGTGTGTGTGTGTGTGTGTGTGTGCGTGCGCGAGAGAGAGAGAGACTGGTGAATAGTTGACACTCTGGCCACAGTTCCTTAAGCAAAGATAACAAGGCACTTGATGTCAGAGCGGCTTTTTGTGCCCCTTGTTGCTAGGGGAGCAAATATCTCAATCTGTGAACTCCACAGTTATGTAACCATTACCCTGACATCTGTCTCAACAAACAAAAGAAGAATGCAGGCAGCAAGGAAGAGCAGAGCATCTAAGGATAATCAATCAATTGATATGGCGATAGATGGATCGATCTTTAGATCAACAGAGAGAAAGATGGATACACTTACTAGAAACTTACTGATTTTGTATTCACATTCCTGTTTAACAGTGGTGTAGTAGTAGGAATACATGGCTTGCTTGCTAAATCTATTTTTGCAGCTTGAAACGCCTGCCTGATGGCAAAGATTCAATGCCTTGTGTCAGGGATGTGACGCATCACAGATAGCTAGTGCTTTCTTTGCCCCTCGTGGTTGCCCTGCAACCTTGCTGGCCATGTTAATTATCTGTAACTTGGTTTTGTTAGTTACCCCAATTCTCTGCTGTTGGAGGAGACCCAACAGCTGAGAGATGAGAGCACTGGTTGAATGCAGGGGTGGAGGTGTCTGCAGCAATAATTACAGGCCTGTTAAAGTAAGAGCATTTCTTAACGCTGTTCTCAAACTCTCTCAAATATCAATCTGAAGCCTGAAGGCGAGTTTGCCTTTAAGTGAAAGGAGATTATTCAAATAGATTTTACTGAGAGTGCCTTAACCGACCAGTTTAATATGTCAGTGCTCATACTTGGATACAGTAACTTGGGGACTGGTTTTTACCACAACCTTCAATGAAAACTCTTATTTAGGTAGAGGCATCTTGTGTGGGAAAGCCTTCTTCTAACTGTCAGTCTACATTAAGCGGGGTCCTTATCTAGGAACCACAGAATGAATCCATATTCTTGATTTAACCAAGAGTTGTGACACAGTGAGCGATTTCAGTGCAGGTTTAAATTGCAAATTTATGTACATTATAGAACAATAACTATTAAATATTTTTAGAAATGAGTATTCTGTTCTGCAAATGATCTGCAAAAAAATCATCTGAGAATAAAAGAATAAATGAATGCGCAACATGGAGGGAGAGATGGTGTGTGTGTGTGTGTGTGTGTGTGTGTGTGTGTGTGTGTGTGTGTGTAGGGAGGGAGAGATGAGGAGCAAAGGACATTATATCTAGGTGCATTTGCTCATATTAGTTAAACTGAGCTCAGCTTCTATGCAACTTTAAAGCCCCACTTGGTGAATGCACGTTAGTGTTACAGTTAATGCACGTGTGCACAGCACTGTCCTTCTTACAAGGCATTGTCCTTCTTCATTGTATGCATGTAATATATACATTGTCTACCCTTTACACCCACTATGAATTTGTTTTCCAAAAATGTTCAATGTTTTGGGCCTAAAATACTGGGGTAAACATTCCATCATCAAAGGTCAAAAGTACAAAAAAGTGCTGAAGTTTGACTGAAACATTACAAATTGAAAGCATTTGTTAAATAAAAAAATTAAAATATTTAGGAGCCATTTTGATGATAACTGCAGAATTAAAAGCTAAAGGCAATATGGTTGTGAAATCATTTAGAATATATATATATATAAAAAAAGAAAGATGTCCCAAAATGTTCCTACATCCACCCTCCTTGATAACGAGAGCAACTGAACACAGTTAAGAAAATATTTAAGATTGCATAACGTGTGGCCCATCTTGAAAAAGACACCTTACTTGCACCCTCCTTCTTATCGATTACAGAGAACAGGTTTACAAACGATCAAACCACCTCCCTACCATCAAGTGTAACAGTTGACAAAAGAGTTGACTAAGAGTCACTTAGCAAACAATGTGTCATTTCAGGATGCTCATTCCTCCTCCCATGGCAACAGGTCTCATTCTGCACATTAGTTCCCAGCAGAAGAAAATCAGAATGCCAATAACCCGTTATAGGCATCAATAAGAAGACACACAGAGCCCTACTGCACCATGCTACCAACTGTACATCAGGTCCTGTCTGTGTTGGTTCTAAGGACAGGCGCATGTTTTCCCTCCACTCACCACCGGGATACAACCACCTTTGTTGTCACGGTTTAGTTTTACAAAAGTGAGTTTCTATGTTTTGTAGTAAGAAATGTAACCGTTGTAACCATAAGTAAGGGTTGGACTATACGTGCATATGTAAGGACTCCATATATGCCCGATTCAACATAAAAGCAAGTGATTCAGAGAAAAACATGGAAGGCTGAAAGACAGAAGATGGTTTGTGATGACATCTGTGATCAAGGCGATTTGGGAATCATACCATTTCTATTGGGGTAGTTAAGTCCTTGAAGGGAGACCTTTGTTTCTCTCATTATTTAAAGGGGGGCAAAACAAAGTCAGTCGTTAGGGAAGCTGGCCTTATGCGGTCGTCATCAATAAGGCAAAGTAGTTGGTTGTGAGACAATTGATATACAATAGATGGAGAGGTAAGCCTACACATAGTGGTATGAAACCTTGTCTTTGCATTATAAGCGAATGTCTTGTCTGGATACTTTTTTGATGAATGAATCTTTAATTTTGCACAACAGTTTCCTGAATGCTTCCCAATGCTCACTCGTGTATCCCTTTAACCCCAAACACTGACAGGTTACGGGGGCAGTTCTGCATAGGGTGCTTGTCATCTTACCTGCATGCACGGTCAGGGGAGTTGAGGATTTCATAGTAAAATACGGAGAAGTTGAGGGCCAGTCCCAGGCGAATGGGGTGCGTCGGTGCCAGCTCACTCATGGCGATGTCACTAGCGGCTTTGTATGCGACCAAACTGTTCTCCGCCGCTTCCTTCCTGTCGTTCCCAGTGGCAAACTCGGCCAGGTACCTGTGGTAGTCACCCTTCCTACAGGGAGTGAGCAAAAAGAAAGGAGAAGGAGGGGAGCGGGGAAGGCAAAGAGGAGGAAGGAGACAGAAGAGGAAACAATAGACCACATATTAAACAAAATCCCAAAACGGCACTAGACGAGAGGTACAATGACAAGCTTAGTGGTTAGTTTCTAAATGAACAACATCTTTTCAAATTATATCTCAAGGTATAAAACAGTGAAAATAAGACATACATCCCATGTGTCTGCAACAGAAGTATACAGCCTTCTAAAGGTACCATTCGGTTGCAGCAAGGCATGTCGCATTAAATAAATGCATAAAATGCTGCATGTGAACATTCCATTGTTTTGACCATTTTTGAAGGCAGCATAGATACATCTCTTATGCTGCCTTCAACATTCAAAATTCGACTGAGAGCCTTCACAAACAGTAAAGATAAAGAGGTGTGTAAGTCACTTTTTTGCGTTTCAGACGCCACAGATGTTTAGCTTTACGAACAAGCCAGACAATGTGGACGTACATTTTATAGTAGAAAACCTTAGACTCTCCTGAGCCTGCAGCAGGAATGAGGTGTTTGTCCAGTACATCCAGAATGTCGTTACAGATTGATTTGAGTTCCTTCTCAACCTACAGGCAAACACACAGTGGAGGAAACAGGTTTGAAACGATCAAATGCATACACACTACAGAAAATGTCTATTCTTCACATTATACAGACAGGGGTAGAAACATCTTTAGAAACTACAGAATACTAGTTCATCTTTTATTCAGCTGCTTTTTTTCTTTGCAACAATGTCTTGTTAAAGGCAAAAATCAGGACAGGGAAGGTCTATCCTCTGGGTCCCATGGGTCTCCTGTTTCACACCTATCCTGGGCTGATGTGTGCCACCAGGAAAGCAAGCTGCAGGTGAAAAGCTGTTTATGAGGTCAGTGCCTTCCTTATCTGCATGGCCCTGCGCTAGTGTTTGACCTATATGCTACCTAAGAGTGCATGCTAATAAGATGTTGGGGTTGTGGAGACCTGGGAACAATGTGCTTCATGTTTGAAAATCATTAACTAGTGGAGTGATCACAGAATTACACAACAGCACATAGCACTAACCTAGGAAACAAATATATATATATATATATATATATATATAAAAAGAAAAACATTACACAATTCCCTTCTTACTTGCTAATTTTCAACACATCTTGGTTGCACACTGGGTCTTCCCTGTTTATCCGATAATAATGACATGCAACAGAAAGCGAAATTGCTATTTAAAACTAACACATCTCTAGCAGTTCATATACGCTGAGCATCATGCGTGCCCCCAATTACTTGCCAACCAATACACCATTCTGTGTGAAAGGCATAATCTTTCAGTTACCTAGTTACCAAAGTTAACAAAGATGCAGGAACAAGAAAAGCTTGTTCAAGTCTATTTAAAGAACAATGCAAGGCTTGCATAACAATCTATAGACCAGTATCATTGATTTTACATTGTTACCTTCATGACAGTAATCGCTGGCCCGCAATACTAAATGTTAAGCACTATTCATTTTTGCAAAAGCTAGAACTTTGTTCTATGTTTGTAGCCTACTATTAAAGTTATATTATTTTGTGGAAATACTCAGCACTATGAGTATTTGTGCTGTTCTCTGTGTTGTGTGCTGCAAACATATCAAACTTTATTTCAAATTGAATAAAGTATCTATGTCCATTTTTATCTGTCCAAAAGTCAAGTAAAATGCAGTTCTGCTCTCACCGTTTGCCTGTATTCCCGGATCATCTTTAGTTTGTCTTCTCCTCCCTTGCTCTCCTCCTTCTGTTCAATACTGCTGATTATCCTCCAGGACGCTCTCCTGGCACCAATGACGTTCTTGTAGGCCACAGACAGCAGGTTCCGCTCCTCCACGGTCAGCTCTGTATCCATGCGTGCCACATTCTTCATGGACTCCACCATTTCTGTAACAAAGGGGGTACAGCAAAATAGACAAGAGCAGTTTTATTGCCACAAGATCAGCGAGAAAAAGATAATGTACACTGAAATGAATGCACTGAACATAGTCATGGCAGACCTTATCCTTTCCAATTCAGCGTTATGGATAAGGCTTTGAAAGCTTCTCCACACTATGAAGGAAAAAAAAAAGGAGCTCGGTTCTTTACCTGCATGGATCATTTTACTAATACAGGCTTCTGTCTACACTGCTATAACACTGCCAAATCAGCCTTGATGATTTCATCTTAACACCTCACATGAAATCAATCATTTCTTATCAACATTGCTGGCCTGCTCATGCTGAACAGAACAAGGCAGCACATGCATCGAACAGTAACAAGTGTGGATGTGCCAGACCGGGCTGCAGGGGCCAAGGGAAAAAATGCTGCAGCCGATTCTGGATCAGCTGTTCGAGCATCTCGTAAATCCACTATGGGAGTGATGGCAGGCTGGGTGGCGGACGGGCGGACGGGCAGGAAAAGCGACCCCACCCAGCTTCTGCTCTCCTCCCCTGCGCTGTGCTGTGCTACGCTGCTCTATTCACAGCTGCCGCGCCAGTGAGTCAGTGAAAATAAGCTCCTTACTGAGAGAAGGGGGATTACCAGAGTCCCCACGCCCATCCAGCAGCCTGGCGCCCACTCTGCTCCCTCCCAACCGAGACCCCTGTCGACACCACAGCGCACACGGGGGAACACTGCAGCGGTGAGCTCAACAGAAGCAGCCAACCAACACACAGACACACACAGAAGAGATGTCTGGACTCTGGAGATGATAAAAGGACCTGGCAAAAAAATTAAATAAAGAACCCGTCTCCACACTCAGGAAGCATGAGGCAAATTATATTGTTATAAAAATGAGAGCACATGGACCAGAGTCCTGAGTCTAGCTTCTTTGTCTGCGGAACTATCGGGGTTCTGATCAGACACAAGTGTGAGCATGGTGCCTTGCTGAACTGGAGAATCTTTCAGTCCTTCACTAAGCTTGAATCTAGCCATTTCAAGAGCATATCAGTCAGTGGTTAGGGCCCAAGTGGCAACAAGCATGCAGGGAGGAAAATCTTAAAAACATAAATAAAATAATAAAAAAAAAAAAAGAACGACTAATATGTTTGTGCGGTGGGAAAAACAACTTGGCCATTTCATAACGTCGCCTAGAAATGCAGGCAACAGAAGCTTTATGATAGTCATCACAGCTGTAATTAATTCAGTGGCATGGCTTATCATGTGTCATTCATTTCATTTCGTGCAGTTCAAAAAAGTTGGTCTCTGCTGTGCAGAATAGGCACTAGCGAGCCTATTTTCAGTGCCAGTAACCAAAACGGAGTGCCATTTCCAAAGCAGTGCTATTTCTAACCTCATTCACCTCTGACCTTCAACATTTAACTTGCAACCAGGCAACGCAAAGGTCAGAAGAATTCTTGCCTCTATGAATTGTTTTGTGTCTCTTCACCGTTGGGCAAACTGAGTGAATTGAGCTAAGTAGTCTATGATTCCACCAGTTAATACACTTTGTTCTTGGGCATTTTTCAACAAATTTGGGCATGTTTCTAACAAATGTCCCTGTTTAGTTAATCAAGATCTGTGTTATAAAAAATAATTTAAAGAAAGTCAATCACATCAAGTAAATTTGTTCACTCCTCTTCTCTAATCAATATTTACAGTGCCAGTCCAGGGGACCCATCAGTGTTCCTGATAATTAAGGGGGCATCTACATGTTCTTGATTTATTATTTATGTCATCTAAGGTTAAGCAATGCTTTGAAGCATTCGAAAGGTGCCTTTGCCATGCAACTGCCTTTGCCATCAGTGGACACACCTAACCTGTGCAGCGAGTCAGCTGGTGTATCTGAATCAGAAAATCAGTTTTGCTAAAATTATGCCATTTCAAACTATTTTCAGATAAAGTGTAATTCGGAGGACTCAAAGAGATAGGCTGGGTGACTCACAACAGAAAAATCCATTTCAGATCTCTAATGTTATTAAAGGTACAGCACAAGGGTCCATTTAACCAGCCTCCCCCCTCCTTAATGGAAAGTCTGGGAGCATGCCAGTGTGTATAAATCTATAAGGGACAGAGAACCATGAGCTCTCTGAAGAGGAGGTAAAGAATCACACACAGACATAAAGGCATGCTGAGGAGCATGGTGCCAAAGGAAGCAAGCATTCACAAAGCATGTTCAAACAAGACAGAGAGGGGCCACCATTCATGACTCATGGCCCACCGATACTAAGGTATTAGCTTCCAAAAATCGTGACCCAAAACACACATACACACCTCACACCAGCACATTTTGACTGAAGCTACACAATAATGAGTCAATTACCCCATTAAGGTTCTCGCACAAGTCCCCATCTGAAAGCAGGCATGAGGAACACGGTCCTGAGAATGGAGCGCAGTGCGAGGCGGAGACTATGGGGAAGGGAAAGGCCTTTAGAGGAAAAATACAGCCTGCACGACTCAACCAATAGTGGGATACTATGAGCTCTTTGAAACATTCTGCTGTAACTTGATGCCTCTCGTCAGGAAGACATCTCTGTATCTCTCTCTCTCTCCATCAAGGCCTCCGTCTTCCTCTCCTCTAACTCTCTCTTGTGCCCTGCAGGCCGATGAGCGCTCTTCAAGTCATTAGGCAGGGATTATTGCTGACAAGAATCTCTGACTAAAACAATCTCTGAAATGTGAAAAAGTTTGCATAAAATTGTCATTCCTAAAATTCAGGCAAATGTCTGTACTTAGTGTGAGCACTTTTCATTAGCTATTCCTGTCAGCTTATGTCTGTTCTGCTACAGGTCTATTATATAATTGTTTTAAATAAATAATTGGTTATACCAATAATAAAATCTCTTACCTTAAAATAAACAATATCAAAGAGACACACTGTATCTAAGCATCCACACCACAGAAACAATAACGTGAAAACAATGGCTCTACCATCAGATGAAACTTCCAACATGCGCTCACCAGGAAATTGGGCCTGTGGCCCAAAATTAACTCTTTTCACAAGAGGGATAAAAGGGCCTGCACATACAAAAACAGGCCAGTTCATTAGTCTGAGCTGCACAGCAGACAGACTGCCTAGCTGGCTCGTTACTGTATATAGTGGGAGGCTGTGTGTGTGTGTGTGTGTGTGCACGCGTATATGTGTGTGTGTGTGTGTGTATGGGTGGCACTGGCATTACCACACTGAATTGGAATTTTTTCAGGTCGGCTGGGTGGCCAGAGAGAATCCCTCCCACCGAGACCACAGGCAGCCCAACTGTGCACTTCCTCGTCTGTGGAGCAGGAGGAGGTGAGGAGCGATGGTGGGAGGGAAGGCTAGGACAGAGGACGCTGAGAGGGGAAAACAAAGACCATCCATTCCGATCACACTTTTTCCTTTTGACTTTGAGCAACTAGACAGACCCGTATGTACTCAGCCGTTCACACGCAGTTAAAAAAAAATTACGCAAGAGACTCCCCCCACCTCCCAGTGCACGCACACACAGACACACAGGGACTGCATGCGTCTCTCTGGTTTGCTCATCTGGCTCGACCCCAGCTGCACTCTCTGCTTCTTGCATTCCTTCAGAGCAAGCAAGGGATAGGGGGGTAGGGGGTGCAAAGAGTGCCGTAAGATTAGAAGAAGTCCCTCACAGGCAACGCCTGTCATGAAAGGGTGTGTGGAAGGCTGCTGCTGGGTCTTGTTTCAGAACATGCAGCAATTACAGAAAGGCCATCCCATATCGGAGACATCCACAAAAAAAAGGGTAATAATCCGACAAATGCACATCTGTTTATTTGTAGCGGTACTTATCTCTGATGGCTAGATGAAGGAGATACCGATCCCCTTTAATACTATTGCATGATTAAACACTCTGGTCAGCATTTAGGAGACAAATAGGGCCAGATTACAGTGGTCCAGTGAAAGATGTAACATTGTAGTGTCACCAACAAGCAGAAAATGAAATTGTCCCATTCAAAATGTGATTTCTCTTTTAGAGCCGCGATACCAGCACAAGATCTCCGAATCTATTAAACGGCTAATATGAAGACTTACACATCCTATTGATAAAGATAAAGCATCACTCAAAGTGAGAAAACAGATCTTGATGTCTATGTCGATCTGAGCAACAGTTATTGTTATTCAATTTGCATTTGCAGAGATGACTACTGGATTCTTCCTGAAGTTCCTACCAGCCATGTAGGTTATGTGTTCAAATACAGTGCATGCCCTAATAAAAAGAATCACTTGCCACTTCCAGATAGCATATGCACGAGGCCAATAAATACATTAAGAGAGAAGGTTTAAAATTAAGATGTATTTAAAAAAAAAAATTGTGTTTGAGTATTCCAAACAGACAAAACAAAACTATAATGTCCCCCATTCGTCAGGGTTTTTTTTTATTAACACCACTGAATGAGAAGGTCGATCATCCCGCCCAGTGGCCTATATTTAATGAATGAGCACAGTGGGCTGGCTCATCGACTAAAGGGGAGGGGCTGATTTTACTTGTCTGTCAATTCATTAACTAATAGTGCGCTCACGGGACACTAGGAAGTGAGAGGTTTCTAATGTCAAAGGAGCTACATCTATCCATACCAATAACGTCGTTCCACTGATGAATACGTTGACCTCGTAAACACTTTATGTCAATCTCACCCTTTGTGGTAAGGGACAAATACAAGTCAGGGGCCCTTTTCCTGCAAGTGAAAAAGATTGGCCTCTATCAGTTAGATCGCTCATTTATCAATTAGGTATTCAGTTGTTTGCAGTTACTGTGCAAAAAATGCAGGCACACGCAGGTCTCTCATGTGCGGCAAGACAAATGCGTGTTATCAGTAAGCGAGGAATAGAAACATTGGAAGGTGATGTTCAAATGATTCAGATACTGGTGACCTAGCACACTTGATGCCTACTTCACATTTAGGGTAACGTCAAACAACTTGCGATAAATTACAACAAACGAGTCATATATTCTGCCAACAAAGCGCACCTGATGTTATAGTCCAAACCCCAAAGTAGCCGACAGCCAATAACAAAGACATTGTGAAACGTTGTTGAACAAATATAGACAACCGACATGTTTCCAAAATATACCATGATTACCATCTATGGTTTGTGGAGCACAACTTCGCTGTAAAAAAGCTTAAGGCTGGCTAGTAAGTTAGTTGTAGGTGCTACGCAATGGTCTCCCGTCGGCCATGCGTTATAAATTACTGGCAAGTAAGTTCGGTGAATTAGAGTGACAAATAAAACAATATTAACAAACATTCAGCTTCTCAATGTACTACCATTACTTTTAGCTTGCTTGATCAGCTTTGCTTTCCAATGCAATCAGACAATTAGATTGTCTTACTAGCAGAGCCTGAAGGTGGTTCTTCCTATACACAAGGATCAATTTTAAGCAGAGCACAGACACATTCGAGTGGGTGTACAACGATTGCTTACCCAAATGACATTACATTTTATTGCTAAAAATCTATTTTGCTAAACGATCGTTTAAATTGGCATAGAGAGGTACTAGGAAATGTGTGATACACGAGTCCACATGAAACCCAACCCACCATAGCATATGCTATCTGGATAGCATGCTGTTCGCTGCAAATGTGACAGAACTTCGTGCCCGAAGCTAGCATATTCCAATTCTCTGACTTACTACGAACCACAAACGGTTTTCTACGCGTGTTTAATCAAGTAAAAAATGGTGTTGGTCTCAAATACTAACGCAACGTGGGGCAATTGAAGCAATGATTCAACATTAACGTCAATAATAACGTTATTGTAACTCGGAACCACATAGGTTAGCCAACACGTTATCTTATCATTAGGTTAACGTTTTACATTTATGGAAACAGACCTAGCTTACTAATAGGTTCGGGGTACTAACGTTAGGTCGAAGGCGAAAAGCGTTATTGACATTAACGAAAGCACTTTCCCTATGACACCTCCCAACCTTAACATTAGACCTACTGCTAATACAAAGCTTCTATGCTACACTAGCTTGCAGATCACTCATCAGTGAGCTAACAAGAACCGTGCCTTTATCGATGAGTCGGTCACCCCCCAAGTTACCAATGAGCTAATTACAAGGTAACTTAGGTGTTTTGTAACAAGAGTGTTTACCACACTGGCGTTATTTCTCAATAGCGTAAGCTTAAACTAACATACTGTTAGCAATTTTACACTTACGCTTCTTATAAAACGTCTCGCACGCTCCTACGTTTTCGCCCTCTCCCTAGCCCCCCCACAAGAGGGAGGGTGAGGAACATGTCCTGCAGTAACGTTAACCGTATTTCTCAGTACGATAATCTATTTAATGTTACTTACCGTCATATCTCTCTGCTTGTTCAGCAAGTTTTGCCTGATATACTAGGTGCTCTCTGTCTCCCATATTGTAAAGGCGTAGGGTTGACGATGTTGGCCGGGCGGAGGTAAAGAGGCTCAGAGACGGGAGAGAATCTCGACCGAGGATTCCTGACGGAGCAACAGCGGCACGGAGTTCCCACTCTACCGGTAGCTTTGCTCTAAAGATGGCGTCGGAACTCCATCCGGGAAATCTGCCCTTTCCACGCCACACATAAGCACGGCCCCCTCAGATTGTTACAGCACATCTCAAAGGTGCACTCTAGACATAGAGCCCACAACTAAACCAGCTCAAAATATGCCGAAGATATCCCTCATTTAGCTTTGTATAAGGTAGGAATATAAAAATGCTGAAGTAGCTTTCAAAGTTTGAGAGGCTGTGTGTTTGCTGGGGGTGGGTTACTGTTCAAGGCTGAGGGCAGAGGTAGCCTATGAATTGTGTAGACCTATGGGTGGGAGGTGGGGGGTGTAACATGTGATTGTGTGGGTGCAAAATGTTAAAATGTGTTTGCAAGTGTTGCATGCAAATGTGTGCATCCAGTCAGAATTGTATGTTTGAATGGCCAGAGGATGGGGACTTCTTATGAGTCTCAAGGTTCTGGCCTAAATATATGTCTTCTTGGTGTCAGTGGTTCAAACCATCTGTTATTAGAAAGAGAGGAGTCATTTCGAATCTTTTGGGCACCAAGGCGACTCTTCTGGGGGGAAAAAATGTTGCACAGCACAGAATTCTGTGTAGAGTTTTACAATCTTTACTGTGGATGTTCCTTATGATGATACTATCTAAAGGTATGCCTGCTGAGCTTCAGTGGAGTGTAATTTCGACTGCTGCTATCTATAATCCACTAATTTCCTAGGTTTTACTGAAATTCAGGGTCAAGCTGTTAGACTGACACCACTGTGACACACCTCTTTACATTGATCCACAAAGCTCTGGTCGTTGTTAGTGCTAATCAGGCTTATGACCACTGTGTTATTTACAAACACGATGCTGGAGGTGTGACTAGCCTACTGTTTGCATACGTCATATGTGCATGGAGTGCTGATTGATGTGTCTGCCCTAAGACAGAAGTACAATTTTCCCCCCAGATCCAGATTTCAAATTAAACTAGTTGCATTGAAAGCAGAGAAATGATCGAAAGGTTACATTTTATCTCCTGAATACAATGCATGTATATAATTTTTGATTACTTTAGGCAGGAAAAAATCAGGCATGTTCTGCACACTTGTCAACAAAATCCAGTCAGCACCTCTTACTGTAAATAATGCAGGTGATGTAATTAAACACATCTTGAATAAAAATGTTATCTGAAAATGTATTTAGTCACCAGAAATACAACTAAACAATGTAACATACAAAAAACTTAAGTGAGCTTTGCCAGCACTCAAAAGTAATATTTGAAGCAGAGAGCATTCTGTACAGAAGGCCTATGTTAATGGGGATAGAAACTACTCTCCAATTCTTTGAAACGTCATTGATTGACATCTCTAGATGTTTCACCCTGTAACTATTCTGTTGCAGTAAAAAAAAAAAAAAAGACAGACAGACAATTTGCCTCTACCACAAACCTATTGAAAAAGGGCACTGCATGGTAGCTTTCATAGTCATTTGAAAATCACTGACCAGGACTCGTAGCATTGTTAGCTAGGTGTGATATACCGTAGTAGATGCCAATACCCCCCATACCATCAGTGTTACTGGTTTGTTATTGCACTGTATGTGTGATGCATACAATCACACAGTTCTACAAGATGTCTTCATTTACAGGAACTGAGCCTTTCTGAAAACCCTATCTGAAACGAAAAGCCGGGATCCAGAATATTGGCTTTTTTTCTCTTATCAACAAATAGGAGGAAAGGTGAAAGGTCTGTTAGCGATTTCATAGATCCAGTGATGCTTCTTATGTGTCTTTTGTCAAACAGAAATGTAGTGTTCTGTGGAATCAAAAGGCCTCCAATTGGAAGCTGTTGCTTTCATTGTGCTGTCAGACAGCCTCTTCACCAGGCACTGATTAATTGTGAAGTGTAACCAGGAACATTACACAGAGGCAAAAACATGAAGCAGGGTGGGGTCACTTACTGTACTCAGAAGCACACAGATGAAACAAGTGAAATGTAAGACTTTTTTTTTTTTTTTTTTTTACAAAAGTATACGGTTTAATGGCTAAAATAAGGAAACTTAGTGCTTTTTTTATTTAGACATATTGTGTGTTGATTTACCAGTTCTTTGACAAAGGAGCTACAGTATGTTTACTATGTGTAAATGCTTAACATGTGTTCATGCTTAACAATGATATATTTTATAATTTCTTTGGAGTACATCATGGCATACTACCTCATCAATGAGGGAATGATGGTTAATGGTCTTTATAAATATGGTTAGTTTGGCCTGTATTGCAAAACAGGTGCTTTCTCAGCCTCATTTAAGTTTCAAAATGCTTGCTAAAGCCACCTAGTGGTGAATAAGTATTCTACTTGCCAACCATAAGTCTACATGTCTTAATTGTATGAACTATGCTAAGGCATCTAAACATAGCACACTGTAAATACCATGACTATGTATTTTATAATAGAACATATAGACTTTTAAACTCAAGATCTATAGCCTTTTATACGAGTCTATTTCATTGCCTCATTAGGAGAAATCTGATCAAAGTGCTCTCAAACAGTAGACTTTCTATTCTTGCTCATCTCTACTGTTAGAATAAAGCTCAAATTGAAATCCACCACAAATTTTCTGTCTCCAACCACAGACAAAAATGTACAAGTTCATATTCTTCATGGGACATCTTCATCATCGGGAATCAAACTCCATTTCAAAGTGTTAGCTCTGCAAAGGAGGCTTCAAAAATCACATTACATAATATCTCAATTTGACAAAAGCCTTGATACAGGCCTTTGGCTGGAAACATGAGACATACTTGACACGCATCAGAGCTTCAATACAGTCTGGCCAGCACTAATCAATACTTATATTCATTATTTTTAATTCTCATTGTGAGAATTAAAAGGGGGGTATGATTGCATTGTATTTAACAGTTTGTTCTTTATGTCTAATTTGGATCAAATTAAAAGGTGACACCTGTGGCTGAGGCAGAGACTATTTTGGACTGGTGTACTGAAATCACTCACATAAAATCAGGCATACTTTAATTTCCACATCCACAATGAGGTAGAAAGCAAAACCAGTATACCTTTTCTGCCCAGTTAAGTCTCTTTACAAAGTTAGTTATAACATTCATAACCAGTCATCCCTTTTCCCAATAATGATAAATCTTTTTTTAAATCATAAAACAAAAAAAATGTAAAATAAATGTTTTTTTAATACAGCTCAACGTCTTATATAGTCCATGTATAATTTCTTGTCAACCCCTGGCTGGTTGTTACCTTTAATCTCTGTCAGTCTCCTTGGTAGAGACGGCAGACCTGAGGGACAGTCCGGGGACACCAGCTGTTAGTGTCTGTCTTGCCTGTCACACAAAACCCCTTAGAACTTACAAGACCTGACAATGACTCAGCAGCCATGGAGGGCAAATACACCTACAGGGGCTGAAGTTTACCACCCAGTGTGAGTAAACAAGCAAACAAAATGAACAAATATATATTTACTCATGAATCTAAATAATACTCATAAAAGTGTTTGCATCACTGGGTAAGAACCAACATGTCACTCATAGTCCACAATTGCCTGTATGCACAGTCTTTGGCACAGTAAAAAAAAAAGGAGACATTAAAGTCATGGCATTAGAGAAACTAAAAAAGGAAATGGGGACAGGAACAAAAAAATTATATACATGTATAAATATACTAAAAAAGAATGAAAAAAAAGTTATTTAGTCACAGTTTGGCTGGAGTTGACAGCAGACAGTTCTTATGATCAACTGGCTGAATTCAGAGATCTAGAATAGCTTTGTCTTCAAGGGGAACGCACGGTATTCTCAAACAGATTCACAAACATATCCAAAAATAATCTGAAAACTGCTATTTGGTCAGAATGGGGATCATACCATAAGGAAAAAAATATAACAAAGCTATTTAAAGCATTAATATTGGTTAAAACTGCTATGTCCTACACATAATCTCATATTTTCCATCTCTTCAATACAAAAAAATAAACAATAAACTCTTAAACATGAAACATCAGGCAGTCTGTAGTGTTTAGACCTTAGACCACTGTATTCTATTTATGTCATTTATGTTATTGCTGTCTCTCTCTACCTGAAAACTAAAAGACACTCCACAGTCCCTTCTCTCCCACCTCCACTGAGTCTACTGCAATTCTTGGGGGAAAGAAAAGTCTATCTATGTGTGCTGTATCTTCATCGAAAGTGGAAATGCTTATATTTATTATAACATATTGTGTATGCGTGTGAGGGCTTGTGAAGATTCTGTGTAGAATGCAGTCTGGCTGTGCGCTTTTTTTGAACGTTGGCTGCTGAATACTGTGAGGAGCCGGCGGGTGTCTTCGTGCCATCTGTACTCACAACTTGCCCAGGGAGGGCAGTGGGCGGTGATGGGGAGGGCCTGGGTCAGACATTCATACAGTACCCCAGGGACCCGCAGGAAGGGAGCGTGGGGAAGAGCAAGTGTGATCTCTCAGCTCTCGTCCTCTGGATGTTGTTGGTCCAAAAGGCGGACATGGGTGAAGGGGAAATGGCCTCTCTTGCCTTTGCATTCACCTTCCCACTGACCGTTCACATTGATTTTGGTCACTGTCACCATGTCTCCTACCTGCAAAAACATATAGACACATAGGGGTTAGTGAGGCATCCTTTCATTCTTTTTTTATACCTCTTGAACAGGAATTTGCATTCAAGTATAAATACAGCAAACATTAATACAAACATAAATTGAACAATACAAAGATATTACCAACAATGAACTATACTACATAAATATACTGCCAATACTAAAGAGGTGCACGTACAACATGATGCTTTTATATTAGCTGCACATATCCCATGATGCTTTTACAGGTACTACTAGATTATATACCAGGTTTCAGTAACCTCACACTCAACAGTAGTTGGTAGACATACAATGAGACAGGTACTAACAGTTAAACCAAGGAAACCAGAGAATCGTCCGCAGAAATTTACTAATTCCAAGTGTACGTCCATGTTGTTTACAGGCAGGGGCAACACTGTTTGTTTGTTTCAATGAAAACCAAACATGCTGCATACCTCCAGAGCAAGGGCTGTTTTATCATAAGCATTTGGGACTCTCTTCTGGATTGCCCTGGCATACACCGGTCCATTCTGTAGGTTGGGCAACGGCGTGTTCACCACAGGCTGCGCGTAGTCTAACTGTGTGGGTGGTGCTCCCCCTGAGCCATCAGACATCCCCGTGACAGGTGTTCCCGACACGGCTGATGCCGTTTGGCCTGTCGGCGAGGCTGGACGATACCGCTCCACATAGGGGACTGGGATCATGCCCTGACGGCCGTCCTGATTGGCTGCGTTCCACCACTGCTCCTCCGGCTTCTCAATTACCCGAAGCAACTCCCCCTTCCGGAAAGGCAGGTCTTCCTCGTCGTTGCCAGGGAAGTCAAAAAGGGCGCGCACATACTCCACCTCGTCTGGCTTCTGGGGTGCTCCAGCTGCAGTAGTGCTCACATGTCCTCCATGCTTGGTTTTGCTTGCGGGCTCAATCAAGGTGGTAGTGTCAAGATAGTGGATCTTATAGAACTCTAAAAGGGCCGGGAGGCCATCAAACTCCTGGTCTCCAATTCGGTAACGGGGAGGGGCCTCATCTAAATGGATGGAGGTAAAAAGAAAACGTGCATTAGTTGAATTATGCATTCAGCAAAACATGCCCAAGTCTATAGAGATTTAATGCTAGAAGTGAGATTGTAAACAGCATAATGCTGTATGCCTCACTTTCGCACAAGGCATTAAGTAAGAGGCCACAGACATTAAACAAACACCACAAAGAGTCATTCTGTCATTGTGACATGTAGGTCATTCATTCACAGTTCGCAGCATGCCCACAGAGCTTCTTCTCTAAAGGAAATAACAGCTCCCTCATAGAAAAACTCTCAGCCTTGTTACACACCCTACAGACACGAACTTTGATATGATAAGAGTAGTTTCAACTGTTGATCTTTTTTGTGGGCCAACAGGATGAATGAGTAAGACATGAATAGTTTGTTAACGTTTAACTATTCCTTCAGACAATAGCTCTATATGTTGTATTTACTACCGGCATGTCTGGTCGATATGACAAACGGAACAACAAAATGCTCAAACAAGGATAATCAAGAGCAATGGGGCAATTTAGCTGCATGGACCCCATCTGCACCAGTTTCATTTGCCATATTATTTTTTGTGGGGTGTACGTGGTGGAGCTTCTGTTGATGACATTGGTCCCCAGATCATGTCAAATATTACGAGCAGGATATGAAAACCTTGAAGAAAGAATGGCACAACCAAGTTTTATTTTAAACATAGGCTACTCAATAACATACTTTCCTTTAGACATTTAACACACTTAAATATTGCTTTATATTTTGGCCGACTATCACACCAGTTGGACAGAACGAATTATCATCTAATATTTTAGGAGCGTTCAGGATTACGTGACTTTGGTTTTTCACATCTGTACGTGTCAGCGCATTTGATTATTTGATAGCCATTGGTTAAAAAAAGATTTTCATAAAAATGGCTTCATGTTCCTTCTTTTAAACATTATGCTGACTTGATTACTTAGGCCACAGATCTAGTTTGGGCTGTACAAAATATTCTACGTCAGCTACGATAGGATTAATAAATTGAGAAATGTGGGTGTTACTGCAGAATTGTGTTCCCAGAATCTGGAAAGTTAGACCACATCCAGTGAACATATTACTTCTGATCTATCGAACAAATACGTAATAATGTCATTATAAACGTGAATTCTACTTTACTTTTATACAAAAGTTCCCCTTAAGTCGGATTACACAACAAACGGTAACGTTACTATGAAGATGACCGGAAAAAATCGCTAATGCTAAACGTCATCCTTACGATGGCAAGTTTGTTCAGGAACAGCTGGCGTGAACACCTATGATATTAAGTTAGCAAACGCTAGCAGGCTAACGTTAGGTAGCAAACTGAGGAGACTGGGCGTAACAGGGTTCAGCATACATTTACGCTTTCTAATGACCATTTAGTGGTGTAAACTAATCCAACACTATTTACTTACTTGATACAGATTGGCGGTTATTGCTGATGCTGTTGATTATGTAATGAGATACTTTGGAATTTTCTGAAACGGAGAGCACATAGTCGCCCGGGCTCGTAATTGAGTCTCTGACAAGAAACACTCCATGTCGTTGTCCCAGAAGAAGTGATACTGCCTCTTGGCGATTAAGCCTCCCCCAGTACCAGCTGTTACGGTCCTCAGCGTCAAAATTCCCGGCCATGGTTACAACTCCACGCCGAAATCGCAAGGCCTTCCCAAGCCTCTCCCAGTTGGTGACCAAGACTCAACTCATGCAAAAACTTAGACTCTCAAGAGTCAAGAGGACACACTTCAAAGAAAAAACACATCACCTGCACATCTGGAAACGCGTTGCTGAAGACAATTCACGAAATATATGGGCCAAAAAGTCTGTTAAAAAAACTTTGAAGACCTTTCAGAATCTATGGAATTATAGCACAATTCCTGAACAACACATCCGGTGTACCTCCGAACCTATCCCACCAAACAACTGGAATGGCGAATGTTGGGAAAACACTTGACCTCATCCACCGGATGTGATGCATCCGAGTTGTCAGAAGAAATATTAGGCCATATTGGGAGGGTCACAACATAATCATTTGGTAGGCTGTAATAATAGTAGCCAAGTTAAGAAATAATTTATACAGCTGACTTTTTGTATTCTAAAAACACTATAATGATATAAGCATAAATAATAAGTCAAATACAGAATACATTAAGTCCCAACAAAGGCAAATATTACAGCTAACCAATGCCTCTCTCACAACATGCAGACAAATTAATAAAAATGAGTATGTTTTTTAAATGCTCGCAGTCTGGAATCCTGTATGTGAAGACAAGGCCAATCCTAACCCTATTCCTTTTCCCAAATCTAGCCCTTAGGGATCCCATAGCCGGACATTTCCCATCCAGGCTACATTTAAATCCTATATGAACCCTCACCCTATCAAAGAAAAAAACACTATCCCACGCCCATCTCTCAAAGCATGCAGCAGCTTGCCTTGTATTCTTGATCTCACCTTTCAAAACAAATTGCAAGATTATTAAGTGAGGTTAGCCAATAGAGGATGAACTACCCCAAACATTTGAATAACATACCATTTAGGTGATGTATTCTACGGGTTTCCCTGAACGTATACAAGTGAATGTGTGTTAAGTTAATCTGTAGTGAAGCAGGCCTAAAGGTAATAATGAAAATAAAATGATTCAAGTAGATAAATCTTCATTTAAAGCATAGTAACTAGGCCTATCAAACTACAACTTGCACAGTGGATGGTTAGAATACACAGCCTGCTGTCCATGAGCCTGCTGTACATGTCTCTAACATTCCTTTTGGATTACTCACTGGTAACAGTAGTACAGAATGACTGGAATGTGACTGGGCTCTTTAATGCACATGGACGAGGGAAGATTCCAGAACATGCAGGGCTCTGACCCTCACGTGCCTAGAGGTGTGCAACACAAAAGTGAAAATAGCCTACACAAAAGATCTAAACAAAAATCTAAAAACGTAACAAAAAATAATCTAAAGAAAAACACAACAAGCATGGTAAATTGTTATACTAAATTGCTAAACGTTTGCAAGGATTAATGCCGGGCGAATTTCTCTCAAAAATGTGCAACCAAAACAACTTCTAACGTCTGTTCAGTTTAATGTTAGCCTATTTGTTCTGTTTAATGTTATTTTATGAAATGTTATTTAATAAAAGTATCTTTTATCTTTTTCTCAACCCTTGCCCCCTTTAAAAAAAAAAAAAACAAACAAAAAAAAAAACCTGATACAAATCGAATTGTGGGTCAAAAATTGTGATACTGAATCATGGATTTGGTATATCATTACATATATATTACATATATATACATGGGACATTACATGTATATATAAGGGGCAGTTCAGCTGGGGCTAGAGAGTCCTGGGGCAGTTGAGCTAGGGCAAGAGACAGTTCAGTTAAGACAACTGGACTTCTTTTTGAGTTTGAAGACGTTTCACTTTCCATCCAGACAGCTTCATCAGTTCTGACTGGAGATGGGAATAGCAGGATCTTATCTCTTGCCCTGTGAATGTGAACTGCAGACCACACCTCTTATTGTGTGATCAAGGATCAGAAGAATCATCCATTAACATGATCAGTCTGCTCATTGATATCAGCATTTCTCACCAGCTGGTCTAGTTGTCAAGCATCTCTCACCTTTGTGCTTCCTCCACAACACAACACACCAAAGACATCATTGACCAAAAGGAGTTTGCTGCAGATGTTGAAGGACCCTCGCCTCCTGAGGAATTAAAGTTTGCTCTACTCCTTCCCGAGAGCGTCAGTGTTAGCAGACCAGTCCATGTCCAACCCAGTTCTTTAACAAAATATAGTCCAAGGTTTTTGTGCATACTGATTCTACATCGACCCCATTAATGGAGACAAACAGCATCGGTGCTGACCTCCTGAAGTACACCACGATTTCTTTTTCTTTTGTATTCAACTGTAGATGTTTTTTTCTATACACAATTCCACAAAATCCTCCATATGGCTCTGGTACTCACCCTTCTGCCCATTCACCCCAAGTACAGTGTCATCAGAGAAATCTGCATGTGGCTTGTCTCAGAGTTGTACCTTAAGTCAGGTGTTCTCAGGACAGGGTATAGAAACAGTTCCCTGGTGTACACCAATACTGATTACAGCAATCCCAGACATTGGGGAGTCGAACAACACCCATGGTCATGATAATAAATTAAGAAGATAGATCTCAATGAGCTACATCAAAAAAAGCCCTCCTATGTGGCATAGCACTACCTTTGGGAATGCATACAACATTTTGGAGCAACTGGCATCAGTCATTTTAGGGACAACAAGCACTAGGTCACTTCGAACTCTGGGCATAGAACTCCAGCGGTCTCATATGTCGTGAGCTATTTTGGTCCCCAGAGACAGCTCCTCTCCTATGCTGATACCCCCGTAAAAACTGTAATGCTTTGGCCAATTAAATTTTACTGGGACATAGGTCTCAAGCAGACATTTACAATAATCCCTCAACCACCTTTGTGTAGTATAGTGCCACCTTTCCAGAAACACAAATGGACAAATGTGTGTGTGTTTTTTTTTTTTGTAGGTCAGGTTTAGAGAGCCCGACACATGAGGCAATTCAAACTCAGTGGGAATCCCTATTAGGTTCGAGGCATGTTAGCCATTTTGGTTTCTGGGCTTCACATTCTTGATTACACAGACATAATGCTGAATAAAGCATTCTGGAATAAAGGATTTCCAACTGTAAACTGTATGCATGTGCATTGACATATATGTAAACCTTAAAAGTGCAAACTAGCAAGAATTCAGTTCAATGCACAGCCCTGCAAAGATGGTGCTCTATACAACTATCAAAATACATTTTTGGCTTATTTTCCATAATTCATGTAATTCCTTCAGGATAAATGATTCCTGCTCTTCATAATGTTCTCACGGATGAATAAAGAAAGAAAAACTAAGTAATTATTTGAAATTCAAATTCAAGAATTATAAGTATTATGGCAAAATGACAGGCGCAAACACAGTTTGAACAAAACCAGCTATTTTATTTTCTTGTGCGGTGCTGCAAACCAAGTCTGCCACCTATTGGTCATGGGGTACTAAACAGGACTGCTAAGTATATGCATGCCTGGACATGTCTATTTGGATTACTTTCAGCAACTCACTCTCAGTCTACTAGATTGTTAAAAGAAATGCAAGAGTAGATTGTGTTATGGCAGCAGGCAGCACCTTACTTCACATGTACACAAATATAGATTATGTAATGTTTTAAACACTTTCAAAGTGAAGGCGGAAAAGGTAATATTAGTATTTATGTATTTGACTTTTACCACAAGAAAAAAAATGCTTTGTTTAGATATGTAGTTAATGATTGCAGTGTTATGTTTAGTGAGCATATTCCACTCAGGATTTTCCCTGATTCCCAATAACACATTCACCTTGCAATAAAACATGATTTATAAAACTTTTTTGTGACTGGTATCACAGGTTAAGTCCATCTGTGTTAATCAATACTCCCATTCACAGAAAAAAAAATAACATTATTTGCATTTTCAAAGATAAAGAAACTTGAAAGCATGTAACAATTCTTGTCCTGCACTTCACGAGATAATGTCAAGCAAATACTGCCATCTGGTGTACAAATGTGCATGTAATTCTTCTAAAATGCCAGTGATAGAACATCACTGTTAAAATGTATGATGTGTTTCAATTCCAGATGATCACAATTTTGTAAGAAAAGATCACAATAAATATGTAAATGTTTCCAAAATGTATTGGCATGTCTAGAAGTAAGTTTGTGTTGTCTGTTTGTCTATGAGGTAGTGGAAAAAGCTTATTGTCAACACACTAGGATGACTTCTGCAGAGGCATGTGCCAGTGTTTATATCCTGCAATACTGTACAAAATCTGGGGGAAAAAAATGACCCATGTTTTCAAAATATTTTTCAGCACCTGGTGTGATTCAGAGTGTGGCTGAGGTAAGAGTCAGTGTAGGGTATGATCTTCATTTGAATGTTTTTAAGATTCACCATGGGGGGCTCCCCTCTGATATGACATAAAATGTTAACTACACAATAAGGCTTGGCAAAAGGCAGATTAACATTTTTCTCTTGATCAAAACGGGTTTAAATTGCCTGACGGCCCCCACAATATCTTAAGTGTCTTCACCTCAAACTTCTCAAGTCTGGGGAGGATGGCCATGGCTTACTTGCTCACAAACAAACTGAGCAGGCAGGGGTGTGTATGACAGAAAAAAAACAAAGGATCAAAGGGGTGCAACTTCAGAAGAGGAAGGAGTAGGGGCTGTCCCTGTGTCCGTGGCTGTCCAGGGAGAAGGAAGGGATGGCTACGTCAAACACCTCCCTGTTGGACCGCTGGAAGGAAAACGTTCCCCTACGAAAGGTGAACATAATGGTCAATGATAATAAAGCCCCACACATACACTCAAGAAAAGGGGTTAAGATTACAAAAGGTGGTGAGAAATGCCAGCCACAATAACACAACAGGCTTTATTGAGAGTAAAAAGATAAGAGATTTGAGGGGCATGGCACAGGTCAAGCACTGACAATAGCACTGTGGATGACGGCAACAATGAGACCTGACACTGACCTCAACTCATGAACCTGACATTTACTCTGAATGGACTTGAAATGGAGTGTGTCCTCTAGCGCTTCTTTTAGCTGGACAGTAGACAATGAACTCTTAGTGCAGCAAGTTTAAGTTATGCAATCTGAAATAGTGAATGATATAAGCTTGGAAAAAACAATGTTGAGAAAATGACAACAAAACTCAAGTAATTCAAGTCATCTATATAATTTATTTCAATTGTCTCAAAGCTTAAGAGCCATACACAGATTTCATTCATAGACATTCACTATCACTTTATATTTCCCTATCACATAAATAAAATAAAAATAAAATAAAATCCAGGTAAAGGACAGGTATCAGTTCCCATCCACAGCAGCAGCTCAAAGCTACACCGTAAGGGGTTGTAACACTTCCCACATCAATCATATCATGTCATATTTTACATATTATCACAGTAAGTATAAATTACAAAATGTACACTGAGGATCTTTAAGAGACATTTGGTGGCATGTTTCCTCAATAGTTTGACATGTCAAAAACAACGGTGAAAGGGATGTCAATAAGTCAGAGGTTTTAGAACTACTAAACTAAGCACAGCAAAACAGCACAGGTGTAAAGCCTTTAAGCCAATCAAGTGTTGAAATGGCTGGATTGCTGGATTTGCTTTGTGAGTCCATGAGAATTATCTTGAGAAAATATGGTAGAAGGTTTTAGGTACTAATACTTTAAGGGGATTTTTAAAGTGGATACATCTTAAAGCATGATGATTTAATCTCACAAGGGTCCAGCAATGGCACAAGATATTTGCAAAAAAAAAAAAATGTGGTCAGATCACTACATAATCTAACCCTGAAGTGCTTCAAGATTCATACATTATGCAGTCAAACATTTGCAACACACAATCCCTTACATTCAGTTATGATTATATGTCAGTTTCTTAAGCCTAAGAGTTGAACAAAATTAAAACCTGCATCTGTGCCCTGTTTACTTTGCATGACAGTGTGGTAAAATACAATAGAAGTGCACAATGTTCTTGCTATCTATTGACCTGAGCCAGAAAACTGCACAAGCACAACCAATAGGAAAAGTCCATATGGTCATAAAACACACAAAGGCCATACAAAAAGGGGCTGCTGATGCAATACATGTACTATATGTAGAATGTATCTACACTAGTATACTCCAGAATTTCCTCTACTGGCATTGTATTGTGTACAGACGTCACTACAAGGTAACAGACATCCTAACTGATTACATAGGTACCCGTGGTTCTACTGATGCAGGCCGCCAATGGCACAGTTTACACTGAAACCCCTTGCACTAGCAGCATCTTTTGCTAAAAATGTACGATGTGCCCTAGATAGTAAAAAAGTAGAACACCTTTTTAACAATGCTTAGAGCCTCTTACCAGAACCAGAGTTCCAAGAGACTGGTCTATATGGTGGTCTCCCACTATTCGTGAACAATAGTTACCTATGTAAGCAGTGTTCTACTTCCCTGCCTCTATACTGCCAGATATCACAGTGTGGAAGATTTATGTACAAGCTATCATGAGTAGGGCTGGACAATTAATCGCATTTGCAATATAATCGCAATTTTGAGAATCGCAATTTCGAAATCGCAGAGATGCACAATTTTTTTTTTTGCATAGACTTAATGCATATACTTGTTCGTCAGCTACACCCTGCACTATGTTAAACAAGGATTGGGGTTCAACGCAACAAGATATTCTCTTGAATAAAAATATGCTGAATAATGAGAAGTTCCTTTTCTATTTTTAATTAGACATAGTGTACAAATATGCATATTAATGGGACATATTTGGTGCTTGTGGTTTTTATTGTGAAATATCGCAATAAATTCGCAATCGCAATATTGGGGTAGCGCTTAACATAGCCTGCATATATGATGAAGAACCTGACATTTATCCTACAGAACCTGAAAATTGTGCAAGACGTCAAAGTCATTTCATGGTTTTCATGTCCCATAAGATATGGCATCTGTATTCCAAAGAGCCTATCCTTAGACAAGACTGCTTCTTTACATCCATGAGGGAAGCATTGGTCACTGGTTAGCTAACTGCCTCTGTCACCTAACTGGTCGAAGGTTCAAGTCCAGTGTCCTATCTGAGTAATTCAAAGCAGGAATAAAAGGAGGTCTGTTAGCATAACCGGACCCAAGACATTCTGCAAAATGCTCACGTTTTCAGATCACAATCATCTTACTCGCCCTGAACAGGAGCCCATCAACTAGACCCCTGCAGGCCAACATTGTTGCCATATATCCGCTCAGGATCTTTAGAATTCTTAAAATTCTAAAATGTTCCTTAAATTACCCTCTACTGCATTCAGAACACCTTTCTTGATAATATATTCACCTCTGATTAATAACCAGTGGCCAGACCCAGAGCTTCGGTCTCTGAGGGTCTCTGTGCCACAGAATGAAGGACTCTCCAGACTGATACAGGACTGGGTAGACAGGTAGATCAGTCAACAGTGCTTTCAAAATACAAAACCAAGAGCATGTGTACATACTATGGTGCAACCAGAGGCACAGGTCACCCACATGCCTTGAGTGACTGCCATATCAGTGGGAATGAATGGAACACAAAGCCTAAGGTTTGACCATTGATGGGCCAATGCATCCAGCCCCAGGGCCCAGGCACATCCTGCAGTGAGAACCACTTTAGGCATTGGGACATGTCATTGGTGGCATGGTCCATCTCTGCTTGTCAGTATGTTTTCCCAGAGAAGACCTTCAAAGTGGAAATAGTGACAGTCAGTATTAAGGATTCCAGGTCAACCGAAGGGGGCATGTCTGATGTACGCAGCATACAGAAGGGCAGCTACTGGAAGTATTTAGATGGCGTAGGTCTAGTATTAACCAGAGCCCGCCATCTTTTTTGGGCATGATGATAGAGGTGGAAAACACAACTTGATGTTCCTGGGGGTCTATTTCTTCCATAGCATCTTTGGCTAAAAATGATTCTTGATAGTGGGGTACACAATGTTTCCGGACTTTGAGTATGCATGATGTGGAGACTTGAGTTCAAATAAGGCTGGCGGGCAAAACTAAAGGCAATAACCACTTATGAGGGCGTTTCTGACCAACAGGTTTGCTGGCTAGTGTTGAGCCCCAGTACTCCCAACTGTTTAGGAGTGAAATGCCCAACCGCAGATCATTTTGGTAGAACGTCTGAGTCATCCAGGAAAAAGCAATACTTTGCCTCCTCTGAGGCTGCCCAAGTCTCCAGGCATTTGCTTCCTTAAGTGACTCAGTAACCACCTTAATGAAGTCATCACAGTGAGGAACAAGGAGATCACTGCTGTTTGTACTGTAGATAAGCAAGGGTTTGAAAGAAAGACTGTTTGTCTGCACCAAGTTCTGTGTTTGCTGTGCAATAACCAACATGTACACTACTGTTTTACTATCTAGTCCGCGTTGGAGGTCACAACATGGGCAAAATCTTTCCACAGATCTTGTAAGAAAAGTACAAGAAAGGGTTTCAGTCTAAGCTGCAGCATCTGGCAGTTTGAAGACAAGGAAGTAGAACTGCATGAGCGATGAGATTTTAGGTTTACCATCATTAACAATTCCTGGTGGAAAAAAGTTCCTTTTCTAAATCACTTTGTAATTACATAAAATAACGACAATGGCCATTATTACAGCATAAAAGTAAATTATGTTACATAAAAAATATGCTCCTGCATTATGTGGGCCTATGATGTTACATGTTCTCAGTAGATAGATATAAACATAGAATACTATAGATAGCCATGTAATAACTGTTCTTTACTGAAATAGCCATCACCTTAGGTGAGAATTTGTTTCAAACAAACATGACTTTCTGTGCATCTTTTGATCTTACCTTGCCTCTCTCCAATTACTTGATGGCTTGATATCTTCATGGCTCAGAATATAGCTTAGAGGTTCAATAGGTTTGATTCTTTTTTTAAAGCAGGTATGGCAGAAAAGGGAGTGGAAAAATAACTCAGATACAGAGAAGACTGAGTAGTAGGTAGAAGTGCATGTTTTGGGGATGGAGGGGTGGTGGATTAAAATTGTAAATGAAACATTGGAAAGGGAAATGGGGTGGAGAGGGTTACATGGGGCTGCTCTGGTCAACTCTTAGGCCAGTGAAGTGAAGGGCCCAGGCAGGAAGCCGTTGGGAGTATCGTCTTTCTTGCTTTCGAGCGAGAAGGGTGGGATGCGCACATCGAAGAACGTGCCATTGGGCCTCTCAAGCCGGTAGGAGCCCCTGCAGGGGGCGACACACAAAAGACGCACCGTCAGATACTCAGAATCTGGCCATGCACCTCTCAATACACACTACTATAGTCTACTCAACTCTTTAACACCAAAATTCAAGCAGCAGTATCCAAGCAGTATCAGTAACTAGAATTAAGAAACCAGTATCCGAATCAAGACCTAGTAATCCTTTTTCCATATTCAGCTACTCGCTCCTAATCAGCTTTAAGAAATAAATTCCACGGAAGCTCAATTCAACCAGACAGTAGTGGTGTACCAGGAAATTCTCTTGACAGCCCTGTTTAAATATTTTTCATAATCCAAAATGAATTTAGGGTCACGCTAAATTAGTGTTTTTACTGGGAAATTTTGGCAATACATTAACTGGTAAGTGACAAAGGGAGAGAAAAAGAGAACTTATTTAGAAACTATTTAGAAACCACATATCATGAATTCACAGAGCCTTGATCTTCATACTCCTTGGTGATTTTCCTACTTTACATTACAACTTGTACTTTAAATAGATTTTAGTTGTATTTACAGGTGAAGTGAGAAAAAGTATAGCATTAAAATAAAACATAAAAAGATTAGAATGTGTCCTTAAATATTAAAGCAGGATTTTATGTATGCCATTATTAAAGGCACACTATGCAACATTTAATTAATCCGTTTCATACTGTTTAGGATGCTAAAATTAGTCATTACACGGCGAACGAACGGTGTAGAATGCGCCACCGTGGCCAATAGCGGTAGATACAGCACTTGCAATGTTCAGCAGCGCGGTCCGCCTCCAATAGAATGCAGTGCAATACAATGCAATACAGCGGTCTTTAGAGGGAGCTCGTGAGAGAGAAAAACAGAATGTTGCTTAGTCCCGGTTTAAATTATAGCAGATGCTACAAATTAGTTTTAGCAATCAGATAATTAGGTAAATCAAGTCCACCAGAGTGCATCTGTTCTGACATTCCCTAAAGTCTGCAACCCCCACTAAGCAAGCATCACCAAGCAAACAGCACCATGACAATTGAAAGTCCCCAAGTTCAGTCAAGTTAGTCATTAAAATCACATACACTATGAACTTGTTTACACATAGCTTGACATCTATATCTATATGTGCATTAACTGAGGTTGCGCTTAAACTGATATTTGTGATTGGAAATGGATACCATTGAAAATTCCAGCTGAAGTGGAGATATCTAAAAAACTCCACAAGAGAAAAAAAGAGTTTTGAAACGCATTGTGATATGACGGTCCTTCTCTCAGTTTGCAGATATCTGGTCAAATTTCTATTTGTTTAACAGCATCCCCTGGCTGTTCCTAAGTAATGTGTAGATTTTTTTTTCTATTGCACTGAAGGAGAACATACCCGTTTTCATTAATAAACAGACTTGTCTCAGACTTGGATGTTGTGACTCATTTAGTGCAATTAACCATTTCATAAATTATTTCAGTTTTTCCGCTGTTGTCTAGCGTTATGACAAAATTGCAGTCTCCCTCTCTATTAAGCCCAACTTAACGCATGTGTGCAGCCACAGATTTTACCTAACACTTAACAAGTTGACTTAGCTGGAGCTACTCCATTTGTATTATCATTTGATTTTACAAGGACTTCATGCAGACTTTGAATAAGCAAATGTCTACTAACAAGGACCGTTACACAAAGATAAATTACACTGGCTCAACAACTTTGAGCATTATCAGACACCTCAGGACATTACTGCACAAGCAAACCAATCAAACCACATCTGCCCACATTTGTATGCAGACTACATGCTGATGACCTTTTTATTGTCCATCCTTCCAACATTACCATTTATTTCATATCCCACTACATTCGCTACAGGAAGGTAGCAGGTAATAGAAGCCCTATAATGGTATTAGTAGCCCTAGGCTATGAAGCCTAATGTTAAATTAGACCTACTGTTGTCACTGATACTATAACTGCGGCCTATCCTAAAACAGCAATTAATGATTTGGATTAATCAACTTAAAACTAATCCTAATATCAGCCTGCTGCAATAGTCTATAAACATCCTTTGCCTTGGACAGTAACGAACTGAATGTAACATACAAAATAGCTGGATACTGCATTTTACTGCTTAAATGCAATATGTATAACAAATGTTGCAGCAATGAAGTTAACATAAAATAAAATAGTTGGTTTCGCAAGGGTACTTCCTAGCCCTAGTAATTTTTTATTCAACAATAATATTATTAGCTTCATCATCCATATAATGTAGTGTGTAATTATAGATGACATTGTAAAGCACATACAGTACAATACAACAATGCTGTGTTCTCTCAAATAGCATCTGATGAGAATTTGTTCAATTTTGCCCTGTAGACACGACAACGCATTGCTCCTCAAAGACTTGACACTAGACTAAGACTCGTAAACAAAGACTTGAGACATGGAAAAAATGACTTGTGAACATCTCTGCCCACTGACTTTCTTTAGCACCACAAGGATTTTTCAAAAAGCTAGATTAGTGTACTGATTTTATACAAACAACTTCAGAGATTAGGCTTGAATACAAATAACAAAAGAATTTATTAGAATTTATTAGACTTAAAATCTAAGGTCTAATGAAAATTTTACGCATTAAAGGAGAAATAAGGTGTGAGTTGGACC
The DNA here is from genome assembly GCA_017657215.1 of Limnothrissa miodon. Lineage (NCBI taxonomy): Eukaryota > Metazoa > Chordata > Actinopteri > Clupeiformes > Clupeidae > Limnothrissa > Limnothrissa miodon. The sequence goes on along the minus strand of JAGFZM010000007.1, from coordinate 3,761,056 downwards.
TGGACTGTACTGGAAGATGTTACCGACGAGTACAAACATATATCCAATGCCCACCTCCGTTCACCCCCAGCATTCCGCCTTAAACCGTTTTTAGCCGAAGCTTTCATTAACCTTACACTGCTAGCTATAGGGGCACAGCTTAGTCTATGAAGATAAATCACTTTTTTTTTTACACCATTAACAAGGTTCAAAGTAACTCCACACTTCATTTGTAGACTTCTAATGGCCCTGACATTTAAAACGAGACTATCAGAATTTTTAAAGTGTACAGGTACTTTATTAAAAAGACAGTTTATAAGACAGTACCTTCTCAGAATTTCCCGGTCGCCACCATCTTGAAATTAAATCATGTTAAGCAGTGTAAGGCTAATTAAAGCTTTGGCTAAAACAGTGTAAAATGCGGAATGCTGCGGGTGACCGGAGGTCGGCATTGGATATATGTTTGTACTCTGTAACATCTTTCAGTACAGCCCAGGTAAAAATCACACCGAACTTCTCCTTTAAGGATCGAGGATCTTTTTTTTTTGTCACATATACTGAAATAATATGGTAAGACATGTGCATTGCATATTGACTCAATAAAAGAGAAAAATAATGACGAAAGAAAAGAAATGGCATCAGTCCGCATCAGACCAGTGGTTGGTCTCTGGGTCCAGCACCAAGTGAGACAGAAGTGAGTTGTCATATGGGAAATGGATCTTCAGCCAAGGTGATTATGGAAATGACATCACTTGGCCCACTCCAGCAAGCTGAGGCAGGCATGTGCGTTTGAAGCCCCACAGAAGGCAGGCATGTCCAAATGTTCGGGGGATGCATGCCTACTGGTGTCATTTTGCGCATCGTTGGGTACACTTTTGTTAACTTGTTCAATTGCCTAATGCAGGTAGTCTGCCAGGTTGGTCTGCTGACTGCTTAAGACAGATGGCCTGGGTTGATGTTCAAGAGTTCTTTTGTAAAAATCTTTGTAGGGCCTTTTCTTACCATCAACAGCCCGTTTGAAGTTGAATAGGTACAGCCTGCATCGTAGACCACCACAAAGGCAAAACGATTGGTAGGTAGGGCCACTTTTCTTTACACCTGGCCATCAGAGAGTAAACCCTCTAAATGGCATTTTTCACAACTAGCCGCAGTAGGAGATGCAGTAAAAGGCTGCCATCTTGTGACGCCAGTACAATGGCAACATCTTCCACAACGTCAAACAGGAAGAGATCAAGCAGGCTAAGACAATTGCAGTGTGGGACCATTTCTCAAGAAGTGTTGATGTCCAATACAATTATTGTGACACTGTATTTACCTACCACAGCACATCTCATCTAATATAAAATTAAAAAATAAAAACATCTGACATCTGAACATAAGTTTCAGACAACACAATGGGGGCAACACAATGTAGAAAGCCCACGGCTCTGAACAGGGCAAGGGATATCATTGATTAGTTGTTCACTGAATGAACATGAAAATTCCTCATGTTATTTTCATTACTAATTTTGATATAAGCAAGGCACTGCATGCACATGGGAAACACACTGTCCAACTGTTTTTAAAGTATCAAATAAAATGTTAAAATGATCAACTAATAAGAAATAAGAAATTATAAGAAAGTGCAAACCAGTAAATGCTATTTGTCTGTTCTCTTAATAAGATATTTGCCTTAAAATGAATAAAATATATGAACACAAACTAATTATGCAAATTATATTATATGAAAATTATGTATATGTAAAAAATATGACCTGAGCTGTCCTGCTTCTAGTCATTCCAAAAAAGATAATACAGAAAGAGATTTGGAAAAAAAAAATTAACATAAATAACCATTGAACATGCAACTCACCACATATGTCCGCTGGGGGCTTGGAGTGAAACATGGCTGCTGTATTGAAAGGCTGGTTGCTCTTTGGATAACACTGGCTCCTGTCACAGCAAAATGGAGACAGGGAAGCACAGAAAAGTTATTGTTTTTCACAATGTTAGGGCAGAGACATTTATATAGAAGCAGACATGTCACTTAAAAAAATCTTCTGACAGATAGACCTCTGCCAATAGAAATATGAGTCGCCATTTACATAGCCATTATATAGACATTTATATTCCACAGCTTAGGCTATACATGGTTGGACCACTTACCCTTCCTACTACTCCTCTGCCTCTGACAGTCTCCAGAGTGCCTGACAGGCTGAAGATCCTCCAGTGACGCTCCCTGAGCTGCACCACTTCATTGCCTAGGTTCTCCAGTCGGATACAATAACGCCACTGCAATAGCATACACGTATACACACACTCCCAGTTAGGAACAGGGATGGGAACATTGTTCACACTGCTTAACTGTGTATAAGAAATGCCAATGACACTGCACATCTGTCTGAAACCTAATGTTCCCCCTATGCATTACTTGTAGTCTACTGAATGAAGGAAGAAGAATTGGTGACAAAGAACACTTACCCAGTAAACATGGGATGTTTGTGCTTCCTGGCGGACAAAGACAAAACAAGCTGTTAATTGCTGTGCTATGCTTTTCACAACTGATCCAGTTACACAGCTTACGCACAGCACACTGAAAGCATCACTCCTATATCAACTGCAACCTGTTATGGGTTATCAAGATTTAAAAAAAATCCTCATTGCTTCTTTATAAATAACAATCAGAATGGGAGGATTGAAAAGGTCACCATGTCGACAGCACTCTAATTGAGAGGTCACCGTGTCAAATGCAATATTTAAAAAAAAAATCAATGAATAACAATAATGGAAAGCAGAATAAATGAATGAAAATACATGAATAAATAAATACATAAATAGGCATTGTACAATATATTGCCCATTTTTTGCGATGTGTAGCATGTTTTTGTTTATAATATTTACATATTTATTTCAAATCTGTAATATTTGTAATGAGATAATGACTGCTAAGATGGCTTCTAACCATGATGAAAATTTTGATAGCCTCTCACTCAACCAAAATTGGCAAGCACGAATGTTTATTTGGTCCCTTTCTGTAATCCTTGTTTGAACCTTATTTTGTGACATCGTCATTACATGACTACAAAAACTACAGGGTTTATCTGAGACAGGCATCTCGTGTTGTGACACAGGAGGTCTGGTTCTCTCGAAAGCTAACCTACCCTCATGCCCATGTAAAAAGGGATGACAGTGACGCGGATGTTCTCTGTGGTCTCCCGGTGGACGTCAGACAGCTCCAGCCAAGGGTGGTTCTTCTCCTGCCATGCCCGCAATGTGTCCCTGGGAACGAAGGGGGGCACTGCAAGACAGGAAAAGCATAGCCTTTCAGTTACTTGATGAACAAAGGTTTGTTTATTTGATACATCACAGTGCAATGGTAATATTAAATACTTGTTTTTTAAGCCACAAAAAAATTAAGAAGTGAAACATTCTAGGTAGGTAGATTATACACAATACAATCTTCCACAATACATCCTAGACATAAGCTGTATACCTTTAGATGAGTTGTACATAAGAAATCGCTCAAATAGCTCATGCTGAATGGGGATTTGATCAGTTGAGTTATAAGGAAGAATGTCTTCATGACTAACATAATCCAGGCCTGTGACAAATGGAAACAAGGAGAATTAAACATCGTTTTATCAGGTCAAAGAAATAGCATTTTCATTTTGAGATGCACACCCTCTTAAAGCAATATACCTGGAATTGCATAAAGTGCCCTACTATCATCATGGTTGGCAAGAAATGTAACTGCCTCTGTTTGTGATCTTTGAGACTGCAAATTGAACACAGAACGAGACAAGATTAGGAAGTCTGTCGAACTTGAGATATTTTGGTGCTTGTATGTGTGAGTGTATAGGTTTGCTTGTGTGTAGGTTAACTTACTATGTGAGGACAGTCTCTAGTGTCTATCAAAACTTGGTAATATGTGTGGGTTTTCCCTTTCACTTCTTTGGACCCATGTGCCCCTGGAGGTTCAGACTTGCTGAAGAAAAGAAAGAAACACAAAACTACATTTAAGAGCAACTCTATGACCACAATGTCTACTTAAACTCCATATATGATTCAGCTGATCCAGACAACCTCATCCTCAAACATTAAATATAAATTAAATATAAGTTTTTATTATTAAATATAAGTTTTGTTAAAGAGTGGAAACATGCTAATCCACAGGGTCCATTGTTGTGAACAAGATGTGGGTAAAAGGTAACCTCTACATGGGAAAAGGAGAACCGTCACCTTTCAGCTGCCTGCGGTGAGACATCACGGTCATAAAGGCGAGCATGCCAGGGAAAGAGCACTATACCCCTGTAGCCAAACACGCTGTGTAGAAACAACTGAGAAGCAAAGTAAAATGACAAGAATAGTATATTGTTGTAGTATACTGTTTATTTCACTTCTCCTAAACAAGTACACAAAGACATACTAAAAATCTCTCTCACACACACAAACACTACTTTTAAGGTCAACAAAATCCTAGATTACTTTAAAACATGAATGATTCCGTCTTCAACTATAGTAAACTATTATAGTAATAGTGATTATAATGTTCTCGAACTAAATCACAAAACTTGTGTTTGAGTAAAACAGGCCTACCTGTCCAGTTTCATATTTTCCGTGTTGCTTTGGTGCCTCAAACACGCCAACCGTCTCCAGCACTTTTCCCTCTGGCCTATCATCAACAATATATACAAAAATACAAAAAAACAACCCATGTCGTCAACAACAACCGTAAGCAAACAAGCAATCAAAACACACCAACAACAACCAAGACAATGAAAACACAGGCAAGTGTGTTAGGCAAACATTTGTTAATCATGTAGCTCATACGACAACTGAAAACCAATCATCGCTCTGGCTTGATCTAGGAAGAGGTCTTTTTCATAGAAAGATGGATTACAGCATATTACATTCATTATTTGTGTATAATCTACAGCATCCTACAACCAGATTATGCAATCTCATGTTGTTTTCAAAGAATGTTCAAAAGCACGGCGTACGGATCATCTTATCTTGCTATTTCCTTCAGGAGCTAACGTTAGATCTTTATGAGGGATAGGATATGGATTAAATGTGTTTACAATAAAGCCAACCACTGGAACAGTCAATCAAACAACAGCCATGGATTGTAAAGGCATGAGCAGAACACGTAATAAACATTTAGGGGCATAGGCCTAAGCCACCACTTAGTCTTATGGTGGTAAGAACATGCCCCCTTGAGACTTCACACGTGATAAGAGCATTGATAATGTTGTAAATGCTGATGATTCACATTAAACTTTAATAACTTATTAGCTCGTGACTGCCTTGTACCCTGTACCACCCCAAACATGGGTTATGAAATGTCTCCACGAGACTTAAAAGCTGAATAATGCTACGTGCAGCCAATGCCAAAATAGGGGGGCGTTGTTCCAACTTTACCCACAAGTGCCGTAACATAACAAGTTGTCCATTAGTATTTGGTTGCAGCCTCTGTAGCGACCATACACAGGGAAACATGAGGGGAAATGTGTAGAAAATCTCCTTCACTATCTGGCACACTACACTAGAATCACACAAGAATTAACCACCCATTATTGTCCCTGTGTTATGACATTCAACATTGTGTAATCATAGCCCTAACGTTAACGTCGGATCTCTAGCCGTGAAACGTCAACGTTAGCTAGCTAGACTAACAGTAGATCTAGCCCTACCTGGTTCAGCACCACAGATTTAACTAAAAGCAATGCTGGTTAATTTACACGTGTTACACAATTAGTTGACTAATTCCGGCTATGCTGTAACCCACAGCGCGTTTACTCTTAATTATAGATGTCTGTAATTCTTTGTTAGATAACATTTTGTCCCCGGCTAGCTGATGTTAGCCAGTTACAGAACGCTCTCCCTTGTAAGCTAGCTTGCCAGCTAGCAACGAGTTAGCTAACATTTGTCTGATATTTTAGACCAACTGCTTACCGTGATGACATAAACCGTTTTTGCTGTATGTCGAAAACGTTGCATGTTGAGCACAATAACCTACGTCTTTGTAGGTCGCGCTTACTGTTGAAGTCTACGTATAATGTTCGACTAGTGTGTTTTTTATCGAGTTTGCTAAATGTAGACAGCAGTCCCCTGCGTAGGACACAGGCTGCCATGTTTGTTTGGATTAGGTCATACGTTGCGCGTTCACGGTTTCTACCCCTCCTACTACAGAGACCACAACTCAAGTCAAAGAGGTCAAGGGTTAACGACATGGCCATTTCAGCCTGACATTTTGATTTTTAAGGCTTCAGACAAGATCAAGAAATAATATCCACTTTTTTGTAGTTTGTCTGGATTTTTGACACTTTCTTCATGCATTAACAATATGTAAAATTATGCTATAATTTTAAAATATATAACAACTGTGAGTCTATTTACATACATACATAAAACCATGTGCCACGCCTTTGTAGGCCTATAGGCAAGGCACAAACAGCATTATAAATAATACCAGTCCAAAAATAAGTCCAGTCTCATTCATTCTCAATTCTTTGATATTTGGAGACAAAGTACAAAATATGGCTAATCAGTAAGGCTCACTTGCCTCACTTATCATAAAAACTAGTCTGCTGCATTAGGTTAGGATTTAACAGATGTAGAGTGTGTAGAACAAAGACAGGCCAACTCAGAAAATATATCTGAGAGACCTTGGACTCAGATTAAGGATTTTTATTATTTATTTAAAGATTATTTGGCTTTAGAGATTATGATACAGAGATCAGTGTCCTGTGGGTCAGAGGAGCTGCAGGGTCTGGCCTTCTATCATCACAATAATAACTAAAGTCAAATTCAACATTGTCAAACACAACAATTACAGATGGAATGTAGCTTCATAAGATATAATTTAAGCTTTGGGTTTATATTTATTTTATCGTATTTTTTTTATCATTATTCATGTGGGATATCCATCCATAATACACATACAATGTTAAGTTAATTAGAAAACAATTATTTTTAGCTTTTTGCTCCCTCCTTGTATTGCAACATAGATTTATCTAACTTTCAGATAAACCCCGTTAAAAAATAATAATAATCATTTTCGATAGAGAATACAAAGCAATGTACAACATAAAATATCAAGACGAACTTAAACATAAATAATATCTAAAGTTAACCATGAAAAATACATTGGCATTTGTAGTTTGTAATTTTCAACAATGTCTTAAAACTCTCAGAATGCACTGAGCGATGGAAAATGTATATATGCATATAATGTTAAGTATATTTAGTGACAGACAGAAACAATATAAAACAATTAAATTTTCTAAATGTGCCATATATAGTATATCAGTGATTTGTTACAACTGCAGTAGTGTGTATAATATCAGAAATGTCTCCCAGGGACATCTGTGGGTGTGCTGGTGTCTGCTGCTGAATTTTGCTATGGTTCTCCCAGCTAACCTGCTGTGTCTGTGTAGGAACCACCTGTTCTACAGACAGCATGTGAGCACATGGAAGCTTTTTTGCTGTTGACCAAAACGCTCGTTCGGAAGTTAAGTCTTGAGAGAAATTGACCACTTTTTTCTGAAGAGAGTAGTTATGATTTTGCCCTGAATGAAGATACTGTGAGAGAGCTCCTGGCCGTTGTGGCTGACTTGGCATCCAAGGCAAGACTTCAGGCAGATGATGAGAGATTGGTGGAGGGGCTGGCGTGGGCTGAGAAGGTATCTGATCCCATGAGCCCATGGACTGTTTTGCCCAGTCTGATCTGACTTGTGGAGTTCCAAGCGAGGTAAAGTGCTGAGGTTGTCCACTCCACATCGCCAGTGTTTCTTTAGGTGTAGACTTAGAATGGAAAGGCTCACTTGATGACATGGAGGGAGATCTGGAATCTATCCTTGAATTCTTTGTGGCAGACTTGATCAGTCTTCCAGTCTTAATACTTCGAGCACGTCTGTTTTGGAACCAGACCTTAGGAAAGAAATAAAATGAATGGTTGACTGTTTTGCAGATTAGTTAACAGGTGATCTACAATAGAGTCTATGTATTGTATCATCGTTATTCACACATAAAATCATATTCGAGTGCGCTCGTATTTGTCAAACCTGTATTTTGCTCTCTGGAAGTAGAGTTAAAGCTGCCAGTGTCTCGCGCAAAGTGATATCCGGATAAGGAGTCGCCACAAATGTGCGCTCCAGTTCGGATAATTGCGCACGACTGAATATTGTTCGTTTGCGTTTCCTCTGGATTCCAGGCCGCCCTTTTTCAAGAGTATGAATGGAAAACTCTTGTCCCTGTACGTTCTCTGTGAATTCACATTGTTTTAACATCCATGCATTTGTAAAAAGTTACATGATTTTTGAAAACGGCAGAATTCTTCAAATTTAAAAATGTAAGTTAATCTAAGTTAACTTACCAAACTGCAGACACTCTTGAAAAGCCGTGATGTCTTTTGTGCGTTCTTGACTACAAGCACTGTCCAAAAACATCTTAGCAAGTTTTTAGAGACGCCCACGAATCTGTTAGGATTTATGCAGTTTGGAGAGCTCGTCCTTCGCCCTGCGTGACCACTAGGCTACTGAAAAAAGGCTGTGAACGCCCCTTGTTTTAACCACGCGGGGTGTTTTGCAACCCACATTCTAGTAATGTGTTAACATCATTGTCACTTGTAGGACTGCTAAAGGTGTCTGAACAGCCCTGATCTTGATGTAGTCCAGGAATTGGGACGGACAGACAAATAACGCAACGCCTTTGATCTCTTTCCTGTGTCTCCTTGTCATCTCCCCTCTCAAAAATAATAATAAAAAGTCTCTTTAACGAATGAGCATTCTACTAAGATGTGTTTCATATCGATCACAGCCTACAGTTGAAGTAAGTAAGTAACTTTAACTACTAATTTTTAACCCACCAGATGGAATATTTAACCTGGATGGAATATGTTGGAAAAGTCTGTCATGCTATTATTATTATTATTATTATTACTACTATCACCACCACCTACTACTACTACTACTACTACTACTACTACTACTACTACTACTACTAATAATAATAATAATAATAATAAAATAACAACAACAAGAATAAGAATACTAAGTATTCTTAGTATGTACTTAGTAAGAATACTAATGAGACGTTAAAATTGAATATAATTATAACACGTTAATAAAATAAAGGAAATGCAAAAAAATAAATATGCAAGAATGAATGGATGACATTCCACATTCAGGAAAATCCTCTCATCTTTCATTCTGATATTCAAATCCAGGGCAGAATGTTATCTCAGGGATGATATTACTTCAAGGGATTAAATATGATGAACAACCTTGCTTGCAAGTCAACATAATTTCAACCTGAGATTAGTTTATAATCTCAGTTCGTGAACTTCATTGCCGTAAAATTCATTCAACCTATAGGACATGGCTTCAGAATGCCAGTTCATGGTTTTGTCTGACAAGAAAGTCTGAAGATCAATTAAAATGGAAAAGACAGGGTCAGACATTTATAAGATTAATTTATTTTTCATTTTTCAATATGTATAGTAATGTAATAATCCCTCCTGTGATTATCTCCTACATGTATGTGTGTTGTTTGCCGGACAGAGACTCAAAGGCGGGGCTGAGTCACCAGGGCCCCAAGTGTGTGTGTGTGGGGGGGGGGGGGGGGCCTCAATGAGTCTGAAATTGTATTTTCTCTTAATTTTTAATAAAAATGTAAAGATTTAAAATGGCATGGCCACAAATTGAGCACAGGGCCCAGAATCTGGTGCTATAACACTTTAAAGATGTATTTTGGTACATTATCCAATTGTCCAACTCTCCATAAGGTTTAGTGCTTTATTTAGTAAAATGTATTTTTTTTTTTAGCAAAACAGTACATTATCACAACAAGCATTAAACTTTTTTAAGGAGCTTATTAAAAACTCAGTCATACCTTCATAGCAGTGATTACATAAATGCAAATCCACTGACCTTTAGGCTATAGTCTACCTTCTGCATCCCTTAGTCCTCTACAGTCACATTTCCATTCTCTCAATCAACCTGTCCTTTTAGTCACAACAAATATCCACATCATCTCACCATCATTAAAGCTCTGTCCTGATCCGCTTTAGTTTGACCTGAACTTCCTCATTGTATCAGCTTTGAACTTAGATTTTGGCGCTGATACTTGTTATCAAAGTATTCCGACTAGTTGTTTTGAAGAGGCAAACAATGCAGTCACTATCAAATACAACTAATGTAATTAAAAATAGCATCAAAGGCTTATACAATGATTTCAGTTAGACACATGTTTTTCTAGTTGCAAGGTTATCCTCTTTCCTTTTGACATTATACTTGCAGGGATTCATTCAGAGGACTTCAGTGAAAGACAACACAGAAAATAATGTAGAAGGAGGGGGTCACTGTGCATCTCATTCAAACGTCTTCAGATGGTTGTACAAGGACTGCACATAGGTGAAAATACACATGGGATCAGGCTTAAACCCCATGGAGAGCATGTCATCTACCTCAATAAGGCGCCAACAGTCAGCCATTTTCCTAAGGGAGATTTTGAAATGGTCAGTCAAACCTTTAAGAAATATGGTCACACAACTCCATGTCTGTTGTAATACTTACTCAGCGGTGGTGAAAGCCACTTCTAAATTCTTCCTGGGGGTAGCTGGACTAAGGGACTCGTAATCAAATGCATTGGGGAAAAATGAGTGCACTAGTGCACAGAACGCCATCCCATCAATCCAGCTTGATGTAAAGTTTTGTATGTCTATGTGCTGGAGAACAAGAAAGTCATACAGTTTGTCACATTCAGTGCTTAAGGGTAGCAAATGCCATACTGTCAACCAAACACCACAGCAGTGCACTGCAGTATTTTTTTTCTGTAAATGTTTTAAATATCTTTAACTTTGAAAACAATGCAAAAAGAATATCAGACGTCGATAGGCACCAGCGTGTCCTACCTTGTACCCAATGGTTTTGGATCGACACCATTCCAATAAAGTCTGCTTTATACTACTGGCGCTGCTTCCAAAACTCTGAGAGCGGGCCAGTTTGGGTTTGGAGCCTGCATGGGCTTGAGCTTCCTTTGCCAGTCTGCACAGAGTAAAAGGTTGTATCTCTGATCAAGATCAGCTCTGGCTTAACAATGCTTCTCACATAATCAGACTTTCCGTATCAGTCTCTCCTTAGTTAAAGCAATACCAAAGACCTTTTAGTACTTTAAAATAATGTTTTTAAAATCGTTTCAGTGGTCCATCATCTCATAAAAGGGTGAACGATACTTGCTGCATTTGCTCTGCGGCCCTCTATCGGCTATAATGGTAATAAACAAGTTTGCCCAATCGGGTAGTGGATCTGTAGTTCAAGTAAAACTACTGTTGACTTGCCTTATGTAAAGCTTCCGCTTCCAACCTGTAGAGGGTGCTATTTTCAAAACTCCTTGGTGCTGCTTTGAGTACTCATCTAAAGCTGACTTGTAAACTCACTATCAAATAACTACACTGAATGAAAAAAAGCACATTAATCTGCTAACTCTTAATCAAACATAACTCATGAAAATGGGTCAGTTTTTGTTTTGAGACATCCTGGAAAATGTCTGCCTGGAAGATTTGTGCTAGCCATTGGGGGGCAGTGCATACTTATTTAAAGCAGCCTCTGACTTCTCAAGGATGGTTTGTCTGGCTTGGGCCCCCAGGGGACGCATTGTTGGCAGAGTTTGAGATCGCAGCAATTCAGGTTTCTTTTCTGGAACATTGGCAAAATGGTTTCCTCCTCCAAAATCAGTTCTCCTTCGCACAAGAGATGACATGAAAGAACAAAACCAGAATATTGAGTCGTCTATAAACTTACCTACCAGTACATATTGTATTGTGAAACGTTGTTGTTCAACTAACCTTTTTTCTGTTGATGGACTTCGATTGGAAAAATGGGCAGGACCACTGGAGAGTATTGGTGAGGGTTTGTCTGAATGTGGTGTAACAAATGACATTTGAAATTAATAATGAGAGCATTACTTTTTGGATTCAGTAGCAGTAATGTGTCAACATGGGTCACCCAGGTATGATTACCGAATCTGCCATTGCTTTGTCAATTTAGGACAGAAGCTTCTGCTAAACACGAGTCAACTTGATCCATTTTGCAGCTTGTGAGCAGAATTGCAAACATTAATACTGAGAGACCAGGAGATCTCTTCTTTACCTCTGTCTAACTGACCTGTACCTGGAAGTTTTGGCAAAGTTGAGCTTCTCTTCATTAGACCTGGACTCCATGGTTTTGCTGTTGGCAAAATAATTTGATGGTGAGACTCCTTTATGTTCAGTAAATGAAGATACAACCCAAAATACAACAGTTGATTATGACCCTTGACCCTTAAGACCCTTTAAAATCAAACAACAAAAAGGAGTAAAGATTGTTGTGTTTGAGGCTCAAATCACATACTTTATTATTTATACCACAGTGCCTATTAGCTATTTATAAGGTGGCATGAAATAGCATGTTTACTATTTGAAGCAGGGTGTGTAACTTCCTCTTTGCAATACAGAGATACAAATAGTAGCTTCCCAAAAAATCTGAGGGCAAAATAGAAGTAATGAAAGATGAATGTGGTGATGGGTGTACTCTCACCTGTTTTAGTGGGAGAGTCAGGAATTGTTCTGGAAGTGGTAACACCACTATCGGACGCTAATGGGTTGAATGGTTTCCAGGGAACTGAGTTAGGTGATGGTGGTTTAGCCTGAGACTCAGAAACTGGTTTAGGAGCCATATTGGCTGTGTCAGGTGCTGATTGGTTGAATGGTTTCCAGGGAACTGAGTTGGGTGATGGGAGCTTAGTTGGTGACTCACAAAGCTGTTTAGGAGCTGTTATGTCCATGTCAGGCACAGTAGGGCTGAATGGTTTCCGGAACATTGAGCTGGGCGACTGAGGTGTGAAGACACTCGGACGAGCCACCAGCTTTGGGCTTCTGGACACAGCGAGCTCTGTGGCTCTGCCAGCGGCTGTGACAGGCTTTGACAGGGTTCCATGCTGTTCGTTTACCTTTGACCTCGCAAACTGAGGTTCAGGAAAGGCCTGTGACAGACCTTGAAGATACAAATAGACACATAATTAGATAGATAGAACAAACTTTATTATCTGGTTATTATTTATCACTATTCCATCAGAAAGTTAGTAGAATATAAGATTAATAGGTAAAACTTTATTTGAAGGTGCCTACAGGTGTGACAAAAGGCTGTTGTAAACATGACAGGGGTCGTGCCATAAACATTAATGTCATTATGACTCTTGTAATGGTTATTCCGAAATGCTTGGTGTCCTGAATGTTTATGATACATATCATGCTATGACTAAAACAGACCAAAGTCAGACTTATGTGTATAGGCCTTACCAAATGAACCGTGATTATTACTATTACTTATTAATACTTTATTATGCTTGCATGTTTCTTACATTAAGTTTTCTTCTTATTACTACTACTTATTATAACTACTACTATTACTTTACAGTAATATACAATAATTTACAATAATATGCCATGAGCTGGTTCTATTTGCCATTGGGTATTTGTTTTTTATTTTTTATGTTTTGGCCTAGGTACCTAGGTCTCCTTCATGTCCGTTCTGGGAGATTGACTCTGCTGTAGTTGGTGCTTCATCGTGGATATCTCCCTGAGAAGCAGAGGACAAATCTATGATTAAGGAAAAGTTAACATAATGCTGACAAAATACGTTAGAACATGATGAGTGCAGTGGATTTGATTTTGTATTCGACTCTATTTTCATGGGGTGGAAACCCCCAATAGTTGAGGCAGTTAAAAGGTTTCAGGGATCATGACTGGGATCCAGGCTTTCCGATCTGCCTGTTAATAATCTGTTCCTTGCCGTCAACTGGCACTGCTGGCGTCAACTGCTACTTTTAGATGCTGGCTGGAAGTATCTGGATGGCAGGGAGCCACAGTTACCGTGAGGAGAAGGTTCCAAGACTTGATGCGAGTAACATTTCAAACCGGACATGAGCCGCACTACATGACCCAGTGACCAGATGTGGCATTCTCTGCAGTGAAGATCAAAGCAGAACCATGTAGGAACAATATCTCTAGGCAAAAGAAGCGAAGCCCACCAAATGACAAACTCTGCATGCCAGCTTTAGGAAATGTACAGTATTATTGTCTTGAGTGTGCTTCTAAAAATGGGGTCTGAGAAATAAGGAGTGAACTAGTCTAAATGAAGTGTGGCCAGAAGAAATAAAAAGCGCTGAAAACTGATAGCTGGAGAAGTCACAGGTGGCTGTACACCCACTGGAGAAAAAGCACTTTACAGCTGTGGTTCACTGCACCTCCAAATTTCCATATTAAAAAACTTCCTACATGCCACAGACACTTGGATATTTGTGGACTCTTGTCTATTTTAAACTGGCCATCAACCTCTCATTTATATCTGTCTAACACTATCCCCATATAACTTTTGTGATGAGTTAATGACTTTCCACTAGCCTTTAGCTCTGCCTTCCCAATGGGATAGCCAAGAGAAATGCCAGTGAAACATTAGCCCTTGAACGAGGCTACAGAAGTGCCAGTGTGTCTTCCATAGATTTTTTACATCCTTATAATTAGATTCAAGTCATTGCCTTAGCATAATGACAAACAAATGAATATATTGATTCCTAACCTGTTATGGCATTGAAATACAGTATATAAGCCCCTCCATTAAATTACATATGTTAGATGGTAAGGCGCTGTTTTAAGTAATGGGGTATTTTTGGATGATGGGCAGATGACATCAGCTTCTAGACATACTGAGGGGGGTTGCGTTGTTGTGAGGGGTGTTTGGGGTCGGAGGAGAACAGCTGGTAACCCCGCCTGTGGATGGACAAACTATGGAAAACCAGCCTCAGCAATTCATGCAGACACTTAAACGTGCAACAGGACACTCTCCAGTGGGGCAGAGTGAGTTTCTTGCTATGGCTCAGAGTGTCGTTATCATGCAGATCTTGAAGTCAAAGACGACGAAGCTATTTTTGATCATGCATGCAATAATTAGCATCTGGTAAAGCATTTGGTTCCCAATGCATCCTCCTGATGTCACTCAGCAATGGGGGCAATATATACATTTAATAGAAAGACAACATAGTGGAAGAGATACAGCATTTTTTAATCAGGATGCCTGGGAATATTGTGATGCCATACTAACAACAAATGTAATAACATAAAAGCAGGGCACAATGCTGTTATGAAATCACGTCATGCATCACGTTCTGCAGTGGTCAGAGCAGCAGAGCACTGACCAGATCTTGAGGGAAAACGCAATCAATCAGACCCCCTAAAAATACACGTGGCCTTTTGTGGGCCTGAGAGGAATGGCGAGAGGGATCAGAGAGGGCCTCCAAACCTGCAGAGGAGGGGAGTGACATGCAGGGAGCCGTACGCTACATCTGCCCGGCTCACGGATGCATGCAGACCTTGCCACATTCCATTGGAGAAGCCTTCTGTTGCTAAGATTACAGTCGGCTCTACGGCCCTCAGTAATATCACACCACAACTGAAACAGATGCTCGGAAGTATTTGCGTATTGGAATTTCAATATAAACACTATGTATCTGTTTGATCTGTGTGTTGCTGTATGATGCTTAAAGTTAGATATTGTGCAAAACTGCATTTTGGGATGGCAGTCTGACTCTAGGTTTCCAGTGCATTCTACAGGACAGGCATCTGGCACTGTTCCTGTGTGTGTGTGTTTATTTGTGTTGTGTATCTGAGGTGAGAACGATGGGCCCTTGAAGTTGAAGTCTCATACAGAGCTCATAAAGAGCAGCATTGCAGTCCTACAAAAATGCTAGAGCGTCTTCCCACAACATCTAAGGCGCAACATGCAGCTTGTTTCATAAATCACAGGAGGAACGTGACTCTGTGAGGCTGAATTACCAAGATTTACTGTTTGCATTAGTCACAGAGATGCTGCATAGGCAGACACTCAAGCACAGATAACTTACAGTTTACTTATATGTAAACATGCCTGCATGCAGATGTGTCTGTGTGTGTGTCCGTGGCTGCTGTTGTGTCCAAGACACACCCTCTTAACTAATGTCACTCCCACATCTCACTTAACCAATAACAGTTCAACATTGATTAATTATAGGTTTTAACTATTATACAGTTGGCTACAACAGAAACCTTGACATGGCTTTTGATTTTCAGTATAACCTTTATAATATCTAAAAAGCATAAGATGGTGGACTTGGTTTTAATGACAACTTACATGTTAGGCCTATTTGATAATGCAACTCATACACATTCATAGGCAGAATGTTTTACTTTAGATACCAATCAGTAACTCACATTTGCCTCTGGGAAGACCCTGGTCTCTGAGCTTGAGACAAAAGCCTGCTGGGTAACATACGAGCAGGTGGACAGAGAGCCACTGTCTGAATCATGGGTGGTGTCAGAGCCAGGCGTCATTTTGGAAAATAAAGCTTCATGAATAGATCCAGAGGTGGCATTCAGGCGTGAGACAGGAGGTGATTTAGAGATGTTATCAGAGACCAAAACAGGATCAGGACCAGGCGTCAACTCTTGGGGGGTGCCACTGGTCCAGGACTCAAAGGCAGAATCTGTGGTCGAAGAATGAGCGGCACCATCAGTTGTTGAAATGTGGTGAGATCCAACTGTTGAATCCATAAAAGAACTAGCAGAGGTGTTGTGGCCATGGACAGATCTAGCAACAGAATGATGAACAGATCCGGAGGATGAATTAAAGACAGAACCAGAACTTGAGATGGAGAAAGCATCAGAAGCCACATCCTGGCCATAGGCTGCAGTGAGGGGGTCAGACTCCGAAGCCGCACTTACACTCTTTGGGGAGTAGTGCGCAACTGACACAGAGCTTCTGACCCCCTCAGAGTGTGTTGTGAGGCTCCGGTGATTCTCCTCGGACTGCTGGCTGGAGGAAATGTGCATGACTGCGGTGTGCTGTATGCCATTCGACTTAGGGACCTTCTGTTCGATGCGCAGCACAGGCATGGCCTCCACCTGCTGCGTAAGCTCGTCCAGCCGAGCCTGGAGCATGGGCACGAGCTCGGCCTGACGCGCCAACTCGTCCAGCCGCGCTCGCAGGTCCTGGTTCTCCTGCTGGAGCTGGGTGACGGCATCGCGCAGGGGCCCACTGGCGATGCAGGCCTCATCCAGGCGGCGCTCAACCATCCGCTTGAAGGAACCCACGTCCACGTGGATCTCACGCACAACGGCCATCATTGAGCGCTCGAGGCGGGCCAGAGCGGCCGGCATGTCCTCGCCATAGCTCCCCAGCATGGCAGCCATGGGACCTGTTTCCATGAACTCGAGCGAAGGAGTCTGTCTGCCTCTGTCTGCTCCAAATCCTTGTGTGTGAGTGAGTGTGTGTGTGTGTGTGTGTGTGCGTGTGTGTGTTTGTGGGAGCATGTGAGTGAGAGATGAACAAACTCCGGCTAACCCCCTTCAGTCCCCCCAGTGACTGTGCGCCTGTGCTTGACACTCACAGACATGGAGTTTTAGGGGCTGAGCAAAGAAGGCTTGGAGGGTGCGTGTGTATGTGTGAGAGGGAGTGGGGGGTGGAGTGTTGTTGGGGGTAGCGGGGTTGAGTGGGAGGGGGAAGAGGTCACCATGTTCTGGGGTCCTGGGGAGGGGGTTATTTTTGGACAGGGTGCTTGTCTTACACGCTCAATGCGGTGGATTTGGGAGCGACTGACTGACAGAGACAGTTCATATCCTACTGAGCTCTCAAAGGATGGCATAAACAGGCTCCCAGTCATGACTTTCATCACTGCATTTCTGGGAGGCAGAATATAAGTCAGTGGTTTCATATTAAATTCAACAGAGATATTCTGAGACCATGAGTAACAACACTAAGGCACGGGTGAGTTAAGGTAACCAGTTTAAATATCATAGATCCAACACCCTAGATAAACACCATTTGTATATGATTATCAAATCATTATGAGATAAATAGATCATTTATGTTGGGATACACATGAATTACATTTTTATTGAGGACTGAAGGCGAGTCAAGTGTTGGCATGAATACTGCACAGGATTATATCACAGGATTATATATATTAACAAACCAACATTTATATAGTTATAAGTTACACTACTACCAGACCAATGTATGTTTGGACTTGGTCTGTGCAGTCTTGTTGGAGAGAATACTTTTAGAAGTCTTGAACTTGACACTAAGACAGAGTGAATCACGGTGTGCAGCCTGCCAACAAATATCTTGACTAGTATCAGAGCTCTCTCAGTCCTTGTTGAAATGAGTGTTTGTGACTAATCTAGAGGTACAGTACCACTACCTAGGCTAAGCAGAACAGATGATGTTGTGATGATAGACACCTGGCTAGACAGCAAAACCGACACTTATTTCAATGACAAAAGGTTTAGATTATTGATTGAGGGTTGTTGGTGTGTGAATATGTGTGTGCATGTGGTGTGGAGTACCATGTAATACCTGTGAAATTATCACTATCTGCTGGTACTTTTTATAGACCCCTCCTGCAAAACAGAGAAATGGAAAATATTCAGTTTACATTCTTCTTGAGTGTAACCTACTTGGTGCAGCAAACGTCATCTTGCCTCAAGGAGTCTGTGTTTGTCTCACTACGCCCTCTACTGGTCAGAACCATTTGGCTTTTGCTTGTGTTTTGTTCATCAGTTCATTATTTTCAATAATCTAATGTAAAACCCGCAACTCATACATTATATAGACACCCTGTGAAATATTTCTCATATGAAATACCTAAATGCAGAATCTCACATTTTTTGACATTGATACAACCATAAAGAGAGGGACCTTTAAAGGACCACTAAGCAACATTTTTCA
This sequence comes from Limnothrissa miodon, assembly GCA_017657215.1. Lineage (NCBI taxonomy): Eukaryota > Metazoa > Chordata > Actinopteri > Clupeiformes > Clupeidae > Limnothrissa > Limnothrissa miodon. Next base: position 3,742,298 of record JAGFZM010000007.1, on the reverse strand, counting down.
GTTAATTAATCAGTTTCATACTGTTTAGGATGCAAACATGAGCCATTACACGGCGAACGAACAGTGTAGAATGCGCCACTGTGGCCTACAACGGTAGATACAGCATTTGCAATGTTCAACAGCAGCGGTATGCCTCCAATAGAATGAAGTGCAATACAATGCAATACAGCTTTAGAGGGAGCTCGTGAGAGAAAAAAAAACAGAACGTTGCTTAGCCCTGCTTTAATATCGAAACATTGGTTTGAAACTTGTTTATATTTATATATTAAATAAATAAAATACTGGATTAGTGTGTGTCGCATTAAGTGCAGGTTAAACTAGTTTGCAGGTCAAGCACAGTAGTTTCATGGTCATTAAACCAGCTATTGTGTGTTACCAGCAATTATGTAAAATATATTATAAATCTAAGTAAACTATGAGTTTCATGTAATATTTTGAGACAGAGAGTTTACCACATTTTTCAGAGTATTTCACTGTTTTGAAACCTAGGTGTAGCGATGGCAAGATGAGGCTTTTTTTTAATCTTTTCACCAAAATGTGTTGCAAAAAGGTTCATTTCATGAGGCCTCACTTAAGTTTCAGATGCTCACTAAGGCCATCTAGTGGTGAATAGGATAAAAGGAAAACAGGAAACAGGAAAAAAATGACACCACGCTTACCAGTAGCCTATTTAAGGAAGTTTCGGTAGGCCTACATTTCTATAAATACGGAAAATAATAATATATAATCAATAATATATAATTATATATTTAAATTATAATTGGGAGTGAATTTGACATTTCACCTATGGATATATTGTATAAGTAATTTTAACATATGACGACATTAAAAGTGAAAACGTGTCTCCAACCACTATCAAAAAGCCAAGAGCACATATTCTTCATCGGACATCTTTATAGTCGAGATGTCCCGCCAAAATCAACCGAGGCCTCAAACGTCGTGTCACGTGATCTCTCCATTTTGACACACGCCTCGATATGGAGCGTCAGACAAAAAATCAGTGAAATGCTCATTCGAAGTCTCAATACGATCTGGCTATCACTACCTAGGTGTGTGTGTGTGTGTGTATGTGTGTGTGTGTATGTATATATATATATATATATATATATATATATATATATATATATATATTTCACAAAACAAAAGCCATTACTCATTTAAAAGGATTCACCCAATCAGATTTATTTTTTTTCTGTGTCTGGATTCACAAGTTGCAACAAAATAAATTCCTCTCATTAGGTTAGTTTCAGTCATTAGCCTGGTCTCTTTCAGTTAAAGTAAAGGTCACACTACAAACAAAAGAGAAAAAAAAACCTCCTTTATGTAAATATCAAAAATGTGATATATAATTATATGAAAACATCAGACATTTATCAAAAATAAGGAGGCAGGGAGTGATAAAGGTTGTGACTGAGCTGTGTCAAAGAAACCCACAGCTAAGAAAAGTGACACCAAAAAGGGCCAGTCATAAAACTTTTAACATAGACGGCAGGCTGTGTCCCAACTTTGAAAAGTTCTCCATCAACCACTCTTCTCACTTCTACCCGTTACCTCTCTGTCACATGAATGCATCTGTTCATCCAGTAATTTATGTCAAAATACAAAATAGGAACAAGGACGTCTGTGATGGATATCTTTATAACCAGCACAGTAGCATATAGGCTATTTGATGGCCATCAGTATATTAAGACAAACATTCCTATGAAATGGAAACAGAAATGGAATAGCATTTCTCTTTCATGTAGAGAAAACACAAGTAATATCATATTGGTTTATATTGAAAGCTACCTAAGGATGGGATTTAAGAAGTGGAGTTGAAATGCAGTTCGTAAAATTGGGACACAGTCTCTGATTTCATTTTGACAGCATCAATTAAATATCAAACACAGCAAACAAATTCTGAACCTAAATGTTTCTAAGTCAAAATGATTCACCAGATGTCTGAAGTGTACAGATGTTGGGGACAGGTGATTAGTGAGGGTTTCTGCAGCTACTGCAGTAAGAACAGTTAAGGATGCATGACTGATAGGATGGCATTCAAGTGTTTTATTTTCAAGGTGATTTACTGTGTACAGCAATCTTTGCATTTTAAGTAGAAATGTCACTGATGTGAAGATGTTTTTTGAAATGTTTTTGAGAACTTAACAGTCTTCAAAGTACACAGATCACTACTAAGTTCTAAACACTTTTTGATGAAGTCTTACTCTGTGAATTAAGTGATATTTGAGCTAGTTATGGGATATATTCATGAAGTTCAGTAAGAATGCTCAACATCAATGCTACGTTAGCAAAATTTCAAATGCAAAAGTGCAGGTCTGATTATGGTCGTCTTTTGCAAACGTGCATTGTAAACTTCCTCAAGACATCTCATCTCAAGCAAGCAGAGACGCAGCTACAATCTGTAAACACTGCCTGTTGAAACGCTCCGATTTGTGCTGCGCTTGTGTGGATAACATGAACAGAACACAAGGCACTGGATTCTCGTTTTGGTACACTGTCTAGAGGTAACGGCACCAAGCCCGACAACACAGGACAAGTTTCTGTGATACCTTTGTTTCTTGTTGTCATCTCGGTTTGAACATTGTAGCTTTCTGATTTCCTTAATCTCGTCCCTCTAAATGCGTCAAGTTACTAAATGGCTCAGAATCACTTGCAACTCCAAAAGTGACCCCCTAAGCAATGATAGGATCCAGCCTGATCTAGCTTTACGTGAACAGTCTAGCTACCAAATCTGAGGGGTTCAAGTCCTCAAGAACATCAAGCATCCACCGCCAGTTCTCCAGTTTGGTCTGATAAGGTGGAGGACGTTGAGACGTCGGGAGTTTAGCTTGACCTGAGGCAGAAGCAGTGGTGACCAGATGGTACTGAGGGGGCCTGTAGGGGAGTGTAACAAACTAAAAATCAGTGGGAGGTCTTGCACTATTGTTTCATTCAGAAAATTCTGTTCACCTTTGTTTACTTGTTTTGATGTTTATTGATAAAGTGCCTGACAGTCTTTGGTCTACCAACCCTCTAAGGCTTCAGTATCACAAGCCATGTATTAATGCTTTCATCCCAAATAAGAGACAGCGGAAGAGAGGAAAAAAAAAAATATATATATATATATCTATGATAGTGTGTCGTTCTAAATATTTTCATTTTTCAGATTCATTTTTTTTCTTCCTCTTAAAACTCACAGTTTCAACTCTTTTTTTTTTCAAAAAAATAAATCTCTAGGAGAACAAACAACTGTTAGCATCTTCACCAAACCCTGAGCAAAGAGAGGACGCCTCTAGTGAGACTAGACATAAGACTTCATATATTACTGTAACTGTAAAAATTAACATCAATAAAAATGACTATCTGGATATGTGTTTGCATGCTATGACATCTCACTCCTCGGAAGCAACTCTGATTGGGTGCAAAGTCTTCTACATGCTCAACTTTGACCCTTAGAAAGAAATGCTATCATAGGCCCGAGGCCTAACAGTGTCAAGGAATTGGAGGCTACGCGGTCGCAAGCCTACACTATTAGCAGAAAGCTAATATGGCTGCTGGTTGTTGTCCGCTGATCATCATTTCCCTTGGAAAGAAAAAACACCCTCCAACTGACTACTGTCCTGTCAGAGATGGACAGGCAGTTAACACCCCAAACGTACCCAGCTCATGTAGTTCTCACACCCTCGCCACCCAACCCCGCACACACACCCCCTCTGCATCAAGGACATGTGGCCACTTAGCATGCCGTCCCTCGCAACCCCCTGCCTAAAAAAAAACCCTAGACAAAAGACTGAAGAAGAGGGTTGCATGAGGGCGCTTGTGGGGGTGAGAGGGACATGTTTCCAGAGGGTTCACCGCTGTTGTGCCAGACAAAAGGGGTACAGAGTAAACTCATTCAGAGGGCACTTATTCAGCCCAGCTCAGCCATACCAGAATGCAGCGCGCTGGACAGAAGCCAGTGGGACGGGTGTGTGTGTGTGTATTGGGGTGGAGCGACACAACGACACCAACAGGGTGGGGGCCTTGGAGGTTTCACACAGCACATTCATGGGGGCCAACAACTACCCACTTGGTCAAAGGAAACAAACCTCATTTAAAGGGAGGCCCATGGGGATGGGAGCACATCTGACAGTTGTACAACTGGAACAGACAATCAGCAGAGAGGTACTGTACTGTCTGTCAGCGTTCAGTGTGGGATGAAAGGAGGACTGCAGGATATGTCTGCCGTATTTGACGGCTTTGCCGTCAGGTCTGTGTTCATAGACACATGTCAGAGAGGGCGGTCACATGCACACACAGACGCACACACAAACAAACATCTGCACTCACGTGCATGTGAATTCCAACACATTCATCCAAATACACACACAGCTAAAGGCAGCCTATTAGGTCCAGTTTTTCTAAATACTCATAAGATCATCTTAAAATATTGTCAATGAGCAGATTTATGTTTCTAAAAGCGTTCAAAAGCTCTTCAAGAGCTTGTGACATCATTCATGGAATCTACTGAAAAGTTTCATTAAAGGTGTAGTACAAACTATAATACGCATCTGCTAAAAACATATGAAATATATGTTATTCTATGTGTCAACAGCCCTGTGAAATCATGTCTCTGAGAAGTGAGTTCCATGCTAATGGAAAGCTAACGCTAAACCTGGTCTCAAGCCGCTTCCAACCACACGATTCATCAAACTGCAGCACCTCACGCCCACTACCAGCTACAAACTTTATAAATCACATACATAGACGCGTACCTATACCGACTACCATTTTACATGAGCGATGAAAAGACGCTGAAAGGCAAATCTGCCCCTGCCATCTGCGACTGATATATGATTGGGCTACTGTGGCGCATCATGTGCCGGTGATCTTCTCTTCTGACAGACATGGCAGAGGAAGTCTTAACTTCAGGTCTACAGCTGTTTACTGAAGCTAAAAAGATAGATAGAGCGGCATAGGCTTCCTCCCTGACCGTATTCCAGGTTCTGACAAATATAAATGTTGTGCATGCCATGCTGGGGACAATAATAACAACTCCATTCTGCCCTTGAGGGAAAAAAAAAAAAAAAAAAAAAGTGTGTTATTGCTCAACCGGATTCTTACATAAATGACCCAGAGGGCTTGACGTAGTTTGAGCAGCAAGCTTAAAGGTATGGAGCATTGGTTAAGCTTTAGCTCTCACCATAGTAGCCTTGAGAAACCTCCATGGACCACCACCTAAGACCCACACCATACTCCACCCTTCTCCCATGCACTCCACTTAACCTCTCCTGGAGCATGCCTCCTGAGCATGAAGTAAACAGGAAGGTCTATGCACCACGATGCCCCCTTCTGGTCAGGAGGCTGCACAGCAATTTTAGCAATCCATGATGGATGGGAGGCCTTATATATGTAATCAGAAGCACCCAAATCAGGTGCAGAGAGATCTTTCCCACCCCTGTCATGTATCACGGGGAAAGAGAAGTGTAAACAGTCACAGCAGGGCAGTGTGCACATGCACACACACACACACACACACACACACACAACTATTGGACTGTAAACAAGGAAGACAGAAGTGCTGCAGGATGGTGGTCGTGGAGGGACAGAAACAGGAGGAGGAGGAGTAAGATGGTGTTCAGTGGTGTGTGTGTGTGTGTGTGTGTGTGTGAGGTTACATCACATTAATGGATTATTAAGTGAGTAAATAAATGGTGGGATGACAATTGCCAACTGACTGTGCACCCACACCAATTCTTCTGACAAAAGAGAAAGAGAGAAAAAAAAGCAAACAAAAATACAGAATGGAAAAAAATAAGTTGACTGGACTAAAAAAATTGTAACAGACAAAACAAAATATAATACCCAATATAATATCCAAAGTCACTGGCCTAAAACTGTAGCTGAATCTCCTCAATCAGTAGTTCACCATTGTTGGGTTCTCACATAACCAAGGGTGCACAGTTGCCTCTGGAGGCGTCTCCTGACAAAAGAGGAGGTGCCACTAAGAACTGCCCACTCCGCCCGTTTCCCAATCCAAGGCATCTGACCCTTGCCACCACTAACCCCCCTCCCACCCCACCCAGCCTTTACTTCCATGGCAACAAGCAGGAGTGGAGCCAGAGGACAAGTGTATGAACCGCTGCCGAGAACAGTTCCTGTAGAGCTCAGCTGAACAGCGGGTGACTGGCTTTGGAGGGGCCTGAAGGAGTCCTACCAGTCTTACCAGCAATAGTAATAGTAGTAGTAATAGTAGTAGTAGTAACAGAAGTGAGCAAAGTAGTAGCAGTAGTAGTAGCAGCACTAACTGTACTGTAACAGTAGTAGTAAAAATGGTGCCCTAGTAGTTGTCGGTGCTGTTTCAGTTGGTCAGTTTGGTGGGTGGTGGTATGGAGTGTGACTTGTCTGTCTTTACTGGTCACCCTTGGCGCTGCTGTCCAGGGCGGCGGCGGCTGGGGGGCCTGGGTTTCGAGAGCGCTTGTAGAGGCGATAGCCCTTTCGGCAGAGCAGCACGAACCAGTAGACCTGTGGCGCCAGGATACAGAGGTTGCCCAGGTTGGTCGAAAGGGGCAGGTGGAAGGGCACACTGTAAAGGGGCAGCCCGTAGTGTTGGCCATACACCCAGTACATGTAGGGGAAGAGAGCGATGCGGCACATGAAGAAGGTGAGCAGCACCATGCCGCCGTTGGCCTTGTGGATCCAGTTATCCTGCAAGCCCAGCTGTATCAGGGTAAGGGAAATGTCAAGAAAGATAGAGGGAGGGAGAGAGAGAAAGAGAAAGATTGACAGTGAGACAGAAGAAAAGAAACAAGGGAATAGCAAAGAAAAGATGCTGATCAATATGAAACAAAAGAAAATTCAACACACTACTAAAATTCCTTTTATGATGCAGTTTGGAACATAAAAGATATAAACAGGTTATATATACTTCAACATCTAGAATTCTATAACTGATAACTATAACATGTATTACTATTTTTTTTATAGACACTTCAAATGGAATATCTATTAGTAGCAGAGCTCCAGGGTTCTTCTGCTCTCTGGGGGCACCTATGCCATGGAAAGTTAGAATGGAAACTGGACGTTGCCATTTCCTAAACAAACCACCAGGGTGCAGTCTGTGTGTGATTGAGCCGGAGCAGGACAGTGCCTAGTCACAGAGGGAGATTCCTCTTGATCAAGCTAAATTTCAGAGTCAGGGAGTCAGCAAAATCGAGAACACCACATCGCAGAGCAGACCCCCCCCCCCCCCTTCCCCCAGCAGTTCTTCCACTGGCCCATTGACAAGTCCTTTAAAAAGGAACCGGAACTGTTGACTGCCAAAGTTTTTCCTTTGGCTGCTGTAATGGCATCAGCAAGAGTGCAGAGTAAGAAAAAAAGAAGCTTAAATCTGTTTAAGATGCACAGACATGCAAATGTGTAACTGTGAATGCGCGCGCGTTGGTGTGTGTGTGTGTGCGTGTGTATGTGCGTGTTGTGTAGATCTGTGCCAATCTCATCCCTGTACAGATGCATGTAGGTCACTTGTGTTCTTTATGTACCAACAAGAGTGAATGTGTGTGTGTGTGTGTGTGCGTGCCAGCCTGTGTACACAATACATTTCAGCCGCTCTGAGAGCATCTCTCACCTGGATGAGCATCTTCCCCAGAGAAACGAAGGGCGTGCTGAGCTCTGTGAGGAAGAGACAGCCAATGAAGAAGTCTCCCTGGTCTTTCCTGAGGAACTGAGCACCAGAGAGGAAAGAGAAGGGAAGAGGGCAGCAGCGTCAGCACGGCGAGGCCACGAGCACATCGCAACACACAAACAGGGCACACAAACAGACAGGAGGCTTTGAATCTTCCACGATAAACCAAAACAACGATAACACGAGCAGACACGCGGTAATGATAGCGGGATAATGACCCACAGTGGAGCGCTTGCTCAAGGACGTCTGACCCCCCCGGTGAGTGACACGGGACCAAATTGACCTGATAACGCACAAGGCAGCGCCGATCGGCCGGGATGTTTGGGCAGAGAAGGAGGGGTGTAAGTGTGTGAAGAGAGGGGGTTGGTTAAAGTGTATCTGTATATATCTGTGGATCTGGCGTTGGTTGAGGTGGTGGCGGCGGCACTGCTGTGCTGCCGCTAAAGAAGTTAAGTCTGATGGGGATGAAGTGGCTTTCGCTTGTCTAATGAAGCAGGGGCAGAGGCAGCGAGATCCGCGATCTGTGCTAAGACTAATGGAGCTGACACTGAAACAGCCTAGTGTCCCTAACACACATCTGCCCCTCAGAGGAAGCCATGATCCCAGCTCACCTGCACGAGGGGACAGTCCGGGACATCAGTGAGACAAGTGAATCACCGATTCATTTTACCACTACTATACCTACTCTAAACAATGGCAATTAGCTAACCAATGACTGAACTACTTTTTTTCTTTTGCCTTTTATTTGGATAGTGATAGTGGAGAGACAGACAGGAAATGAATGGGAGAGAGAGATGGGGCAGGATCGGCAAAGGACCACAGGTCGGATTCGAACCGTTATGGCACGACGCCTTAGCCCACTGAGCCACGGCGCCTCCATGACTGAACTATTATACTTTTACAAAACATTAGATTCCCTTTATTTTGACTGAAATATAATTATATACACACAGTATTTTATTGACATGTAATACAGGCACAAAAAAATATGCCCAATAGGCTCTGCAAAAAAGATGGCCAATCAAAGACTCAATCAAAGATGGCCACACTGCAAACTACTCTGAAGTTGATATGTCTTATCAGCATGCCTCTTATTCTTGTTTGGAACCAACTAAACACTGTTGATTTAATCAAGAGCTAGAGACACCAAAACACCTGTCAAAGCATTTTTGTACACTCACTCTTCCCCTCCCCCCCCCCCCCCACCCTCAGCAAACAGTATGTTTTATCTGTCTGCCGAGCCACTGATATGGGTGTTACCCAAGCTGTGTGTGTTTGCATGTCGTGTGTGTGTGTGTGTGTTATACGAGTGTGTGGGAGGAACACAAAGGCTGCATGGAGGCAGGCTGGTGGATCAGTGCAGCAGCTGGCTCTGAATAATAGAGGCGTGGGTAAGGCGATCTCATATCACCGCCGCTGCCACTGACAGGCCCACAAAACAACCACGGGGGCCAGGTTTCCGAACCACCTGCCTCCCACGGCCTGAAATATTAGCTGCGGAGCGTGCATGTGCATATGTGTGTCATACACACACAAACACATTTGCTGGCTTACGTTAGGGCCGGGTGCATGCGTCAGCGCCTGTTTGTGTGTCTAATCAGGGGTGTTGATGGGTCAGCGCAATGATAACAGTGATTGGGCAAGTGGGACAAGTGCAGGCAGACGGACAGGAGAAAGGGAAAGTGTTCTCCCTGCCGCCATCTTGTATATCTCTCTCTCTGCCTCCCTCTCTCTCCCCCATCTCTCACCAGTGTCACAGGAAGCAAGATGGTCAGCAGGGCGATGTGATGAAGGACCAGCAGGAACTCCCGGCGAACGAATGAGTTGACGGTCCTCCACGAGTGCTTCTTGTACTCCTCGTGACCCTTGACCCGGAAGCGGTAGTAGTGGCTGAGGTACATGGCAAAGATGTCATACGACATGTAGGGCACGCCATACCAGATGACAAAGTAGGTGGCAAGCCAATGTCTAAAGAACAAAGAGTGTGGGGGAAAAAAAAAAAAAGAAAACTGGTGACATTCTGTAAGAAGCAGCCTGTACATTTACTGAAAATGGCAACCATTTTTCCTGCAGATATATTCTGTTTACTTCTGCAAGACTCAAAATTCCCTGGTCACTAATCACTTCTATTAATTGCTGCCACAGCAGCCTTACAAGCACACTAACACAAGCTGTGTGATCTGATTAATTACATCCAATGAGCTTCACATACTGGAGCACGTATACTAAACCGTGTGTGTGTGTGTGTGGGGGGGGGGGGGGGTGGGGTTACACAAGTGCACAGGATTATTCAGCTCTGCTTCACTGTGTCTGGAGACACTGTGGTTGTGAAACAGACACACACACACACACACACACACACACACACACACACACACAGGCAAGCCAATCAGATTCAACTAAAGCTTAACATATGGTTAGCAATTCTTGACCTGGAATCATTTTGTACAACACATTCCCAAAGCAGACACATTCCCTGGCCATATTCGCAACCAAATTACTACATACGGCCATATTTACGAGAACACATTGACCTAAAAACTAAAAGAGCGCAAAGATGTCCACTTATTTATTTCCTCCCCCGAGCCCGGGCCTTGCTGGCCTTGGCCGTGCTGACTGTGGCTCTTTGCCCCTCAACACTCAGGATCATGTCCGCTGCTCACGCGCTCAGGCACAGTGCTTAAGCCGCAGCAGGGGGATTACCAGGGCTGCTGGGAGTTTTTTTTTTTTTTTGGGCCCTTCGGGCAAGGCTGCTAAAAGGGGGTGGGGTAAAGTGGGCGGATTACTCCATTACACTGTCCTACCACAGCCTGTTCCTTGACGGCCAGGTGGCAGGTCACACCACCACTAGTTCTGAGCCAGCCAGAGGACAACAGGGCTGGGGTGGGTTGGGGTGAACGACGCTGGCCGGTAATATACTGTCAGGGGGAGGAACAGCTGGCATACCAGGGCTGGGTTTCAAACCTACGTACCACTGCGTCCTTCACAGAAACAGAGAGAGAGACAGAAAAGGGCAGGGCAGGGCCATATGAGCAGAGGTGAGGCTAGAGTGAAGGTGGATGAAAAAAGGCCAGCCATCTGGAGGGGACTAACGGACGAAATTACCTCTCTAGTTGCTGCTCAAGCAGCAGCTCAGTCATAAGCATGTAACGGACCTGCGCTAAGACACACATCTCAAACGCTCCCTGTGCAAATGGGCCCTGCTGCAAGCAGCAATGCAATAGCCGTGTGTGTGTGTTTTTTATTATATTTTATATCCCATTCAAGGCAAAATAGCTAAAAAAAAATGCTAGTAGCTTAGCATCTAACAGGAAGTGGAATCTAAAAGATATGCAGGAAAGGGAAACTATTAGACTATTTAAGCATTTTTTTGCCCGCCTGGGTAAGGATGACCTCAACTAAAGGTCATGTTGGTTGGTGAACTCAGCGCTCACAGAGTGAGGTTACGGTACTTACTTGTCATTGATCACATTGCCCCTGCATGAGGACACCACGATCACCCCAGCGGTGGTGGCCATGATGGCATGGACTGACGACACCAGCCTGTTGAGTAAAAGAGAACACAAGAGATTCCACACTGACTCACAGAGCTTGCAGAACTATATTTGTCGTGCAGACCCGCTGTGTAAGTACCTGCTGGCCAAATGTCACAATTACCAGATGGTTTAACCCTTGGGCAGACGGCAGCTATGCAGGCCCTTATCAGGTGAATTCTACAGGCATTATCAAGATAAACTTATAATAGCAACTATAATAGCAACACACAGCACAAACACAAACCTTGGAAGGTGCTAACTGATTCTGAAATATGATGATACAATATCCTGCAGGAATTGTAATTACAGCTTCTGTGGGCCCCCAGCCAACACAGGCATTACCATAGAGATTTAGTAAATGCTTAGACTTAATTACATTGCATCATCCCCCCCCCGTGCCTTATTGAGTTTACCCTTTATTCCTTTATGAACAGCACGAGAGACCCAGTGCCATAACCAACACAGGCTGTCTAAGCGATAGTCGGCTGAATTGCACGGCATAGGATAGGGAATGTATCGGTTACCTAAGCTTGCTTTTGCAATGGTGTTTTGAATTAATATCCAGCCTTGCCACTTAAGCCTACAGGTGAATTCTTGCAGCAGCAAGGAAGGCACTAGTGTTCGAGTGCATCCTGGCATCCTTCCCCCAATTACACCCAATCCCTTTCACCCTTGCAGTTCCTGTCACACCTCTTATCCTTCCTTCCTTCCTTGTCAGAAGAAAAGCACAAACACCAAGTAATACGTCTTAAAGTAAAAAAAAAAGAAGAAAAAAAAAAATTACGGTTGAAAGGTTGACCTGCTGCCTAGTGTTTTGAGGCTAAAGAAATGAAGCAAACTCCCTGAGACTGTCAAGTGGCTAATGCCGTAACTAGGCTAGCCTGGTGCTTCCTCGGCATGACAACGGCGGACACGTGAGCCTGGCCTGTCAACTGGCCCAGTCCCCCACACCACACCACACCACACCACCCCCTTGAGTTGAGTGCCCCCAGCCCACTGATTTTTCAGTGCCTCGCACTCTGAAACACTGTCACAAGACCCAGATTTGCACAATCCACTCTTTGTGTCCACTCTCCTCCTTTTTGAGTAAGGGAAAGGAACAGAGGGGGAAGCTGGACGGGAGAGGAAAAGGTTGCCTTTGTTTAGTTTTGTTTTGTCTCACTCACGTTTTGCGTACATGCACTGCACTGGTCAACACAACCATAAAGTCCACAGGCACACACACACACACGCACACATTCTTCGTGGGCCAGCCATGTTAGATCGACCCTGCCTCTGAAGAGTCCCTCCTACCCCCCTCCAGTACTCAGTGGGGCTGAAATGTGTTAGAAAGGAAACTGCCTCTGCTTGCGTCTTCAGGGTTAATGGAGTGTGCTGTTCAGCGTGGAGCAGGAGCAGGGGCTGCAGTCGGCTGCGTGCTTTGGCCACTGCCTGGAGCTGGGGTCCATACGACAACAGAGGCAGAATTCAGTGAGGAGTAAAGGGAGTTGGGTGGACATCTACTAAACACTTCTAAGCAGACAAACAACTTAGAGCGTGTGTGCAGTGCACACAGACACACACACACACCTACTTGCAGGAACAGCTTTTACTGAACGGCTTTTACTGAGAATGATGACCGTGCAGGGAGCTCACTAATTAACACTTCCCTGACACATTTCCTATCTGAACTCAAAGGTGTATCCCCTGTCAGCTAATTTACACTCTCAGTCACAAACTTATCCCTCATCACTATGGAGTCGGTGGACTGAGTGGGAGATAAAGTACATGGTAAACAATTAGCTCTGGTTTGCACCTTACATCCAGAAGTTCAGTAGTCAGAATGAAAGAGACTGGACTTAGCCCTGTTCAGCAAAGAAAGCAGATGCAGCATATTCAGATCATGTATTTTTCAAATCATGAAACCTAAGACAATAAATACTGGAATCATATAAAATGGACTGTTCCTTATAATCTGGTATTTTTAGAAACAATAGAAAATGGAATGGAGACACCTTAATGACCACCTTAAAGTGTCTTGAATTTCCCCTTGGGGATCAATAAAGTATCTATCTATCTATCTATCTATCTATCGATCGATCTCTCCAGTCCCTAATGCTGGGAGTGATTTTCATCCTGCAGCTTTGTGCCCATTATATATAGTATATTTCTGTATGAAACCCTGTTCAATTAACTGGCACATTCAATTATTTCCATAAAGACTATAAATACACAGTGGAAGTGGATACATTCTTAAGTAAGTTTAACAGACATACTTTTGTACAGTATTAATAGAAGCCAGGCAGTCACATTGAAACAATAAAGAATAGAACAGAGATTGTGACTGCTCTACTTCAGTCTTAAGCCACTTAAAGCTGCTGTTGGGGAAATCAGCGGACGATTCAAAAACTTCCATCATCCTTCAGCTTAGAGGATTCTGAGCTGACCTCATATCTGTTTGTCACAGACTGTGTTTGCTTACGATAGATAAAAGCACCCATAAGAGAAGCAGTTTAGCACCAAGTCACGTGAATGATGATGTCCAATGAGAATGACATGCGGCCTATTTGTTGAAATACAGTGCGGGTTAAGAATCGTAAGTATTGTGATTTATTAGGGTAAAATGTGAGTCCTTCAATTCCACCCGTTTGCCATCAAAGGCAAAACTCTGTCTGTACATGACGTCCTACGGCTATGTTGAGGATATAATGTTAATGTTACGTCGTCTTTACCGTCCTTCCTCTGCACGAAATTAAATGCAGGCTACAAGCCCGAGAAGAGTAATACGAGTTTGCTAATACTACACGTGACGTGACCCCTAAAGTGAACAAACACCTCAATTAATACGAGTGTGAATGTGAGTCTCAAATCGCCTCGTTAAGTGAGTTGCAGACTGATCTGTACCGTTGCTGAGTAGAGTTTAAGTTGAGTTAACTTGTACATTCATATTTGAGCATCAATGATCCACTGTGGCTTTCTGTTCGTCTTCTCTTTAACATTAACCACCAAATTTGAGTTGGGCTTTAGAATGGGATCTTACGAACATTGCCAAATCAATTAAAGTTGTCTCTATAAAACAAGCAACGGGACAGCTAAACTGTTAGCTACTTCATGAAACAGGGTTATCATTTCACGCACGAGCGCTCAGCTAGCATGTATCTTGTGACAAACGCGGCATGTTCATTTAGATAATGTTAGATGCAAACCTAAAGTGTTTAGATTGCGCTGGCTAACGTTTACACAAGTTAATTTATGCTAGGTTAGCTAAATTTTACTTCAGCTGAACTTGCCTAAACCATGAGGCCGTTCGCTTCTTTTCCAGTAAATAACGGGTAACGTTACTGATACACCAGGGAGGATTATTGGCAGAACCAAGTAATACAGTAAAAAATTACTTACCTCTCGCTAACAAGAACAACGTCAGCATCGGTCCAATGTTTGAAAATGGACGGTAGGACTTTTCGAAAAAGGAAGAACAGACCTGGAAAAACCACGACGCCGCAACCAAGCACTTGCAACATCCTTGCGCAGCACTTGTCCGGCTAGCCAAGATATATCTATTATTATAATCTGGGTCGACTTCAGCGTCGTAATTTAAACACCTTGATTCAAAACCGGTGACTGGAAATTGCTGTATACACTTGACTGCATTTGCTAACGTAGTTCTCACGCCACCAGGTCCAGTCACCGGTGACCGCTGCGCGTTTCCCTTGCCTCAGCAGCAGCACTCTGTACACAAAAACTAGCGGTGAAGGCAGCCGGCGATTGATTGGTCTTACTCCTGGCGCAAAGCCGGTGGCCAACAAATAAGCTAGCCAACTAGCTACCTACATCTCACGGGATTACAAAAGAAATCCAGCTTTAGAAATGTCATTATGCAGAGTTTTTATACCCGAGGTTTCTTATACAGCGTTACGCTAAAAGAAATGCTTATTTTTTTTTCGAATGGACAAGTTTGTGGATACCATTAGCATTCATCCACAACTCGACGAGCAGTCTTAATTCCTGTGCAATGCTACAGCCTCAACTTTGAGAAAAGGCGCCTTTAATTTTGCAGTATAGCGCCCTCTAGACTTCATTGAAATTACATAGGCTACACATCATCAGTTTTGAAACGGTTAAAGGCTTAGGACCATAGGACTATGTTAAATCTCAAAGTTATCGTCTACTCTGGTTAAATGTGTGTAGCTATTTTAGCATACTTCTGTTTGTCTTTAACAGTAGGCTAACTTCAATGTTCTGTGTTCTATAGACGAATGTTCTTGAGCATCTCTGCTTTATCATTGCTGAAAAAGTTAACATTTTATCATAGGCAAAGAAATGACATATATAAACAGACAATTTTATACGAATATACATTTGCAGACACAGTGTTGTCTTCTGCAGCAACCGTGTAATTTTGCTTGTGGTCTAAATTTTTGTGTTAAAGGTGCTCTAAGCGATGTGACACGTTTTTGGGACTAAAACATGTGTTGTTACAAATAGCAAATATCTCCTCATAATCTGCTAGCTGCCTGTCCCCTGAACACACTGTAAAAAAACGCGGTCTCTGTAGACAGCCCAGGCTCCACAAACGGCAACAAAACACAGTGGGCAAACCTAGCATAACAAACGGAAACGAAACATAACAGTGTTCCAGCCAATAAAGGACAAGGTTCATGAGTCTTTCGGGAGGCATGGGAGGGAGGGGGAGGAGTGAGCTATAACTTATAACGCTTGAACCCTCTCTGGAGCTATCCTCCGTTTTGTTTGACAATACTTCGAACGTCAACAAGAAGTGACGTGAAACAGCATTGCTTAGAGCGCCTTTAAGGGAAAGTTAATGTAACGTTAATGGGCCAAGGGTTATTGTGTGAGGACTTGTGACCCTTAGGAAATGTGGCTTTAGTAGCCTACAACCAACCCTCCTTTTGTAACCAGTCATACATTAAATTCAGACAAAAATATTTTAAGTGAATACGATTAGAATATACTTCAATTAGATTATATTAGATTATCCTGTAAGAAATTGAAGCATTCCATAACATCCATAAATGGCCTACTCATAAGATTTAGCCAACACATGATCTAGCCTACATGCACAGACATACGCACAACGAAAAGTATTAGAAACAGTTCTAATTGTGTGCTAATTATGTTGTGTAAGCGTGCAAGTGGTGATTTGTGAAGAGGAATGCAATGGTGGCCATGTAATTGCAGGTACATTTCTAGTACAAAAAGTGGCAACACAGTATAATAAGCCACAATAGAAATACAAAACAATCAAGCAGCAATACAACAAATAGTATATCAAGATGGTTTAAAACTGTCTTTGAGGATTAATGTACCTATTTTAACACACCTGCCAACAAATACAATATACAAATTATACATCCACCACAATATGATAGGCCTATTTACATAAACCCAAATATTTCCCTCCTAGATGCCTAAGTGCTGTTACTTCAGTTCTGTATAGCCTCCCTTTTCTTTCTCAATATTCCCATTTAGCGGACAGTAATATGTTTTATGCTCCACCCCTTTTAGTATTATCTGTTTCAATTTCATGTTGTTTTTGACCCTGAATTTGAATGGAAAAAAGACCAAGCCTTAAAACCAGTATACTGCATGTAGGTAGGGTGGATTATGTCAGTGTAAAATTATAAAATTATATTCTCTGGATAAGGACAAGGATACAACTGAAGTCTTTTTTTAATCTGCAAATATGGACATATTCCATCTACTACTGGGTACTTTGATTCACCATCTTCTCTCCAACAGGACGCCACTGCCTTCAGGTTTAGCTCAGTCTCCTGGCTTTTTGGCAGGTGTGGTAGTGGGAACCATCAGTGGAGCTTCTGCTATAGGTATGTGTCCACACACTGCAGTCATTCAAAAGCTAATATGTTTAGAAACATACATTGTTTATGGAATTAAAGTGTTCAAGATGGGTTATGAATATCTTTCATAGTTGATTCAATATTCATTAGAGCGTGTTATTATAGTTTTCATTACTACTTTCAACCTTTTAAATAAATTAGTGAAATGATTACACTTGTTTTCTTACTCAGAGACCAAACCTCAAAGATGTTTTTCCTTTGCCATACGAATATCCAAATGTATTCAAATTCCCCTATTCAAATGTTGGGAATTTCTTTCCCACCCAAACGAAACATGATTAGCAGCATTATAAGATTCCCCATGTTATAAAGTCAAAGAACACTGTGGGGGGTGCATGAAGGCCATTGGCAATGCCATGATCTATATAAAGTAGGCCTATAGATTATTTAACTGAATGGATGTTTTTTAGGCATACATAGGTGATTGAATGATATTTGGTGGAATGATATATTCAGGACTAAAATTAAGTGGAAGACTCGATGGGTAGAAACACCATGCACTACTGGCATGCAGACATTTATTCAGGAATATGTATTATAATAAGCAATACACTGAGGTATGTCATGTTAGGTTCAGCTTCTAAAGCTGTCATATAAGTATTTTAGATGAACAAATCTGGTTTCATTGTGCTGACAGAGACCGTGACGGAGAGGGCAAAAGTACACAATTTCCATACAAGTAAAATAAGACTGGTAAAAGTGGCAATACTTCCTTACTCAAGTGGAAATTAACAGTTCAGGCTCAGAAATGTATTGAAAGTATAGACAATTGATTTGGTAAAGAAAGGAATGAGCAGTAGGCTTTCCATGTGTACAAAAACAATGACCTAATTACTTCCTGTCATAAACCAGTATACCATCATTAGGTCAAAATATTGTAAGGAAAAGAAGCTGCATTATTTTTAAGACTAGCACTAAAAGCATGTCTTATCTCAATTTAAAATATACCCCTTCACATTTTAAATAAAATGGCTGCTTGTTGAAAATGGTCTGACATTCTTTTATTAAAATGTCAATGTGTAGTGTGTATAACCTTATACATAGACTTTGACTTCCTAGAATTTGATAGAAGCATTCCTCTTCTAAACAGTCTTAAAAAGAACGAAGGTGCAGGGTTTGATAAGCAAATCTTAAAAAGCAAACAGGCAAAGGCCAGGGCCAATCCTTAAAATATACAGTAGATGTAATGTTTTTACTACCTGACAGCCGCATTGACTGGAACCAGTCAAAGGTAATTATACAGACTGGAAAAAGGGGAATTAAAAGAAAAAAGTCAGAAGCTGTAATTTGTCAGTGTTTGATATAAAGCATATTTGCCCCACAGAGGATGTCTTCAAGAGCTCCAATGCATACCAGCAGTCTTTTCTGTGCTATGTTAATATTTTAGTGGCTTAGCTAAATAGAGGATTGAATAGTATAATGGTGAGAAAAAGGACAAAGTATTTTTTTGCCAAAATTTAAAAACATAATGCATACATACACAAAACACATACATTTTATTATTTTGAAGAAGTTAATGTATACTGAAAAACTAACTAACTGAGTAATAACTCAACCTCCACACCTTGCCTAGACACTACACAGAGACTTAACTGGCATTCACTAACCATTCAGGAACTGTGTGTGTTTGGGTGGGGTGTTAAACCTGCAGCACCTATCGTGGACCTGAAATCTGTAGGAAATAATAAGAAATAGCCCCTGAGTAAGAAGCACAATAAATGTATTAGATGTTGAAACTGTCATTTCACTTTCGCCATTATGTCTA
Source organism: Limnothrissa miodon (assembly GCA_017657215.1). Lineage (NCBI taxonomy): Eukaryota > Metazoa > Chordata > Actinopteri > Clupeiformes > Clupeidae > Limnothrissa > Limnothrissa miodon. The sequence goes on along the minus strand of JAGFZM010000007.1, from coordinate 3,723,497 downwards.
TTTGGAAAAGGAGAGGGAGGGGTCTTCCCTTTGTTTGCTCCTTTCCTTCCTCTCATTTGAACTGTAGAAGATCAGGAAGAGCTGGTGCCTTAGTCAGAGAGCACTTGGGACCACAGCAGCTGTTAAGCCTGCAAGGGGCATAGAGCCACGTTGCCTATTCGAAAAAAAAAAGAAAATACGTCAGAATGAGGGTTGTCTAAAAACAGGTAAGCTAGTTGTAGTCACCCCACCCACTCTCTCTCTCTCCATGCCTCCTTCTCTTGCTCCCATCCTAACAGGGCAGCACATCAAATATTTAGACCTCTTTGAACAGCTGCTTTCTAAACAGGATCCAGTTTAATCCACTACAGCACCCAGCAGCCAGCATGTCTAAATACCCCAGGCTAAAAGAAGAGAGCAGAGAGTAGGATTGTGTGTAAGGTGCATGTCTATGCATGCAGGTAAAAAATCTGTACAGTTAAACACACACACACACGCACACACACACACACACACACATTCATATACTAGTGCAATGAGAGATCAAGACTTTCAATTGCCTTCTTCCTGTTGATGTTGTGTTTGCTGTTCAAAGTTGCAGCTTAAGACTTGCAGCTTAAGACTACTAAAGCATGCTGTAGACCAGGGAGGTTACACTGTGAGGTAAGAAATGTGAGACACAAGCCTTGGGGCCTGGGAAACAGTGACATAGTGTGGGAATGACACACTCATGCTCATCAGTGCAACAGACTGGAGATGGCTAGACAATGGCTAGCATCTCGTAGCGCAAGCGGCCAGTGCCTGGGCATAGAGTTACCAGTGTCAGTAGCGGCTAGTCAAGGTGAGATAATTCTATCCTTCTTCTCCTCACAAATTAGCCTCCTCACAAACAGATCATCTGTCTTAGCCTGGAAACCTTATCCGCAGAGTCACTAAAATTGCCCATGTGCTCGGACTTGCATTGCGCGCTCAGGAACGCACGCACACACAGACGCATGCACACACATACACAAAGATATAACAGTCACAATTGAATTCAAATATAGTATATTCTAATACAGTATATTCAGAAAAAATACATCTTGAATGAAAGCATCTGGCTATCTATGTAGAAACAATTCACATCTTATTAATATCACACTTGCACAACAACAATTACCCATGAGTAAATCATACTTGACCTCAAACACACACACACACACACACAGTCTTCTTGAGGAGGTTTCTTCTGCTGCTATAGGTCACAGTAAGCATGTGCTAATGATCCATTGAAGGCTTCCCCCTCTGGCTGACAAACATATAATCACATAGACATGTACACACACACGTTATCGTCACTCTTTATCGTCTAGGACTATTGAGATCCCTGCCCATCATATTCAGCCTTTTGATTCAAACACTACCAGGCCATGTGTCGTGTCTATGGTTACATAATTGACTATGATTACATAATTGACTAAGGCTACCTCTTACAAGACGTGGAAAATATTGAATGTAGTTCAGCAGCATATCAATTAAATAAAATTATTATAACTCTCCTGATGTACAATGAGAGAGGACATTATGTCCTTTTTAAGGTCACCTTACAAACACTGCCATCTAGTGGTGAATCAGTACTACTGCAAATAATATATATTAGGTGACGTAATTATTTTGGATGCTTTGGATGTTTGCATGTTTATGTTCAGCATTCTTGCCAGATATGTCAGTGACTGTCCTTTCACTAATTTCCAAGAAAACTCTATGTGTATTGACATGATATGGAAGACAGACTGCCCCCAGGGTTCCAGTTCATCAATCTAGAGATGTATTCCATTAGGAGGTCATACCTGGGTAAGTTAAGCCAGAGGCAGTGGTGGGAAATCTGATAGAAGGGCCTGGGAATCCTCAATCTCTTAACAAAGCACAGGCTACTATGTTAGGAAGTTTGACACTTTTAACCTACAGTACCCAGGATTATCATTTAACCAACTATTTGGAATATGCAGTTTTTCATTATAATTAAATGTACAATCAAAGCTGAATGTATATAAAAAAAGGAATAGGTATTTTATAAATATAACATTGCTATCAGAAAATGTAATCTCTGCAATCAATAAGAATATCCTCAATGTCCCTGAGTAGTCAATATTATTAGTTTGTTTTTAGATTAGATTGTTTTACAAATACAACATGAATTGAAAGAAAAGCAATCACTGAATCTTTATTAGTTGGAACAGATTCAATTTTATTTACATACACCAGAGTCTTCTCAAAAAAAGTTGAGAAGTTTCATTTGCACTTTCTGACACCTTCATGATTGACATCACACAGCCATGAAACATTTTATTTCAGCCCACAAAATACTTCACATATGATACCACAGTACTATTCCAGTCTCCACAGTTACTTCATAATGAGGAAAAAGAACCAATGTGGTTGCTGAGGCACTCACCAGGCAATAAGGAACTAACGTGGGTTCCTGTGGGAACCCCAGGTGCAAAGCTTTGTTATTGAGGTCTATTGACCTGGAGATGTTTGTTCAAACCACGGACCACAACCACACTGAGTAGTACATAGGTTTGCTGGCTGAGTAAAGACATCTTATGAACTAGTGCAATATGTGTATTTTATTGTTATTTTACCAAATTGCACCATGGCTTGCCACCAGGGGGAGACACAAGACAATCTATTTGTGCCACAGCGAGGATTTAAAGAAAGTGCTACAACAAGCAGCATAAATAATCTGATAAATTAGAGGAGGAAGAGCGTTGTTAGCATAGCCACGGTCATCTCTCGACTTGACATCAATGTGGTCTAGCTGAGCTTTTAGGGCTCCACTTGCACAGTGCAAATAGATAGCAACATTGTTCATAGAAACGCATACAGGCCCACCCACAAACGCGCGCACACACTCATACACACACACACACACACACACACACACACACACACACA
>JAGFZM010000007.1:3699507-3720571 GCA_017657215.1 Limnothrissa miodon | reverse complement strand
ACACACACACACACACACACACACACACACACACACACAGAATTTGTTGTCCTGCTCATTCATCAGAGCCACCGTCCAGACCGGTTGCCCCAATATCCCAGTTGAGACAAAATGAGTGTCCTCATCTCCATTACCATAGTCATAGCAGTCACTGATAAAGAGTGTAGGAGCGGAGATTGTCAATAGGGGGGGATGCAGCCCCGTCAAGTAGCTCCCACTATGGCCGTCAGCTTTAATTAGGTCCCCAACCACAGTACAGTACAGTCTTCGTTCATGTCCCCAGGACACACTGTTGCTTTGCATCTGACATTGAAGCTACAGGTTCAGGAGTCCCATTCTCAATATCCTGCTTTGCCTCATGTCAAACTGGATTCCGTCACTAGGTTCAGTGTATAGCTTGGGCCTCGGCTGTGCTAGGTGGAGATTGGTGGCTCCAACACATGCGGTTAACCCTGGAGTGAGTCTGTCATTTAGTAAGTTCCATGCGGCAGGCCCAGCATGTGGGCCCACATCACAGGCGCAATGAAGTTGCGAGTTCGTAGAAGAGCACGTAAGCGTCACTGGTGCGCACCTGACTGGAAGACATGGGGCTCACCCTACGGAGAGGAAGATGGATGATGAGAGGCAGAAGGTAAATTATTTTATTCTAGTGTGGGCACTGAGTACATTATTTACTTCAAACATTGTATTTTTTGTTGCTCAATACCCAATTTTTTTAGTCTAAAATGGTCAGCTGTGCTTTGACGTATACTTATCCTCATTCTAACACTAAGACAATGTTATTTCTAACAAAATTATACTTTATTCTTTCTATAAAAAAACTCCCAAAAGGGCCAGCCCTGCTTTGACCTAGTATGGTGAAAAAGTAGTGCAATAGGTACTAACCTTGAGTCATTATATGAGTACCACTCCCCAAGGACAGGGTTGCGGCAGTAGGCTGTGTAGTGCCCACCCAGTGTTGTGCCTATGTGATTAGATACTGCATACAGATTGTAGATACCGGTTGCTATAAACATTGGAAAGAAAAAATAAATAAGGAAGGAATATTATTCAAATATTCTGTTAATTGTTTGCAAGTACACATTTTCATTGGTGGCATTAAGGCACTGACACGTCAGATGCAAACACTTCAATATATATTCAAAAGCTGTCCTCATCAAGACAAAGCATGGTGCATTTGATTATATTTTAGCAGGCTATTTTGTTCCATCATTTTGTGAGATGATGAGCTATTCCACTGTACTCACCGCTGTTCTCAGATGCAAATTCCCTGAGGTCCAGTTCTTTGAGAGGGAAGTTGACAAATGTGGACAGCTTGCTAGTCTTCACACGTCCAGGCTCAGAGAAACGTTTCAAGTCTGAGTTAGAGGCAAAGTTAAGGAACAACCCTTTCAACAGTTTGGTAATTCATAATTATCACTATAATATAGAGAGAAAGAGTGTGAGCGAGAGAAAGGAGGTGGCATCAGGGACCTGCGGATTAGATTCAGGCCCATGGACCTGGATTTGAGGTGGCTATTGTCACTTTCTAATGGTTAAAAATCACAAGTACAGCAACTGTATAAGCAAGGATACGAAGCACGAGGACTTTGGGGAATTTCTGGATGGTGAATTTCTTTGTGCATTTTCTTCTAGATTTGCATCTCTGGCAGATCTATGGAGGAGCAGAAAAACAGGTGTCAGGGGAGAGCTTTTGTGTTTGCACACACGGACATGCACTGAAATACACACGTACAGTACAAACACTACCTAAAAAAACACCCATGCCTATATGCAAAAACACAACAATACACCCCTCTACAAACAAACACACACACACACACACACAAACTTACTGGTTTCTCATCTCCATCTAGCACATCTTCTTTGGTGAAAAGTTTAATGCAGTCCGTCAAAGTCACCTCACCAGAGCTTTTCTGTTTAAGACACAAGAGAATCGTGTTATAACCTCAAATACGATGGCAAAGGTTGATCAAATCACCACTGTCAATAACATGTCTCATACAAACCTTGGGGATGGGGAGAGACAGATCCCAGAATGGATCAAACACCGTGGAGCAGAAGCCACATTCATTGCAAGTCAGTGAGCTCCTCAACTGTCCGACGAACAGGTCTGTGAGGGACACCAAATTGACAGTCACACAGACGCTACATTTACACAACTCTTCCCCAAACAGCATTATTGCCATCCAATCGCACCAATGAGGCTACTCACCGACTACTTTACTGTCTTCTCTCTCCAGATATTTGGTCCACATCCGTTCCCCTTTTTCACTGTCTCTGTTAAATAGGAAGCAGACATGTGGTTAGGTGACTGCAGAGAGAATACAAGAAGAAGAAAGACTGAGGTGTGGCGGAGTGGAGATGGTGCTACTCACGAGAGGTGGTCAAAATCCTCGACTGGGACCCTGGGCCGCACCACAACTCGGTTCACCTCATTGTGAAGGCCGTCAAGCAGGAAGCGCAAAAACTCCTGAGCATCTTGTTGACTATGAGGAGAAGAGAGAGAGAGAGAGAGAGAGAGAGAGAGAAAGGATGAGTAATAGAAAACTGAAGAATGCACACTGAACACTCTCTTAATGTTTGGGACTGGGGTATATAACACCACCTCCATCTCATACACTAAGCTCTACTTAAAGCCTCATTCTTTCCTGCTCTAAAAAAATGGAGGCATCTCAATTCCACAGCATTCTCACTTACTTGTATCCTACGAAGCGAGGAGCATACTTCTGAATCTGCGTCTTGAAGTCGGATGGGCTTATCGCCTCATTGGCAGACGATGTCCAGAGGGTCTGAGTCAGTTTGGCGAACTCTAATGAGGCAAAGAGAAAAAAAAAGAGGAAACTGAACACCTCGCCTTGCACACGGCTCATTAGCAAAACTGCAGAATGGCCAGCAGCTAGGCTGCCCGACGTCAGCATCCACCTCCTCGTACCATCCATGAGAGCGGCCTTGGCCCTGCAGCTTTTGTTCAGGTCGGTGAGGTGGCAGTTTCGGAGGCAGTAGTCACGCAGATCGTGGGTGTTGCTCAGACACTGCAGGATGGAATTCATGAAGCACTGAGGAGGGGAAAGAGCGTCGTTACATCCCCACACAACCAAACTCAGATAAGGTGTTTTTAATTCAGGAAAGGGGCAACTGGTGTAAAATGCACCAGTGTTGGTTTTGTATGGTTATTGCTTATGAGCTTACCGTGTTGCCAAGATTCCTCAAGCCGACCAGACCCTGAGCATTCTTGGAGTTCTATAAAGAAGAAGAATAAATAATAGTCAGACTCTGGTTCAGTGTATCTCACACTGAGACATCTCTATATGTCACACAATAGGTGCGAAGTGAATTCCCGTCTGGAGGTAATTTGGTACATAACATGTTGAACATGCACACTGGTCCTTTAAAACTGTAAATAGGACTAAGTGGAAACACATACAGTGGAAAGAGCTGTGAGAATCTTATTCTTCTGCACTCCGAAACGCAATAAAGAACACCTATTTAGTTTGACAGTCACAGGCCTCTGTGGTATGTGGAACATTTGAGTGTGTGAGATGCTCCCTGTGACTCTGAGCCATGTGACTGCACACTGGAGATAGTCTTATGCCTGCAGGGAGCTGACATGCCTGTCACACACTGGAACACACATTTCCCTGGTTTCCTCTCTCTCCCTCCCTCTCTCTCTCACACACACGCACACTGAAATGCAAGCACACATGTGATGCATACATACGCATACGAATACCTTGTAAATTCTACAGTTCACACAATGTCGTCAAAACCTGCAGAGACAGTTCTCGCGGATTGTCATAATTGCGTGTCATTGGCTCAGCTTGCAGTGTGATGTAACTGTGATGAGGACTGCAATGTTTGCTATGACAGTGACGTAACAGTGTGTAGATTTCATACACCGTATACACACGGGGGAGTCAGGGGCAACTCCATTATTAGGTTATCTGCATGAAGGCTTTCATAAGGTTCATTGTAGCGACCTTGCATGTGGTATTTACATTTTTAAGGCAGAGTAAGGTTGTAGCCGAGTTGGCAGTGAATCTATATTGTGACAACAGGCCCTATACAACTACACGACTGTGCTTAAACACCTTTAGCGTGAGAGGTAGAAGGCAGAAGTGATTACAACATAACAACAGTCGTGTCAGTCACATAACCTGCTGCGCAATGCAACGCCTCGCTGATCAATAAGAGACCAAGAAGCGTCTGATCTTCACAGGATCTGAATGCGTCCAGATCTGCTAACAGCACCAGGCCGCTGGGCTGGCTGGGAGCTGGGTGAAAATGTAACACTTCTGGAATGCCAAAATGAAGGGCTGCAACGCATCAGCGCCTCTGCTGACGACTGTGTCTCTGAGAGGGTACGTCAGCAGGATGTAGCAGGGTCAGGATGGCACTGATTCTCCAGGAATCTCTTTGTTACTCACATACGCGCACACACACACACACACACACACACACACACACACACACACGCTCAACACACTCATGCACACTTTACACAACCACTTTCAAAGCAGAGCTAAATGTGTAACTACTTGTAATTTCTGGTGACAGAGAAGGTAGTAGGAGTGATTGTATTTAAAACATCTCATGCACAGTCCACGCACAGTCCTCATACAGGTGCTGCTGTTGATATCTCACTCATATGAGATTAAAATAAAAAAAGAAGAAGAATCTCTCCAGGGCTCTTTCCAACTGCCCAGAGAGGCCAATGGTGTGGTCTTTCGCAAGTTTCGCAACTGACTTTCACACCGCTGTGCAAAAAAGGGGAAAGTTGACCAAACCAGTCAGGGGACTGGAGCACATACAAGGAGAAGAGGCCAGCTGTTGCCATCACAGGCTGCCTCTTCAGGGGCATCCCCCTGAGAGCAGGGTGCTAATTGGCTGGCACCACTGTAAAGATACCACAACAGAACATGATGTTCTAATAATCATTACTCCAAAACGGTGTAAAAATCATTACTCCACCATTGGATAATGGCCAAGGACTTCCTTATCTTTCACTTGCCGCACATAAATACAAAAGTGCAAACTTATACACATAGACACATGGACTGTGCAAAAAAAAAAAAAAAAATATATATATATATATATATATAAAATATAAACTACACACGCAGAAAGAAAAGAAACCCATATGCCAAGTTGATCATCTATACCTCTGGGTTGACCGTGTCAATCTTTCTAGAGATTAAGAGTCTCAGAGTGAAAAATCAGCCTTTAGTTATCATTCACGAGTCCTTATCTGGCCTGAGGTCAACCGTCAAGCTGAGCACACTGCTTCGGGTGAGCAGGTGCCTCATTAAGGGCATCGGTGGCTGCGGGAGAACGTACCCTCAGCATTCCACGCAACCTGTATGTTATCCACGGTACACTAATAAAGCACATGCTCAGAGACTTGCTTATCAGCGTGCTGTTCGCTGTCTTATGTAATGCAGTGCCCTAATTGTTTTAGTGTAAAGGTCCTAAAGAGTTATGTAGTTGCACTGTAAACACTTGAAAATCTATCTATCGCCACTTCTGTTTTGATAGATTTCTTCCTCAGACAAGTGACTGCAATAACATGCATAGCCTATAATGTCATTTATCCCCAGCCATTGAGGAACATGATTAATTGTTTTGCCATCTTGGTGACATCTGTTGTGTGAATACAACATCCCATGACTGAGTTAAGTTTTACATTCAATACAGATTGCAGTGGACACTTTATTTTACTCTTTCAATTGAAGGCATTACATGTGTGCACCATCAATGTTGAGATTTTATGGTGATACAACAGGGATAGTTGCCAGTGTGTTAACCATATACTCTATAGGTTAAAATAAATTCGAACGAACAGGAAAACGTAGCAGGCCTCTTCAGCAAAGCTGAAATCATGAGCCGCATGCCTTATGTAACATAATGGAACAGTACGCGGGTTTGCACTATAGGCTAAGCTTTTTCTTTAATTGTACATGGCAGTATTCATACGAAGAAACTAGGTTTGGTTTGAATGTAGCCTACATGTAACGTTAGTGAGCACAAGAGTGAACATCTCCACTAAAATTCTATCAGGCTTTTCAGCACGCAAAGTTTGATCAGCTCAACGCCAACAAGCCTCCCGCAGGGGACGCCATGTAACGTAGCCTAGGATACACTATAGCTTACTGTCCTCAGAGAGGAACTGATATTTGGAGTGCAAGGTCAGTAAAATGTTTTCTGATATTCTCTAACCGTGAACCCTGGTATTCAGACTCTTCGTCACTGATATGCTGAAAGCCGGTGTTCGAGCCTATTTGCGTTACAATTATTCTGCACGTTTCCACATTGTTAAACATAATGACATTGAAATATATTATTCATTTATATCATTTAGTCTAACATATCTGATGCACATAGAATCATTGCCATAATACACGTTTCTTCTTTCCTAAGCGAGTAACACTCACCTTGGCTTGGTTAATGAGGAGTCCGACGAATGTGGACACCAGCATCGACCTGGAAAGCTGCGGACTCTTTCTACGCAGGTCCGGTTTATGGAAAGGGAAAGCGGCCGTCGGAGGCTCCTCGGGGACAGTGACATTGTACGACTGTCGCATACTCGGCATGCTGACGATGTTTTGTCGTTCAGATCGAAAACTAACGAAGTCTTAATTTTTAGTTGCTGCACACCTTGAGTCGGCAGAAGCCCAGAGTATTCTCTTGTCCTGGCTTGTCTTCAGAATTGAGAGATATACCTATGATGTGAGGGATCTGTTCCACCTTTGTTCACAGAATATTTTGTTCACAGTAGCCTTATTCTCGAAAGCAGACTGCATGCGTGAGAATGAAGAGGCACATTGACGTGGCTGTTAAGAATCGTCCACTGGTGATGCATAGACAGACCTGGCAAACTGCTGAGAATGTGACTGTTTTAATTAAATTAACCGACTATAAAAGAGACACTATTTCCAGAGGTTTACAATCGCCGTATGGAAGCTCGAACCGGCGGTCCTCCCTCGTCAAGTGTCAGTATTGCAATAACCAGAAGTCGAAATTCATTTCGGTTTTTACTACAGCGCACACACGCCCCCTCCGCTCCGAACAGACGTCACAGCGTGCCTCATGCTTACCAGACGTCAGACACCAGAGGACGAGACCTTCTCACATTCACCTCGAAGGAGTGGGGTGCTTTCAGGGGGTAATGGCTAGACGTACACACAACACCTTGAAGTATTATATCCTCCTCAGAGAATGCCGTCATGTATCACAAATAACAAAAACAAGAAAAAATAAAACGTCTAAAAGAATCAATAACAACTTAAAAAATAATGAGGACAAATACAAAGACATTATACTTCCTCAACCTTGCAGAACCCTTCTGTACGGTACCCTGTAGTCATGCGCCTTGAGTATTAATTGAATTGTGACTGGGGAAAAAGCTCAACAAAGATCTGCTTGGTATGCATTGAGCTACAGCTACAAAACAGTCTCTGTATGTGCAGAATGATAAGAGGCATGCCTGTAGGGGAGAGGAGATCCCTAAATAAGTCGAAGGACAATCACATTCCGTCCCACAAAGCAGGAAGGCACATAAATGAAATCATTAATTTTCCTACAGGACATGATTATGGTCTGATCATTACAACTGTCCACATGGAGCTCAGTTCTGCTTCAGGGCGTCACAAGCTCACTCACAAACAAGGGTTTGAACATCAAAATTATGTGAATATGAGTTGACTTAACGCAATAACAGGAGAATAATGCTGACACACTGTATCCTGAACCATTATTCCAAATGAACGTGTGGCCTATTTGGAATACATAAAAAATGTTGACCTCTCTAAAATGGAATTTAACAGTATTTGACATAGGCTAATTGTCATCAAGATCTAAAACATGATTTCAGTCTGATGTTATATACTTAAGGTTAGTGCTCCTAAGTGTGGCTAACAAAGATAATTCTGTAAAATAATCTGGTGGCAACAGCTAGACTCCTTTTTATGATATCATACTACTTGAAGGCCTACTTTTCTGCCATTATACCTTAACCATTGTATTAACATTTACACAAGTTACACTTGAATAAAATGCAAACACTAAATGAGATCAGTCACAATTATTTAATAAACTTTGGGAGTCTCCCAACCTAACTTGAGAGTGTTGCTCAATCATGAGCGTGTTGATCAATCATACTGTATGTTGCCAGACATGCTAATAATACCCTCATCATATGCAGAGCAACAAAGCTTACTTTAGGCATGATTCTTGTCCTCTCATCTAAACAGCCCACTGCCCTACTCCAAGTTCTATTGCTTTAGTAGTACAATAAGTGTTACAAAAGTGTCTTTTTCACCCGCCATTATGTAACCAGCATCAAAAACGACACAGAGCTTGACCATTCTGCACGAATAATTGCATTCATCTTATGAAACGCCCAACTGAATCAATGTTATGTAAGTCCCATTTGAAGTGATGTTTACGGACTGCTTGAGCTGTGTGTCATACCGTCTGCAATGGATATGTGAAATGAGACCATTTGCCAGTTTGGGTGTATGACAACAATAGGGGACTCGACTGTGATCATCTGACTGCCATTCCTCGCACACCAAATGCATCACAAATAACTCTCTCTCTCTCTCTCTCTCTCTCTCTCTCTCACTTGCCTACACATACACAAAACACACAGACCTGGAATGAGCAAAATGTTTCACACCCGGCAGCGGTGCTACAAGTATTGGTGGATGTTTCTCCATTTATGCTTGTGAGTCACAGATGCCAACTAATCCCCGGCTGTTATTGAGCCACTTGTTTGCAGCCCAAGAGGGGGAAACATTCAACAGAGCAGAGCTGTGAAGTGGGGATGGGGGGGGCTTCAAGGGAGGTCTTGGTGCAGCGACATCTCTGGCTCTCTGCCAGTGTCCGCAACTCACATGACTGTACCCAACTAGAGTGAAAATGGTAGATGGAAAATACACACACACACACACAAGGGTATACTTTTCCTATTCACTGTAGATTTACTCTAAGTCCATTACACAAGGCTGCGGCTAACAAAGGCAGTGCTCAATGTGAATGAAACATGTTTACATAAGTGAGCTAATTAGAATGCAGGGCCAGCAGTGTTGCACAAAGGGCCTCCACAATTGCTGTCCTAACTTTCGAGTCATTGGTCAAGTTGCCTATTCCCTGTGCATAAACCTTCCCTTTTTCTCAACTTTTGAGCAAGTCTTGTTTTACTATAGTGTATACCCCTTTATGCTCTTTTTGAGAACAGCATGACACAGTTACAGTATTGAGGGCTTCACCTGAGGAACTGCATAGTCAGATGGAGGATGACAGACCTGATGGAAGGCATATCATTTGTCTCAATCTGCCAGTCAATGCAGCCTAGTCTACTGTAAGGACTTTGGGCTTGAAACCAAAGGGTTGCCAGATATCCGACCAGTAGACGGCGGCTGAAATAAGCAAGCACTCTTTTTAACTGATCCATGATACAAACACAAAGATACAAAGGAAAAAGTGAAAGGGGGAGCATGTTGTCTATGCACCATGGGTTATTTCAAGATATACATGCAAAACCATGTTCTACCTCTAGGATACGTCTAAAAATTAATAGGCCTTAGCAGCTGTTCTCCCAAGTTTGGTTGGACCAATCACAACACTTTATCCATATAGAATAGGCTTGAGTACTGTATACTCAAGCAGGAGCTCATTAAGCTACTATAACACACAGAGGCAGTTTGAGGGACAACTGCTGGTTCTGGCTATTAGATTGAGTCTCTCGGGCGTAGCCAGACAATACATTTTCATGGAGAGAGAAGAGAGAGAGAGAACCAGTGTCTTTGCCGCCCCTCCATCACATGCAGCCGTGTGTTTACAGGCGGAGCTCGTTCTATTCTCAGCCTCGGGGAGCAGACAGAGTGATGTCACCCGGACCACTGCAGTGAGTCAGTCTGGACCAGGCCCTCGGAAAATAGCTTTCCGGCACTGGAGCCTGGGCCTCTCTCTCTCTCTCTCTCAAAGTCAAATGTATAGATAGGCCAAGGCAACTGACCTGAGTGATAGGCTGCAGCTACAAGTACCTTCCCACAGCACTGCAGCCTTGTAAGTACAGTTCGCACAGCCAAAAGCGTAGCCAGTGTGATAGTGGCATAGCTATGAGGGTGAACAGGTTGTACCGTAGCAAGGCACAGTATGTGACTAGAGTGTCAATGACGCATTGACAGATCAGATCGCGTCCCTGCAAATGACACTGCGTCATGCAGCCATATTGGGACTTCTGTTTGGGAGAGATTGTGGATTCGGTAGTTAAATCCTTCAAATATTTCCCTTCTAATGCACGTCAAGCTTGATGGCTGCGGGTTTGCTGTAGACAAGTTCTTATTTCAGACTTGTAAGAGTTGTTGCAAGAGTTTACTAGGAATGCGATATTACGTGGTCTCCATAAATAGAGGCTGACAAAGTAACTTTGTTTAGTTGTATTACATTACTTTACAGACCTTCAATATTTAAGAAAAAATTGTCAGTTTACACGATAGATAGTATCACATTTCACTGTTTGCCTGAATGAAAGACTAAACATCCCCGCTGACCCACTGTGTAAACAATAGTCCTGGAGATAACCCCTAGCCTCAATAAGCTCTTCCTCCTTCTTGTGGGGTGAGATGAAAGCAGACGTTTAGAATAGATCCCCCCACCTAAGAAAGGACAGGCGGAAGGCATTACCCAAGCCTCACAAGACTACAAGGCCTCACAGAGAGTCAATCTTCGAGCATTCCTGTCACCCGACACGTGGAGTAGCTATCTCTCACAGATCTCATCTGTCTTCTCTTCAGGAATGTCCCAGGTCTTGTGGGCAGAAAAAAGGGACAACGAGGACAAAAGGACACAAGATCACTGTAGTATTGGTTAGCGACACTTCAGCTGGAAATAGGGTTGAAATGACAATAAAGAACACCTGAATTGACTTCAGCTGTTAATTTTTATCTAAGGCATTCTCCCTGCTAATAGAGCTGATTTTATGACACTGCTCAAGTAAACTTCAGATACTTCATAAGTGAGTAGACTTCTGTATAGCACCCGACTGAAAGTAGGCCTGTAATCTGCTACAAGCTGTATTACTAACCTAATGAGCACGCAGATTCTTAGGAAATGGAGCTGTTGATGTAACAAACTCTATCAGGTCCCTGCCAAGTGTTTTGTATTGTTCTTCATACTCGGGTTCAGGCAGTGAATGAGTTAGCAAGATTCTCCTAATAATAATAATCTCTCCTTATGCAGAGCAAATAAATACACAATGATTAACCGAAAATAAGTATATTAATGATCTATCTGTCTATCCATCCATTATCTAATTTCAATCATGATCTATCACTCTGGTCAAATAAATACCTACTTCAGTATACTGAAAAAGGTGAGTGTGGGATTTAGGGTGTTGCATTTGAATAGGAAATCCTGGGGTACTTTGGCCTCACTTCCTCTGGTAAAAGTCCAACAGCAGCTTACGTAATATTAAATGCACTAAAACAGTCAAGCTTGCAAGAGCAGCTGTTTGAAGACATGCCTAGCAAATGAGTAACGAGCAGAGGAGTAATCCACTGCGTTGTAAAGCACTAGGCTGTGACAGGCCCAGACATGAACGAACGAAGGAAAGGAGGAAGGGAAGGAGCAAGTGAATGAATGGAGATGAAAAGAGAGTGGAGAGAGTGAAGGTGTGAATGGGAACAAAGACATGGAAAAAAAAAGAATATATCAAAGGTCAAAAGATAACGCTACACAGACTAATATACAGGGTGGTTGTGTGTGTGTGTGTGTGTGCATGTGACCTGGACTGTGTCCACAACAAACAGAGAAAGGGACAGACTCGCCAGCCCCAAGCCAGTCAGCATGCAGGAGGCTTGATCAGCGCTCTGTCTGACATGGCTATGTGCACCTGGCCCGCCGTGCAAAAAAGCGGGAACTATTCAAGTGTTTAACAAGTGTTAGTAAGCATTAAATCTGGCGAGGACACAGCATGCAACTTGCTGATGTCTACATTTGAATCTGTCGAGTGTGCTTTCTTCAAAACAATTCTATGCTATTCAGTCACATTTGTTAATGACTCACGGCCATCTGAAGTTGGTATAATAATGGTACAGCAATGCATCACTGACACAGAATGGGTTCTAAAGGAGCCCCATAAGCTTTGATGGTCAAAAGGTCATAAAGGTTTCACTGTTAAAAAAAAGTAGCCGGTGAAATGGGTCTCTTACACATGCACACACAAACACACACACCACAGAGCGAAAGCGAGAGAGAGAGCACTGAGTTTGAGTGAGGTCATGCACTGATAGGCTTTGTCGGCTAAAAATATAAAACAACCATTCACTTGTTCTGCTCTCCACCAAGGTTGCCCACATGGCACTGGCGGCTGTTTAAACCACACGGTAGATAATTCCCAGTTATATAAAGATAGAAGTACAGAGTAAGTAGATGAGGGAATAAATACATAAATAAATAAATAAATAAATAAATAAATACTGTGTATATTTCATTGGGAGAGAGAGGAATTCTGGACTCCATCGCAAGCCCATCACATTTGATGTGAATGGACTGGTGCAATGCAAAGACAGAGTGCCTGTGTGTGTGTGTGTGAATGTGTGTGTGATGGATCCCTATGTGGTTTCATATTCAGTGAGGGAGTTTTACAGTGGGGTTTTACAGTGAGGGGTTTTACAGTGACAGCTGGAGTTGGGATTACAGAGGAACAGGATAGAGCCATGTGTGTGTGTGTGTGTGTGTGTGTGTGTGTGGCCTGGTGTTTATTTGGGCCTTGTCACACCAAAAAAGCACACAAACAGGGAACAGGCATCCATGTAAGAACAGACAAAAAGTCAGCCCCTGTGAACAAAAGCCAAACCATTCTGAGACCACCGTTTAAGTCCTTTCCGTAATTGAGTCCCATCACCTCCGTAGACATGAGTGTAATCAGTTTGTAATCAGTAATCATTTTGGATCAACATAATCACAAAACCCAATAAGGGGGTATGCACACACACACACACACACACACACGCACAGCAGCACACACATGCATGTGCACACATACACAAATACAGTACAGTAAGCTTTTTTAATTCACATGTGTGCTTCATACAACAATAGACAAAAGATGATTTAACATGCTTTAATCATCTATTCCTTAGATAATATAAGTAATGATCTATGAAGAGAAAACTTTTATTAGCATGATGAAGTAAGAATATTCTATTTGACTGTATAAACCACACAGAAAATGCTGCATTTTAGAGGCATTTTCTAAAGCTTGCATCACTAAGGAATTTGAAGAATTTGAGTCTACACCTTTCCAAAGCCTTGCATCACTGATCACACTGTTTCCTTTTAAGGTTCAGCAAATCTACAGTATCACCCTTAGTTTTGTAATTATTTTCTTTTTTATCCCAGATTTACATATGGGCTGAATAAGATTCCAGAATATGCATTTCAACCTAGCAAGCAAATTCTTTAGTTGCAACGTTTTCAGTTTCTTTCCTTAAAAGGAAAGGCATGCTATATCACAGAGGGCAGAGATGTCAGGTGACATCTTTACCCTTTGTCAGAGTTAGCTTTGTCATTCCAAATGTGTTATGACCTTATGCACCATGACATACTTATTAGCACATTTTTTAACTGCATAATTGAAAGTGCTATGAAATGTAAAAAACTATGATTCAACAAGAATTCAATGTTTGGACCAACTTTAATCTCAATATATAATGTCAAATACAGTCAGCAACCACTGAAATACATCTGAATAACAAGGCCCTGCTTGCTTATTTAAAACCACTGTGAAAGCAGGCTGCTAAATTCAACATTTTAGTTGGCCAGTACACTAGAAGTCCTTCTAGGGTCTTTGACAAGCGACTGAGTCATCCAAAAGTTATCCCCAGAGTTCAGAGGTTTGGACTGAGTGGTATGCAAGATAGAGATGCAGCGATAGCAGCATTTTTCTTCATTGTCACAAGACCCACAGCCAATGAGCCGGCGGCCTGTGGTCTTATCTTTCCGTGCCGGCGTTATCAGCGCATGTATCTCCCGCTGCCCTGTGATATGCAGCCCATTTCAGACGCAGTGCAGTGAGGTAGGCTGTTCTAAAATGCCATACTGCTATTGTACTGCAAAAAGTAGATACAGAGCATGCTCACCTGACTAAACTGTGCACTCACTATTGAAGTCTCACTTTCTAGGAAAAAAAACGTACTCCCCTGGCTCTGTGCAAGTCTTATGTAGTATGCAGTACATTATGGCATTTAGCCTGACAGCATCTACAGTATCAACTATCACTCATATGTATATAGATATGTGTGTGTGTGTGTGTGTGTGGCTAAGCTGATCCAAAATTGTACCAAAGACACACACAAGCTAATTTGCCCTACGTGATTCGACTCATGGGTGCCCTGGTCATCTGCATCTTCTCTTCTCCACACGGACGTCTCTGGAAGTCGTCCATTTGCTCCACATCAAACGACTCCTCGACAAATTAAGCGACACCAACGGTGCACAACTGTCACTGCTAACACTTAGGGCCCAGGCTGACCAATTGTCCTTGACATCTATCTGAAGAAAGAGTATGGTGCGTGTTAATGATCTTATCGCCTCCTCAAACAACCCCTCGGAGTCTTTATAACTCCTGTGTCCTTCAAATGACTCAAAGGTCGCTAAAATTCTTGCTGTGCTACAGTCTCTGCAATTTATGTAACTCACAGTTCCCTGGGTTCTTATCCAAGGACTCTTAAGAAGGCACAAAGTGCAGCATGGCACAGATTGCACTTTATTGTGTAAACTTTACAGCCCTGTGGGTCTACTGTAAAATGGAAGAATGAAACTATCATCTGCCAAAATTTAGTGGGTCAACTGCCCCTCGGGCAGAGTTCAGAGTACTCCCCTCCACACACACAACCTATCAGCAACAGTGAAATGATTGCCTGAGGCTGTCATCATAAACCAATAATACAGCACATTTTGTCACAATCTGACTCATCCACTACTGTAGCTATCATCTCATGCAGTGTTTGGTTGCTAGGGAGATTGTGGACTGAATTATTTGGGAATCTCCTGATGAGACAAAGAGCAGTGGGATGGCCTGAGTAGAAGATAAAGGGGATGTTTTATTTTACCAGTGTATTTTACCAGTCTATTTTACCTGTGTGTTTGCTCCATCTCCAAACACTTGGAGATGGAGACTGGATATTTGTTAAGTGTGATTATATGTGTGTGGCTGTGTGCCAGTGAATATTTACGTGTGTATTTAGGTGTTTGTTACTCATGTGTCAGGACCAGGTTGACTGTTTGCTCAAACAGGTGCTTGCTGTTGGGATGGGTGCTGAAATGTGTTAATGAACCAGTAGAGAAAATTGCCTATTACATGACTGATTGACTCAACCACTGATGCTGTTATACCAAGGCCTACAATAACACTACTGAGTTACCTGCTGTCACCCTAGAAACGTAATATAGGCTACTGACACATTCACAGGAGGAATCATCTGTTGTAGCTAATGGAACAGAAAATATGTGCCAATGACACTGCACCCTTCGGCATGAAGGCTAATGAAAGTCTTGTTATGACTCAGTATTTAATACAATTAGAAAAAAAATCAGCTTTACACACTTATGTTCGCTACAGTACACATTGTAGGAAACTGGTGTACACACATGCCTGTGTCCTCATACCTTTGTGTGAGGTTATGTAAAAACCAAAACAGGTTTGAACTGTAAACACTGTAAGGATCACTGACAGGTGAACATTAAAGAACTTAATCCCCTAAACAAATGTGTTCTGAGTGGGTTACATCTCTATAATGGGGCCCTGCTGAGTCACTAGACTGAACTTGCCATTGTCAGGAGACTTTTAACAGCACTGCAGAAAGTAGACAATCTATAGGTAAGCATTGATCTGAATTGACCCCATTTCACCATGTCACAATCAGGCCAGCAGCATAGCATCAGACAACATGCCTTCTCTGCATACTTTTAGATAATGTTGGCTAACATTTTGCCTTGGAAAAAAACAATTTCATAATAGGATGGTGGAATATGTATTGAGGGCCTGTAATAGCAACAAATTGACCATGGCTGCATGCAAAGCGTTTTTTTTTTCTGCCCATTTTCCCCCCATGGCTATTCCTGTTCATTCCTAGTATACAGTTACTTGAACCTGCTGGGGAAGTCCAAATTTTGCCCGATTAGTTACTTAAATTGCTATTGCTGTTAATGTTTTTTAAGCAATAACTTGAGTATTATCTTAAAGAAAAACATCACAGGAGCAGCGGGTGAAATGGATTTACACAGGCATCTCATAATACAGTCGTGCTGTTATGGCCGAACTTGTCTGAAGTAGTAGGGCTGGGCCATTAATCGAAAAGTAATTGTAATCGACATTTAGAACCTATAATTGATCACATTTTTTCAGGTCGATTATTTCAATTACTTTCTCTTTAAGAACACTACTGCATGTGGAGTCATGTGACCCCGCTCCATTACGTTATTCCGCCAACATGTCCAGCATGGAGAGCTTAAACACTAAGTGCAGCTTGTACCAAAGAAGACACTTATGTTAAATAAATAATCATAGATAGTAGATTGTGTGTTTCCTCCAGTTATTCTAAAATCAAGTAATCATTCAAACATCTCTCACTTGTAATATGTGAGCATATTTACTGTACAAAACTTGTCAGTGAACTATGAAGGCAAAAAATAAAAATAATCGTTCATTAATCATAATTGAGTTAAAATGTTCAATTAATCAAGATTATGATTTAAGGCAAAATCACCAAGCTGTAGTATAACATGTAATAAAAATGTAATAGCTGGACACCAATCAGCCTCTGAAAGTAACCATCGCGACTGAAGAACACTACAAATCTGCCTCACAATAGTCAGAGCCTCCAAATCCTAGATCAAAGTTCAGTTGTTTGAGTTGTGTTTGTGTTTTAATTTAATTACAATGCCTCCCTTTCTTTAATTGAGATAAAATAATATTTTGTCATGTCACCTAAATTGTTTTTGTTTCCAATCTGTTTTGTCCAAATGCCTAATACCAAATGCCTATACTACCACATATCTCAGTCTGGTTAAGCATGTGTGTTATTACTGAAAAACACTGCTGCCCCCTGGTGACGACAATAATTCTGAGACCATCTAATGTCCACTCACAAAATGTGCCCACACTTGCAAACTCCATACAGCATAGCCTACATTAGGTCCCATTTTCTAATTAATGCAATTTATTATATTGTTCAGATTAATTGGGCCTATTCACAAATACAGTACAGTCAATCAAACAATATGAGTATATATTCTCTTATTATGGTATTATTTACCATCGCCCATCCCACCATTTCCACGCTGAAAATATACAGCCCATCTTAGGTCCTTTTTAGGGACAAATAAATTTTGAAGGCTTGCCACTTCTGGCTTTTCAGGATTTCCGAAATGTATAAAATAGATGATGCTTTATAAATGATTGAAACTTGGTCAAAAAAACTGAGAACTGTAAAAACTGTACAGAACTGAGAACTGTAAAAACTGAAAACTGACCTCTGAGTTCCTGGGGAGAAATCCATTTCGTATAGCTGCCTCTCGTCCTAATCTATGTTGCCTGGGTGGGGGTGATGGGGGGTCACTGATGTCCAGCAGCACCAGCTCCTGGGCCAAATCTGAGTAGCTGACGGACCGGCGTCGCAAAGACAAAGGTGAAGTAGGTGAGTGCACAGGCCGAGAGGTGGAGCGACCCCTCACAACATTTGGCCGGTGGCCCTGACCTCTGACCTGGGTTCGGCCGGAGGAGTCACCATGCCGAACTCGGAGGTCCAGCGGTGTGTCAGTCCGACCCCGCTCCATTTCCCTGGGGTAGTGATGTGCTCGCGTCTGACATGGGCTGGACCCGAGGTATCGAGAGGTGGAAGCGCCATACCTGCTGGAGGAGAGTACCTGCATGCGGTTGTAGCTGAGGTTTTGGTCGAAAGGCCCATACTGAGTGAGGAGTGTCGAGCCTGATGAATATTTAGGGGATGACACAGGAGACATCCTGAGTTGAGTCTCTGAGTCCGAAGTCAAGAGGATAGGTCTAGAAGGTAACAGTGAATAGGAAAATATAGTAAAGGAAGCACAAACGTGAGATGAGCATTACTGTATGTCTCACATTACACTTAACAGTATCAATTCTGAGAGGAAGTGGAGCAAGGTCATTCTAGACACTGCTAGTGGATAATGGACATTACATTAGAGAAACGGAAAGAGAGAAAGAAAGAAGGCAAAGGAAAGAGCAAGAGAACAATAGCATCTCATGTGAAACAATCTCAGCTTTTACATATTTCCACTTATCATTCAGGGAAACATCTTAATATATACAGTCTATGGGAAACAACCGCAGTAGCCTATTCAGAAAATCTTAAGAACGTGACTTAACTCTGCACCAAGTGTGTAAGAGAATAATACATGAACTGTTCAGAGGGCGAAATTTAAAAGCATCGAGTGCTGGTGAAATTATCAACGAGTCACTGTGTACATTTGTCTTACATTTCTAATTTTGCAATATTTATTTAGACTGTACGTTAGAGTCACTGACATTTTCTCAATCGAGAACAAGCTTTAAATCCTTGTGTGGCTAATAATACGACTAGTACTAAGTCTGTTATGTCATTTTGTTGCTGTGCCTGGGGCTCACTAACGTTATTTCTAAACCTTAAAGGAGTAGAGCGGAGAGGTTCTTACCTGAACAGCTCCAGTTCATCTCTTTGGAATAGTTTTGTCACAAAGCCATTCCGAATAACACTGCTTCTAAAGCGCGGTTAAACACAGTTTCGCCACAGGTTTGAGTTTTAATCGAGGGAGATCTTCCGCGATAGCAGGAATGTTTCAGTTATTTTCTGTAAGTCGGATGCAAGGAACCGCCTCCCAAGCGGTCGCCTTAGCGACGTGAAACACACGTATAGGCGTGCTTTTACGCAAGCACGCACACATGCACCATGGACGCAAGCGAGCATGCAAGAACACACACACACACACACACACAAAGATATTTGTTTCATTAAAACTGTTATTGAAAGAATATTTGGTTTATTGTGAGTGCTTCACTTGACTAGCAATAATAGTTAGTCTACAGTATTTTTCAAAACCTATATCCTAAATCCAATAAACAAACAAAAACATTAAAATACACATGGACAATATTTTGTGCATGAACCACAGAATTAAAGTCTGGGATATTTTATTTAATTTATGTCTCAAACAGCCAGTTACATATCAGATGGGAAAAAGAATGCCCTTAGTGATGGTACCCCTGGACTCCACTAGGCTATACCCAAGGGACAGCGCTTGGAAACACCACAAGGTGCCACCTGTCATCACCATTCTCATTCTCACTTCATTTCACAGGATCAAAACAATTGTCAAATATTTCATTTTTACTTAGGCGCTAGTGTGTGTTCAGAAATATTAAACACAGTTGCATTCACATTCTACGGTTTGCTAGGTGTTACTGAAACACTTTGTTTCACATTCAGACATTAATACTCTGTAAAATGTGAATTGAAAAAGTTGCATTGTGGGTGTTTGTGATCATAACCTTTATGAAGAACCTCAGCAAACTTTAATACAATGCCTCATTATCAGAACATTTTAGTGAACCGTCACATTTTCAAGTGGTTTCTTTAATTGCAAATCACAGTTGCTTGATAATTGGCTATAGTATAGCTGTGTGCTTCATTTCATTGAGAATTTTTTACATAAATATGAATCAATCCAGAGAATTAGAACAGAAAAACAGCCTCACAGACAAAACTGACTGCATTTACTAAAGGCTCTGGCATATGGAAAATGCTCTTACTAGTTCTAATTCTCAGACAATGCCCAAACATAAAGCCTTTTTACATAGTTATACCAAAACCTTTTGTAAATGCAATCAAAGAAACAGATAGAATAGGCATCTTCTGCATCTAAAACATTAGATTGACTAGGTCTTATCATTTCTGAGATAATTTTGCAGTCATACTTTTTTCTCTATGTTAACTTCTGGAATTCTGACAGAGTTTGCACTGTTCCTTTTGAATTATTTGTTCATGTCTAAACCTGGTCCATTTTTATTTGTTTAGTTCATTCTGGGATTGCCTCATTGGATATCTCCAGCGCCCTCAGACACAGGGCCCCAATAGGAAGAGGCTTGATCACTGTGTGGTGTGGTGTCCTTCACGTCACTGAACAAATCTGGCTGATTTCCTCTCAAAAGTGTTTTGGTTTCAGTATTGCTTTGCGTTTGGCGCTTTCTGAATAAATGCTCCCTTTTCCGATGCTGTCTGTCTCCAAATCTCTTGGTTGTTTGTCGTCATTCTTGGTCCTTTCTACTTCGCTCCTCACATGCGGTTGCATGAAGGGTTATGACAAGCAGGACAATGTGTGTGTGAGGGTCAGAAGGGCATATGTCACACCAAAAATTAGCAAAGGAACAAGAGGTCGAAGTTGAGCACCAGCACCAGCCACTGTAGAGTAAAAAAAAACAGACATAATGATAATGATCTTATAGTGACACTGTTTTTCTCCATTCTGTTGCAACTACCTTTGAAGTAGTAGTGCCGTAGTAGAGTGGTGTATGGGCATAAAATAAGTAATTGCTTGAGAAACTTGTTCACTGTAGTTTGTGCTATAAGGTTTATTGAAAAGAAATTCACTATCAGACAGGGTAAGACAAACTTTAAATAACATTAAAGATAATGATGTATGCCACTGAAATAGAAGCAACAGCATCAGATGCAGCCATAAAGTGTCTGAAAAGTGTTAAAATAAGGGTGAATCTCACCACGGCAGCTTCGCCTGTCTTTTTGAAGCATTCCAGTAACACAGCTGCACACTGGTCCATTCATCTGGCTAGTGCAGATCTGTTCACAGCCGCCATTGTTGTCTTCACACCAGTCTGACTCTGAGAAACCAGGGGAGCATACCACGCACATAGGGGACCAGTTACACAGATCGGTTAAGCCATACTAAACTACTCATAAATACTGAGCAGATACATGCATACACACACACACACACACACACACACACACACACACACACACACACA
>JAGFZM010000007.1:3610809-3699497 GCA_017657215.1 Limnothrissa miodon | reverse complement strand
ACACACACACACACACACACACACACACACACACACACACACACACACAAACACACGCACTCACACAAAGTAAAGTATAATTACAAAGTATAAAATACCTTTACGTTTGATGGGTCCCACAGACAGTATCTGTTGTTGTCTGTGTTCTGTTTCTCCTGCGTACATCCTCCTGTTGTGTGGACAGTTCTGAACGTAAAGAATAAAGGTTTCTACATTTTGCAAAGGGACATTCCGTCTTACAAACTATGTATATTGCTTTGTGTAAACATACCCCTAACCCTGGTATTTTCTCCTTGAAGGGAATATAGCAAATATTCAGTTTTGCTCATGAGACTCATACAATCTAGGTTTTATGATAAAAGTTCTAACTGCAGCATAACAGCATTGTATCAATCATAGAAAACTTACCACTTTACATTGCTGGACCTCGTTATCACAAAGTGTGACATCACAGTGGAGATGGACCTCATCATAATCCCCAATGAACTTAAACACAGTAACATGGAACCGGCAGGTAAGAGAGACACCATTCTCAGCCATACCAATGGTGTTGTCTTTGACATTAGGACAGCTGAAAACAGAAACAAGTGTTTCTGAGCATCCCTGTTTATATGTTTCATCACCAAGTTTAAGATCAAGCTCATGCCATTAATATTGAACAAGTGTCATACATAAATGGCATAGGGTTATATAGCCTGAATGTCAATGTCTCCCGCCCTGAATGTGAATGAATTAGACAGCTCTGTATGCAGAGAGAACAAAAAGAACCAGAAGGGCGTTGAACAGATTGATATTAGGCACATGTGTTACTCGTAAAGTGTAGTTAGTTTACAATTTCAATGTAAGGCTAACTAATAAGGTCTCCATGTTCCTTGCTAGTTAAGGGGCCTCATTACAATTGCTGTTTTCAATGCCAGGCCTAAATAAATAGCTTTTAATTGGCCTTGTAATTTTGTTTTATTTTGTTAAAATGTTATATAACTACAAACTACTAACTAAAATTTGTTAGATTTTTGAAATCTAAATATTTGTTAGAATTTTGGTGAGCCTTTTTATGTCTTTATTGTCTATATTATAATAGGACAGCGAGTAAAAAGAAATGAGTAGGAGACATGGGGAAGGTTTGTGAAATAACTTTTGAGTCAGACTTGAACCCAGGTCTCTGGCTTTATGGTATATACCCCTCAATGGGCCTTTGTCTGTGAATTTAGCCTTTTTTATTTTTTGAAAGTTTATTGCTGGGGAATATGGGAGCAATTGGGATTTAATTGAAAATTGTTTTATCACTGAAACTCATGTAATGTAGAGGTTGCAAGTCGTTTTACTAAGCAGGTATGTCTAGAAACTTCTACACATAAGACCTCAGTAGATGTTCTCCTAAGTTTGGTCAGACCAATCAAACTGCTCTATTCTTCCACCCAGTGGTAATTTGCCAGGTTAGCTATTTTGCAGAGGCAGTTTGAAAAACAAAAAACATCTTATTTCACCTCCTGGATTGAGCCTGGTTTTATACCGTACAGTCTTTCTTGTCAGTCATGTTCTATACATATCTAACCCTTAGATATCTTCGTGTTATTATCAATGTGTTATTAAATATGTTGTTATATACTGTAGCTAATGTCAGAGGCAGTGCAAATGTCTTGCGTTACCCTCTTTCTATGATGATGTAGCGCAGTCTGTCAGTACTGTAGCGGGAGGGGGTGGCCCAGCACATGTTGACAATGAGGATGAGCTGCCGCGCATCTGCCCCCTCTACAAACACACCAACGTACAGAATGTCTCGTGTGCTGAGCACGACTTCACCCTCTCTGTAAGGTTGCCGGTAGGAGGAGTTCTTATAAAGAGCCATTTTGGTGATGAAGTTTCCCTCTTGAGTTGGCAGTGTGAGGTTTATGACACTGTAAGTAAAATTGTTGAAAGCACATCAGATATCAAAAGTTTGTATTGTGGCTTTTTAATGAAATAGATATATTACATTTGCAAATATCATTTCATTTTGCCACCATAAGCAGACTACCATGACTACAAGAAATGAGGCAAACAATGCTGTGAGTGATCACAGTTAGCGTATACAAAGCTTGCACATGTTTGATTCATTTCAGACCAAAATAGCAACACAAAAGCTCTCCTATGGTTGCCATCGGGCTATTAAATTGCAATGCCTAGAAGTGTCAGAGCAATGTCAATTTAAAGGGAGCTGTGATTGGGTGAGATTTTGTTTCGGGATACTTACTCTCCAGAAATCTTAATTTGAACAACCCCATAATAACACCCTAATGTCCTCTAACCTTAGCATGGGTCTTAGCACCGTCTCCAGGGAGATCTTGATGTCCAGTTCATAGGCACAGGAGAACTCCACGTTGATTGTTTTGTCACGTGTCACAATATTCCCTGTATTGTTCACACTCTCTATCCAGACAGTGTTCTTGTATATGATATGCGTTCCGTTTGACTGATTAAAACAAGAAAACAGTGATGCTCTACTAACCAAACTCAAACTATAAACAGTATATATACACTATATATATGTATATGAAGAGTTCAGATGCAAAACCCTCCAAGTCCATTTGAATTACAGAAATGTTTCACAGTCCAGCTGCTGGATTGCATTAGACTAATTAGTTTTTAATCAATCATTCAGGTATTTTGATAGAAATTATATTTGAATTATTATTAAAACTACAGTTATAGCATACAGTAGCCTATTTCTGAAGATGGACTTAGAGGGACCCTTCATGTATATTTATGGATTACAATTTATGGAATGACAATAGTTCTGAAAAATATCATCTTCACTTGTGACACTATAGTTTAGGAAGCTTACTTGCACAATTGAGCCACAGTGACCTTTGGTGTTGTTGATATGGAAAGAAATGTAGTCCTCTCCTTCTATGGCTGGGCAATGCTGGTCATTAATTCGCACATCCTCCCTCTCAAAGCCCAGCTGGAAGAGCCTGCACTTGGATATAGACACCTCCATTCGAGCATGCTTACATGTCACCTCTGCCTGAAGGATGTCATCCTCGCCTTTCCAGAGGGGGCAATACAAGAGGTAATTCATTGAAATTCAACAAGTATATTTTAAGAAATCCTACTTTTGTATTTCTATAGTATTCCTGAAAGACACCTACATTAAATTTAGTTATGACACATTTTTGTTTAAAGGCACTAATGAACACTCCATTATAATAATAATAAAAAAAGAAACTGTAGATTTTGTGATGAAATCAAAAGATCAAAAACCCATAACTACATAAAACCTTTGACTGTCTCACCTATCTCACTGCTGGGCAGCTCAGGGCAGCCACACAGGTCTCCTCCATTCTCCTGCTCGCAGGTGTTGTTTGTACAGATCTCTCCGGCACAGGGGTCATAGATCCATTCTGCTAAAGACAGGTCCAGTCACAGCGTTAGCTGTCTTTACAAATTCAAAATTACACTCCACCTGGCTAAAGAGATCATGCTTTAGACCTGGGAGAAAATTAACCAGAGACCCCTGCCAGTGCAATCAAGTTACTGTAGCTAGCAGAGCAAATTAACAACGTAAAGACCTTATTAATTGCTTCACTTTATTTCACAAAGACATTTTGCTGTTTCTTCCTGCTGGTTAAGTAGATTAGGTAAGAGTTGTTTTTACTATATTTCTGGGAAATGGGTGCAGAAAATTGATTTAAGTTTGCTAATTAGCAAGTTTAGCCTAAAAACATTCGTACCCTAGCGGTAGCAGACAGTAGCCTAGATAGTTTTACTCTGCATGACTAAAAGCAAACCACAGAACCAGAAGCCGTTTTCTCTTGTTTGGTCGGACAAATCACTTCGCTCTAGAGTCGCTGGGCAAGTTCGTGCTATGAAGAAGATGAGACGGCCTAGCCTGGTCTATTGTATAGGCAAGCATTCTGTTATAGTCTTGCTTGTTAGTTTAATAGCAGAATAGACCATTTTTTATACATCTAGACAAAAGTTAAGTGAAATAAGTTAATGTTTTAATAAGTAATATCTGCATAAGCTTTCAAGTTTCTGCACTGGAGAATATGCCTACTGTCCCATCAGATAAGTCCAAGGTGGAATTTTATGATTCTGTGTGTGTCAACTGCCATGAGAAAAAATAACCACACATAGTTAAAATAAGATTTTGACTGTTGTGTGGTGTCATCCTCTTACAGCAGTTTTCCTGGGTGATCCACTTGGTTGTGAGTGTGCCAAAGGACCGGCATGCTTCGGCATAGGCCGCCATAGAGCCGCACACCTGGGCCTTGCGGTGGTTGTAACAGCCGTCCAGGTAGCAGGAGAGGTAAAAGGGCCTTGGATCCAGCAGCCCGTGGCATGGCTGGAAGAAACCCTTCATCTCAGTTAGCTTCAGACAGCTGTCCTCAGCCTGGAGGGCAGCCACGGCTGTGTTATCACAGGACTGAGCCAGAGCCACATACTGGGTCTCATCACAGCTGCACAGGAGGATATAGGTAAGAAACATTTTTTAGTTATTTGTTTGTAATGTCTTAATCTCAGCTCCCCCAGTGCCTTACAGCCATTAACATTTAACTAACGTCAGACAACTCGTTGATTTAGGCCAGATAAGACTCTGAGAGATCAGGGCTTTGGGTTTTAGGGGAATAGGGAAATTCACAATATTAGACAGGACTGCAGGCATCCCTTACAAAACAATACAGTATGAAAACTGCATTTTTTTCCAATCTATTACTATGTCATTGAATAGCTGTCCATGGATCAAGCTTTTACATTTTTGCAGTGTGTTGTTAAACTATTTCTATCGCTAGCAACCCTACACAAATGCAAGCACATACATGAGGCCACATGTGCCCCGTCCCTGGTACAGCCTTGATCATGGAAAGAGGAAAAGTCTGAGACATTATCCCAAACACTTGGGTGTTACCCTATGGTGAAAATGTACCAATACAGTATGTTCATATACAGTCCATGCACCTGTTTTGCATGCCATTGGTCTTCCAACTCTGGGCGAGCTCCAGAGCACTCATGGCTGGTTTCCCGCGGGAGGTGATGTAGTCATCAGTAGGGTCGCCATTGAAGTTTCCACACAGGCCACACACTTTGTTCTGTAAGCGGGGCCCCATAGTGATACTCAGGGTGTTGAAGCGGTTGTAGCGCACCTGAATGTCCTGGGGTGTGTCTATAACTAGGAAACCCTCTGAGGTGGACACGCGTGTCATCAGGCCCGTAACAAAAGGGACAGTCACAGGGGTGCCATTTACCTAGGAAGGAGAGCAGAGAGGAAGGCTAGGGTATCAAAGCTTGGCTCTGTGTTGTAAATAAATACAATTATTCCATATAACAATGAAAGAACATGGATGTCCAAAGGTGAGAGTAAAATGCATAAGAGTAAGATAGTAAGATAATAAATCTTGAATATACTGTCACCGTAGACTCTCATCAGTAATTAAGTAATTAAATAATTCCTCCAGAGGGTCTCCCAAACCTTGACAGTGCTTCCAGAGATGAGAATGTTCTCCTCGTTGATGTACAGGTAGGCGTGTGAGATGGTGGTGAGGTTTGGTGTGCTCCATTTGTCAAAGTTGGCTATGAGCTGAAACGAGAGCTCTGGGAGCTTGTGGCAGATGGTGGAGAGAACAAATGAACAGGAGGCTGGCAAACGGAGGGAGGCACCATCGAAGGTCCGAAATACTCCGCCTCCCGAGGCGACACAATGCTGGGTCCGACGGGCAAAGCAACCCCTCACACCATTACGCAGAGTACACTCTTCCTCGGCCTTACAACGGCGTGGGTCACACTGGATCAGATTCCTTCCGATACACTGGCAGCGTTTGGTACAGTCTCCATTCCAGAATAGCTGCTTAGGCTGCCACAAAGGAAATAAGGGGAACAAATGCTCTGTACAAATGTTTTTTGTATATTTGTACTGGGGTAGCTGGATTTGTTTTTATCTTAATGGGATCACTAAAACATTGTGTCAGTGCCAAATTCCTCTAATACTATTCCAACCATTGGCACTGACACTGTTTCTGTGAGGCCTGTCAGCATTTAGCATATAACTTTATCCTGTAACCCACCTCGTAATATTTGCCATCTGTGTAGCAGCCACAATTCTGACTAAGGATGCAACTCTTGCCATTGAGTACATAGCCCTGGTCACACTGGCATCCCTCCACGCAATACTGGTTACAGTCACGCTGCCCACGGGCTGGAGCACACTGTGGTTGGCACACCATCATGCAGCTAGCATAGTGGCTGTTTGGTGGGCACGATACAGCTGTGAAGGAGGTACAAGTGAGGCTTTGGGCAATTATCACTTTATCAGTTGCATTATATCAATCATAATCATGTGAATGAGCATATGATATATTAGTTGCTAAACATGACATATTGTAATATTTTTCTGATTGTAAACAAGGCACTTAAAATGATTTAGATATCCTTTAAAGGTTGCAGTGTGTTAAGGTACTGTGATTTTGAGACTGGTGAGATTATGACAAAAAAACATACAGGCCTTGCAATTCTTGCAACTTCTCCACTGACACAGACATATACACACACACATGCAGTATACACAACTTTCTTACTGCACGGCGTTGTGCTCCTCCACCCAATCATGGGCACTCCCTGAGTCTGACAGGTGCTGGCATAGATATGGAGCCAGTTGCAGATGGTCTCCCGTGCCCCCTGGTCCAGACAGGTATCCTGCAGGCAGCTTTGGTAGAAGTAGACTGGTGGCACCATGCTGTGGCAGCGGGCGAAAATGCTAGTACGGTCCACCAGCAGCCCACATAGCCTCACAGCCTCCGGCTCTACGTATACATACAGTCCCTCAGAAAAGTGGAAGCGGTTGCCAGGGTTTCCGACATCAGTTTCCACATTGCCAGCAATATCGACCACTGAAACAGGGCCCTCGGCAGCCCTCTCTGCATTACCGCAGCGGGGGCATGAGTCGCCACAACCCACTTGGCAGAAGGTCTCACGTTTTGCCCATGTCATGGCCCATTCAGTGACAGTGGTGGTAGGGCTGGACAGGGGCACCCCTTGGCAAAGCCCACAGGTGGCATTGTAGAGGCTGCGTGGCAGAGACAACAACACGCGTGTGTTCCAGTCAAAGGCCACCTTGAGGCCAAAATCTGTCTCCACCAGCAGCTGCAGGCCGAGGGTGTAGATGTTGACCTTGCTGGGCCCCAGTTTCAATGGCAGATAAAGGCGATCCTTATTCACCTGTGTAGAGGAAGAGAACACAGGGACACATCACATTCCCATCGTTTCATTTTGGTCCCCACCCACTGCTTTTTAATCTACAGATTTTGTTAGATCTTTTGAGGGTGGTGTGAACCCTTTCCAAATGCCACTCAGTTGGCTAATTCTCTGAGGCATGTCCAGCACGCCAACAGATGCTGACTGAAATAGAACACCGCACAGGGCATCAAAGTGAGCTGCTCTCTCGCCTTCTCTATTGTTTAGGCTTGATTAAAAATAACTTTCTGTCAAGATGCCCATAAGAAAAGACTTCTCAGGGTTATTAAATATTAAGAAACCTGAATTAGAAATGTCAATATCTTTTAACACTTTAGCTACTGTTCCAGGTTTTTTTTTGTTCATCTTGTTTTCTTTTACTCACAGTGACGGTGTTCTTGTAGCTGCGTGACACCTCAATCTCATAGCCATACACCTCTAGGACAAAGCCCCTGACCCAGATGGACTGTGCAGTGTCCCGTTCTTCATTCCGGATAAAAAGCTTGAACTGTGGCAACCCTCGGAGGCGAGTGATGATGACTCCAATTGGGCTGTCATACCCATTTCCATTCCCATTATCGTTGTCATTTTCATTTCCATTCCTCATGTCACTTGTGTATGCAAACCCAAATCCATCATCATCGTCGTCCTCATCACCATTATCCTCCCCACACTGTGTGGTGGCCAACATCAGTGGGCAGCTGCTCTGCAGGTCGAAAGGAATGCCGTTAAATGGCAGGAAGTGGCTGTAGCCGGCGACGGCACACAGCGCCTCTGTGCGCGGCTGGCAGAAGTACAGACCGTCGTCCTCCTGGCAAAACTCGTCGCCATCACAAGGAGCAAACTGGCAGTAGACGCTGTTGTCTGTGCCATTACAAAAGCAGCGCTCCTGGCACTCCCAGTCAGTCCAGAAAGTTTCGTTGGTGGCCAGCTGACGGCCCATGTACATGCAGCCACAGTCACTCCGTGCCACACACTGGCCGTCCCGGAGAGCGTAGCCCTCCTCACACTGGCAGCCCTCAGCACAGGGTATTGGACACGGTTCCTCTGGTTCATCCAGATTGGTGCAGGTCAGAGGACAGGAACTGGCGCATTCTTCAAAGTGGCTATTCTCAGGGCAGGGTAGAGCTGTGACAGAATCAGAGAACTGGATCATGAGAAAGGCTTACAGTATGAGGATGAGGTCACAGTCTTCTTCTCAAATTTGTATTTTTATATTATTTATACCAGAGAAGTATGAATATACTTATGTAGCACAATTTCATCACTGCCAATTTGTAAATCTGTGATTTACTGTATATGTCACTTCTATCTCATGATTAGAGCTTTTGAACTTAAAACATGGCGAGTTATTGTTAAGAGGTTGATGGCTGGAATGAAGGGGCATTACAAACATGCATAATGTACATGATCTATGCTTACGGCAATTAGTAGCAGTTCTCCAGGCTCCTAAACTGATTTGTGCATCCTGGCAGGCGGAGGCATAGGCCTGCAGTGAGGAGCAGAGAGCTGAACGGTTGCCCTCTTTAACACACATGTTGTACAGGCAGTTCCTGAAGAATGGTGAAGGGTTGACAGCCAAGTGGCACGCAAGGAAGGAGCTGTTGCCAGGGTCGTTGATGTTTCCACAGAGCCACGGACTCTGGTAAAGCCGCAAATCCGTACACATGCGATACAGATCCTCACAATCCCCGTTACATGTTAGGTCATCAGCAATAGCCCTCCAGCCCTCCACGAAAAGCTCAGCTGTCTCAGCCTGGCGGCCGTTGGGTAGGCGCAGGTCATCGGTGGGGTCGGTATTGAAGAAGCCGCACAGGCCACAGGTGGCATTATAGAAGATCGTAGAGAGCGAGACGTTGAGATGCCCATGGCGGGAGTAATGAACTTTCACGAGACCATTCCACTCCACAACTGTGACGTTTCCCATCTTATATATCGTCAGCATCTCCACTGGATGGACAAATGGTAGACCTACTGGCTCTCCATTCATCTGCAGTTGGAACACAGACATCCAGTTTTTCAAAATCAGCCATCAGATGTGTTAAATACACATTAAATATGCAGTGATGTGGAGTTCTGTAATTAATATGACCTATACCACATCGTAGTTTAAAGATGTGTAGTATAATACAAGTTTCTTTTTTTTCTTTTTTTTTATTTCAATTTTCATAACGCATACATAAACATATATATCATCAGCATGCTAAAAAGGATTTCTCCCACAAACTTTGACACACCTTTGCAGAATCAAAATCTGATCCGCCAATCTGAGCCTCAAGGTGACCTACTCGGATGACCACTGGCCGCATCCAGGTGGGGCCTTTATTCATTAGCTTCCTGCCCATCTTTACCTCTACCAAAGACACGTTGGCTGGCAGGACGGCACATGGCTTGACCAGGTAGAAGGAACTCTCATCAGGAATGGGCAGCACAATGCCATCGAATGTGGACTGGACTTGTGTCTGGGAGAGGAAGCAGACACCCTCTCGCCGGGGGTAGCATCCTAGCAGTCCGACCTCGGCCGCGCACACCTCCCCCTCCTGGCATGAGTCGTTGAAGCAAGATACTTCACCCGCTGGCCCACACACGCAGCGCTGGGAGCATTCACCTCCGACCTCGCTGGTCTCACCAGCCCAGAAGGTCTCGTTGAGAGGGTAGTACAGACCATCCTGCTCGCAGCCGCAGTCCTTGCGCCGGACGCAGCGGCTACCACTCAGCACATAGCCCTGGTCGCACTGGCAGCCTTCAGTGCACGGGTGTGTACAGTACAGGTGGGCTGTCAGCTCGGAGCAGGAAGCGGGGCAGGCACTGGTGCATACTTCATAGTGGCTAAACTCTGGACAGTTCAGAGCTGAAAACATCCCCAGGTTACACAAAGACAATAGTTACAATAGGAAAGTCATTCAGCTAATGACATTTCTGGACAAAAGCCAGGACATACAGACATTGAGGAATCCTATCACTAAATTTAGTTTAAGAGGTTGGATTGTTTTATTGTACTCAGTGGAAATTACTATATTATGTATGAACATAGAGTATATTGGCCACTGGGCATTTTGAAACCTTACCACAGAAAGTGCGTGATCTCCAAGGACGAATGGTAACCCCAAGTGCTTGGCATGCCAGAGCGTAGGCTTGGATGGCTTGGCAAAGGGTTGTGATATTATCCCGGTTACTGCACATGTCATACACACAGCTGTACACAAATGCAGTGGGGTCAACAACTGCACGGCAATCTCGGAAGGGCCCGTCAGTCTTGTTAATGAGGCCACAGTAATCCGGACGAAAGTAGAAGGCCTCTGTAGCCGAGTCACATACACTGCAGTTGTGGGTGCAGCCATCAGTGCATCGCCAGTCAAAGTCCTCAGCTCGCCAGCTTCCTCCCAGCTCCACCACACTCTCTGCCAGTGAACCATCAGGGAGCACAGGGTCATCAGCTGGGTCATCATTATAGTTGCCACACAGGCCACAGGTGTTGTTGAAGTAGGGACTCGGCAGGGAGATGGAGGCATAATGCTGACCATCATATGTTACCAAGAGGCCAAAATCAGTCTCCAAGGCAACAGCCACACCCGACTGGTATACTCTGACAGCTCCAAGTTGAAGCTGCACAGGTAGTGTCCTCATCAGGCCGTCAACCTAAATAATCCCATACATCCCAATCAGATCAATTATGTAAAAGAAACTGTGTTAATGAGGTAATTACAGAATTAGCAAAAGACTTAGATATATTGTTAATGTTATTATTGTAAATTGTATTGTAAACTTTTGAAACATGTAATTACACATCATTATGTTTCCAGCTATCATATGCAAAACATACCACTGTTTTCTGTTGTTTGTGCTCTCAAGAAATAACTCTACCTGAACTGTTCCAAGACTGCCCTTTGGCAAGTTTATCCGATGGCCGTAAACATCTATTGTGACATCTCGAAGCCAGGACACCATGGCTGAGCCCCGGTTCTCATTTTTCGCCTCTACACTGAAGTAGGGCAGTCCTGGGTTCTCCCAGCAGGGTCGAGCCAGCAGATAGGAGCAGGTACCTTGAAAGTGGTAGAGGAAGCCATCAAAAGTGTGGTAGTGGGGGTCTCCGAACACCACGCAAGTGCTTGTGCGTGTGGGCTGGCAGTAGTAGGCACCCTCCAGCTGCTCGCACGTCTCAAGCGGTCCGCACGGAGCCTCCTGGCAGAATACCTCATTTTCCAAGTCTAGACAGCGGCACCGCTGGGAACATTGGTCTGATAGCCAGAACACCTCACCCCGTCGGTAGAAACGACCTGAAAGAGCCAAAGAGTGAGAGTAATTAGCAAAACCCTGGTTGCAAATCTCGAGATTGGATAGTCATAGCCTTTGCATGCCAAAATTCATTGGTTTGTACATATTTTTGTCAGATACTAAATGCTGTCGTAGGAAACATCATGCAAATTTATAAATAATATAATGAAGGAGTTTTATTAACACAACAACACATCTTATTTTAAAAGTCAACATGATAACATGACACATATAAGGAACACTGTATGTTTATGACTGTTATGATTGTTTATGTTTATGACTGTTATGATTGTTTATGATTGTTATTGTTTTTTGTGACATAAAATTGACACTGGGGTGCATTAGGCTCAAGTCACTCTTAAGATGACACCTTCAAAAAAGTGTTACCACAAAATGTTCATTCATTTTTATCTGTTTGAGGGTTTTGGGTGAAAATAATGAACTTTCAGTGTGCTGTGACCCTAAAGTATAATGTTTATGTGTTGTGTGCATCATCACCATTATAGCTGCAACCACCGGATGGATCTATTTGGTCTGTGTCGACCCGAAAGAACCATCTCCCTGGCTGGTTGACATTGGTGGTTTGTTCAATGTTCACAATGTCGTTAGATCGAGAGCCAGGGATGTTAAAGAAATGACTCACATCTCCACCATTGAAACCTGTCTGGAGAGTAGTTATGGGATGAGGGACTGATGTTACAGAAGAAAAACTGAAAATTAAAGTATTAGATATACTAATTTCAAAGGGTTCTGCTTACCTGTGCCGTGGTGCCACCTAGACCTGTGAGAGGATCACCCCCACTAGCTGTGCCTGTGCTCCAGGCAATTTCTCCATAGTTGAACATGGTGAAGTATGATATCCCATCAGAAATGAGTATGCATTGGAATGTATTTACCTTGCCACAAGGAGGGGAGAATTGTTTATCAACTTATAATGTAAAAAAACACAAGCCACTGTTATTGACAGGTTTGTACTGTACGTGTTTGCTTTATAAAGTGTGATACATTTAACTTAAAAACACAGAGCCTGCTTTACCGGAGTGGTTTGGCTGCCTCCATAGAATGTAACTTGGTGCCACGTTGCGATGAAGACCCAGGTGGCTGTGAAGGAGCCCATGTTTTTAAAGAATTTGCGGACATCCAGGGTTGCCCTTTCCAGGATGTCTGGCTCCAGGGTCTCCCGATAATACACATCGCCCCGGATGCCATTGTGTACATCGGCCCAAAGGGGCGCAATGAAGGAGCGACTGTCGCTGAGGGGGAAAGCTTCAGGGGTGAATTGGCTCACTTGCACACCAAAGGAGATCACTCCATTGTTGTTCACCTATAGGTGGACAACAAAGAATAGAGAAAAGACATGAACAGATGGCACAATGGGGAGGCCCAATGGAAAGACAAATAGATGCATTAGCTCAAGTTGCATATTGTCTCTAATGCTTTACATTTCCATAAGTGAAACTGTCGTGGCCCAACAAACAAAAAAAGACACGGCAGAGATGGGCTCCAATTACATATTGTTTGTAACTATCTGCATTCCCATAAGTGAAACTATCAAGGCCAAACAAATACACTGCAAGGACTTACATAGAGGGAGCGGTAGGGGATGGTGAAGAAGATAAAAGGGATGACGAGCGGAATTTCTGGGGAGCTGCCATCGTCCATCTTTGGGGTCTCTAAATCCCTAGAGGCTGGCCCAAAGGGGTAGAGGATATCCTGAGAAAAAGCTGGTAGAGGGAGGGATTAGAGAATGTTACTGAAGAGTAACAGCATTGTCACCCGTGCAGAGGACCACTGGCCACAACCTGGTCACAAAAGTCCAGCTAGCCTGACACCTGATACATATTCACGAGTGACTTATCTGTTAAAATCATTGCTGTGTCAGACCAACCTGAAACAGGAGACGGGGGACTCAGTTTGTTACAAAATAGAGGTTTGGGACTTGTTCGTCTTTTACAAGGCCTTGTTATTTTCATTGATGGCTTGATGATCTGACCGATAACTTAATAATGGCTGGATTCCATTTGCCGTGGGCCTCCAAGCAGGAGATTCAATTAATGTCCAATCACAGATAAGGGATGAGGAACATATGCAAGAGGAAGGTAAATAGAGTGCTCACCTCCTCCAGAAACAAAGACGCTGAAAAGCTGGAGCAGAACGAGTGAAGCACCTGCTCTGACCATCCTAAAAGCACCTGCACAGAAGAATTTACAGTCAACATTTTTAGAATGTACAAATCATTCTTAAAGCACAGATCTAACTGTGTAACAAAAGTAAGCGTGTAGACTGTTATATATGGTCACGTAAAAATACATTGTACCAACAGTTGGCTAGATTGTTTTGCAGGATCCGACTATCTATATGCGTTCTCTCTCCTGTAAGGAGCTAAGAGCTTGAACTGCTTGGCAGGGTGGTTGGAAGTACACTTGCCAGCACACTGAGCTGGCAGCAAAAATATGCTGCTTCGTCTATCTCTGTAAAAGCTGTAGTTTTAGCCATTGTAAGCACTCTTGAGGTGATGCCCAATTGTTACAAAGATCATTCATAGGCAAAGATAAGTTTGACGCAACTGGGATTTCAAATCGAATGAGGGTGTCCTTTTCTAGCATCAGTGGCATCAGGGCAGTCTCAGAGGGTGAGTAAAATGAAGAGAAAAAAGGCCATCATCGAAAGTGAAGGGGAGAAAAAAATGAGCAAGAGCAAAGAGGGTGAAAGCCATTGGTCCAGCCACTCCTAATCTTCCCCCCTGGTTTTAAGAGCAGTTTCCCCAGGGGCGCTCGCACTCCCCCGCCATGCTAGGCCTGTTGGCCAAGCCCTGAAAAGGTCCCATTATGCTTCAGGGAACAATGTGTGAGGGATCACGTTCTCCAGCGTTCCCGTCTGAGTGGACCGCAGAGAGGCAGCGCCCGGGCCCGCTCTCTGCCAGGCATCCCCAACGCCTATGTCTCGCACCGCTCTGGCGTCTCTCTGAGAGACCAGCCGAGAGTCCATTACCACGTCTGTTTGTGTGCCATGTCTTGTTGGCCACTGAGTGAGGCGTAAACAGTGGGAGCTAATGGTCTTAATTGAGCAGCCTTGGAGAACCCTTGCCAGGGTCCCAGCCATGACCCTTCAGCTAGGAGTCAGTGACACACCGGCTCTGCCAGCTGTTGCCCAAGCAAACTTTCCATTCTCTTCCCCCTCTTCAGGGGAAGATGAAGAGAAAAACGTTCAACCTGCCATGGATATATGGGAATATTTGAATCACTGATGCTTTTGTTTATCAAGTAACCTTTCAAGTCCAGGGTGACTGATCGTTACCTTTCCTTTGGGTTGTGTTTCACTCAACCACAGGGGAGCCGGGGTGGTCTAACACCTGCACAAGTTAGCCGCTGTCATGCAGAGTGCTGGTCAGGCCTCTCCTTAGTCCTTGGGAGACAATGTAAGAGTGCTGCTAGCAAACTCTTTTATTGACAATAACAGCACAACTTTATATTTAAAACCATTCTGTATGAAAGGCAAACAGTTAACAGTTTTGTTTGTTCCCACCTTATACATTCCCTTAAAAAGACATAAATAGATGTCATGGTAGATTTAATCCATACCATCTTTAAAGTATGTGTTTAATTTCACAAGGCTGTAATCAGTGGTTGACTGTCATGGCTCATTCATCTCTTTAAATGAATTTTCATTCATTTGATTCTCTGCAGTGAAAATTAGCTGGTCTTAACATTTTCATCATCTTAGTAATGGGTTATCATGTCAACATCTCAGGGGAGATGGTGAGGTCAGCATGTTCAGTGCTCTTCATCTAAGCTGTGAGCCCCAAGATTTATAATTAAATAATGGTTGTATGTTTGCAAAAATTATATATAATATATAAACAAATGTCAGCAGTTTTCCTATAATGCTGCATTGTCAACACATTATTATACTGCAGTGTAAACATAAAGTATAGTGTGGAAGACTAAAATAAAAAAAAATATTTAATTAAGTGTTTTGGTTTTGTACCAAAACATTAATTTGGATCTTTCCTTTGTATCTTTGGCAGAATATGTATATTTTGACCAGGATTCAAATTAGATCAAAGCACTGGATTAATTAGGTGGGATGTTTAGCAGCAACAAGGAGCAAATGTCAATGAGGCAAACACAACAACACAATCCTCTTGTCTAAGGACTGTTCACCTTTCACCTGAGGATCACAGACAGAATGTTGTATAGTTTTTCACTGATCTTCCAGGGGCAAATGTAACAGGGGAAATACTATAATTCATTGAAAACAAGTCTTTCATTGGGACAAACTGTCTGGCAAGATAGAAAAATCTAGAAAAATTAAATATTTACAAAACATTTTCTTTTCAGTTATAGTCTTTACATCAGTTCCTTCAGTGACACATCAAGGAATTATTAGGAGTAATTTAATATTTTAATCTCATATTAGATTACAGTGTATGAAGTCAATTTTCAAGGGTTCTAACCTGTAACTAACAGAACGCTGCTACACACTTGTAGCCACACATGGCAGTGTAACAGTAGACGTGACAGGTGTGCATGGGGAAAAAGACTCACCTGCCGCCAGCGGACCGATGTTCAGCACCTCACCTGTGGCATCAGGCGTCCGTGAGAGCAAATCCAAGTCCCATCCACCAGGGTACCATCCACCGGGCAGGAGGGCAATAGGCGGAGGCTGAGAAGGGCAGGAGGAAGGGGGCAGAAAAAGGAAGGACCGACACAGGAGCCTCTGGTCACCAGAGCAACACCAACACCAAAAAAAAGACCACAGCTCCAACTCCAAGGATTAGTAGTAATAAGAACAGGAGCGTCAAGATCTGACCAATCCTCTCTGGCGACCGTCCACTGGGTATGAGGACGAAAGTTGGGAGAAAGCGATCCTGATGTGAGAGGGGCTGGTGTTGAGCTCAAGGAGCCCTGCACTAGTAGAGAGTTAGTTGAGGCTGCCTTTCGTGCAGCAGGCGCTAGCTCCCTTTTTCACCAGGGATAGTGTTAAAGTTAATCTGAGATCAGCTTTTGGGGAACAGGTAGATGGGGAGGAAGGTGGTGGTGGTGGTGGGCAGGTAGAGAAAGAGGGGCTGGAGGTGTTTCGAACGAGGGAGAGAAAACGAGAGGGAAAAGTGAGGGAGACGACTGAGGGAGAGAAGGAGACAGAACAGACAGAGGGAGGGGAGAGACGAAAGTTAAGTAAAAAAAAAAAAAAAGACAAAGTAACCAGACCTTGTTTTCCTGAGCATGGAGTCTAAAACTATCTGAACAAAGAGGATTTCTGAAGGAAATGTCAGCCACTTGGATCGGGCCCACGGCTCCCCCGATAGCAGCGCTCTCCAAAGGATTTGCTCTGTTAGACGAAAGCTTCCCTCCAGACAAGGCAAACGCAATGCAGTCCACCTCAGGGGCATTTATTTACAATAGGAAACACGAAGAAAAAAAAACTGCTTTATTTGTTTGAAAAAAGCTCGACAGGGTAAGGTTACAGCATTAACATGAGTCACTTAGGACACTCTGTGAGTGTATAAGTGTGTGTGAGTGTGTGTGTGCGGGGGGGGGGGGGGGCGTTTGTCTCCTCCCGCTAATTAAGACCTGGCTCATTTGCAACAGCACCCAAAGCACAGGGGTCTGTCCCTGAGGGAGCTAATTTCCATAGATCTCTGGAGAGATTCATACGCAAGCAAGGGAAACCACAGGTGAATCCATGCCGATCGGCTCTGGGAAGAAGATGGGAGCGGGATGGGAGTCAGACGTGGCTTTGTTGCGAGGTGGACAGTGGGGGTAACCAGAGAGCGGGGGCTGGGCAGGATGTGTGAAAGGCTGCAGGACAGAAGGCCGACCCTGGATTCTCCCTGTGACTGCCGCAAGGCTCTCAGTGGAGGATACTTTTACACCCACCGACGCCTTGTTGTGTTAATGCACACATACCGGCACCACTCCCACAGATTGGAAGAGCACAAAAATTTTATCTCAAGCTATTTGCAGTGACATAAGATGATGTGCTGGACTGCCTTTGTGGTACTGGGATGGACGGCAATGGTTACAGTCTCACTAACATTTTCGGTATTTGGGTGTGGGGGACTGGGGGGAGAATCAAAGATCTCGTGCCATGGCCTCGCTGACCTGTTCTTTCCCCAATCTTTCTCACAGGCACACACTGCACTTTGCCTGTTCGCCCAAAAGGTAGCAAAGACTTGGCATTGTTTACTTCTTTCGGGTCAGCAAACATGGCTTTGCATTCTGGGTTCCACTACTTCTATTCTTCAGGGAGCCGAACATACACTACATAGGAGACATGTGCAGCCAATTCTAGTTTTCTTTTGTCAACGTGCCAACCAATGGTCCAGTAAAGAGGGAAAGCATCCTATCAGATCAGCATTGACCCACTTGCCTCTGTGTTCAATCAGGACAAGGATGGCTTGTCAACAGCAGGAGCTCAGCGTGGGAAAAGGTTCAAACTTATGAGACAAAT
The DNA here is from genome assembly GCA_017657215.1 of Limnothrissa miodon. Taxonomy (NCBI): domain Eukaryota; kingdom Metazoa; phylum Chordata; class Actinopteri; order Clupeiformes; family Clupeidae; genus Limnothrissa; species Limnothrissa miodon. The sequence continues at coordinate 3,681,560 of JAGFZM010000007.1, read as the reverse complement.
GGACCTCTCATCTACGTTCAGGTAGGTCCATCAGAGCTGATTCCATAGATGAGATCCTGGACAGGTTCTTAGGTGGGTCATCCAATCCTTTCATTTCTAGCCTCCAACTGCCACCCCTCCCTACCCCCATACCTTTTGCCCAAAAGTTGGCCTTGCCCTGGCTACCTCCATTTTCCACTCCACCAGAATGTGGAGACCCCATCTGGTAACCCAAACCTCCCCCAAAATGACTCCTCTGATGGGCACACAATGGGCCTCCTTCAGCCCTATTTGCACTTGCTCATGGTGCATAAGGTAGATCAGGCTACCTGCTGGCCTGCTCGTCGCTGGGTATGGGTAAGGGGGCTTAAAAAAAAACTTTTAGAAACACCCTTCCTGACCTGGGGCTCTCATCTCTCATGCCCCTCTTGACCTACCCTTTAGTGACCTCGCATTAGCCATTAGCCCCAGTCTCTTTCCGCCTGGTTGGCGAACATGCCTCTGCAGAGCCTGCAGCTCAACCATCCAGCACCTGAAGATGAGGGGAGCCTGGCTGTCTGTAGGCTGGCTGGACAGTAGGCCTGCTCTAATCAAAGTGTGTGTATGTGTGTGAGCGTGTGTGAAATGTTTGTGCCACAGCCAATTCTGGCACGTGGGGCCCACACCTGTGGTTGCGGAAGGAGGGGCAAGGCACTTTCAGCAGGCCCTGGGCTCAGTGACACCAATTAAGCCTGATTATTATTTCGGCCAAGTCGCGGGAGAGTGCCAGGAAATTCTGCCACTGGAGAGGCTCCAGTTGGATGATGCAGTACTTGGGTCCAGTGATGAGGCCTCCGTCCAGCACCAAAACAAATCAAAGTGGGCCAAGCACTTTCACACTGCAGCTTGAACACAGTGGGCAGCCATTGCAGATCATTACCATAAGTGATGGTGAAGTACTCACACAGGTCAACTTAACTTGCTCATTAGTTACTAATTAACCAATGAAAAAAAAACTACAATTTAATTTCAGACATATTTAGTGAAGGTATGTTTCCCTTTGTAAGAAAATGTAATTTCAACTAGGCCTATTTCATACACCACAGCATGACGAGACACAACAACAGTTCAGTTGATTTAGTTGCATGTTTTACTAAATGTTTCCAGACAAAACTATTTGATTTAGTTTATTTTTATTAATAGTGACAAAAAAACACACACACAATGCAACTACACAATAACCAAACCACTTTAAAATCCCATTCAATCAGTGGGCTCTGTCCACATGCTTTCTTAAAACATTTGTAAGCACAGGAAAGCAGTGTTTCCATACTTTATTCCAGTCAAATTAAGTTTGTTAAGAAAAACATTAATTAGCCAGGTGACCATGGCGAGAATGCAAACGTAAAAGACAGACAAGGTGCCTGATATGGCCCAAAAGGAAGGCAAAAGTTATGTTAAGTAGAAGTAAGATAACAGGCATGAAATAAAATGGGTCCCCCTCATGGTGTAAAAAAAGGCAGATACAAGAATTGGGAGTTTTATTAGAATGAAAGTAACAGAGTAAGTGTGTAGTTCTGTATTCCTTTTTAAATACATTAAATGTCCATTATTATATAGACTATCTTATATAATTACATAATCTCTTATTTTCCTTATTTACTATCAATATCTTAATCTGTGCAACTGGGGTTTGGTGTTTCTTCTGTAGACTCTATAAAACACTAAAACATGACAGCGAGACAGCATGTAAAACAGCAAAGGAGGGGGGCTTAAACTCTATATGTAGCCTCACACCAACACAACCCATAGCCTTCTATGTACACAATACTCATGCCCACACTTTTCCTGGCAAATCTTAGTCTCTTAATGGGTCTTCAGCTCCCTGTTCACACTCAGTTTCTGGTGTAGGGTTGCATAGGCAGAGCACTGAAACCAGAGAGGAGGGGCAGCAGACACATAGCACACTAAACCCCAGATTAGGGCCCTTTTCTGCTGGGAAAAAGTGGAAAGGTAGAGGAGGAGAGGGGAAATACCCCAAGTATCAAACACCTTGATACGTGCAGAAAGTAACCGAAGCTGCCGTGTGGTAAAACAAAAGCTCTGGCATGTATGAGAAACCTGGTGCATGTTGGAATGCTGAATGTTGGATTTCCTGAATTAAATTTAGATGAACACAGTAATGTACACGGTTATGTTTTCAAATTTGAGTAATGACATGGAAAAGGGGCACAGAATATTGTGGAAAACTCTTTTCCATCAACCTATTGTGGTCCCACCCCTAATGCTGTAATAGTCCTAGTATGGCCCTTTATTTTCCTAAGCTATTGGTTGCTTTTGCTTGCAGCTATGATGATAATTCTGACTAGGAAGTGACATACATGTTTCTTCCACATTTTGCCCATTAGGTTACATGCATACACTTCAAAAGCAAATGTCTTATTAATATAATGACCCCCTTTAAAATGGGCGATATAATGACTGTCATGTCAATTTTTCTTTTTCTTTAGTCCCTGCATTAAAATAAAATACTACAATTACATGCAATGCAAAAGGTAAAAAATACAAGTAAAGATTGTGACTCGTTTATATGGAAAAGCTGTGGGCACAGTGAAAAGTCATATGGTCCACAGTGCTTAAAGTATTGCCTTTTCCGGCATGCAATCAGTCAATGGCGAGTGTGGGGAAAGGAAGCTGGTGACAGGAGCTAAAGATAGACGTCACTGGCTCCAAGTATGCTCAGAACATGTCTGACTATTTTCAACCACATATCTGTAGTTTTGAACATAAATATTCATTGGTTTGACTGAATTACAGTAGCACTGGAATCTTGGACCCTTGCTATATTAACACCATCAACAAAAATGTTAATCATAACAAATGGAACTGGAAAGCGTTTAAAAACATTTAAATGTTTTCCTTCAATGTAGCAAACTAAATGCATAGTTGTATGTGGTTGGCTTCTGAATGTGGAAAGTTAGCATATTCTCATGTTTAACATGTTAGAAATCTTAACACCAATTTTAAGCTTGATTTTATACTGAGATGATTTTTTTAAAATATCATTATTACAGTGACAGGACAAGTGACGTTTTTGTGATAAAAGCTAATCTCTTGATTCACGAAGGCTTTGACTTTTGAGGAATAACCTTCATTATCCAGCATTAATGTTCCCTTTCTTTCTCTATTTATGAATGTATTTTTGTTTTGAAATGCAAATAAATACATATTCCTTAGATTAACTGCCAGATTGCATAGGAGAAACAACTGTCAGGCACAACTCTAAAGATAGCTTATACATTGTTATAGATGTTTTTTCACACATAAAACCATTACAGTGCCATTGAAAACATTTAACAAGGTGTTGTTAGTTTGATTTAGATTTTAAATCCATACATAATGAGTTATGGTTAAAATAGGCAGATGGTGGGTTTCATTTTATACAAACATCTGTGCCCCTTTAAGCTCAAATCTTAAAACATTAACACACTGAATATCAGTTGAATGATAAAAATAACCATAGCATTGAAAATCAAGCATTTCTTTGATCAATACAGACTAACAACTTGAGCTTATACCAGCATTATTTGAATAAAGTACTCGTAATATGGCAATCAGTAAGGGAAGAGAACAAAATTCTTGTCTTGGACCACTGTAAACAGGTCTTCGGCACTAGAGTGAAACCAACGGATACACATCAACACGAGTGCACTGTGGCATGTAGCTAGGGGGCTCATCTAGGGTCTGATGGGAAGCAGTAGGTGGGTGGGTGGTTAGGTGGTGGAATTGACTCCAAAGGCGCTGATTGGCCAAACACAGCTGAATAGCTAGCCACCACTGTGAAACAGAGTCCCCGGCAGCCGGCCGACACTGATGCTAATGGAAGTGTTGGGCGCGTGGAGGACGCGAGCTGCTGCACAGACAGGGGGACATGCGAACCCGTTGGGGGCTGCAGCCCGTTGGGTGAACCCGTGGTAACCCAAGCGGGGAGGAAGTGGCACTGATTGAGCTGACGGTGTGCGGTTTCCCCCCACCCCCTCCCAGTTAGGGTTCACTGTCTGTTGCCACCTCCGCACACCCACACACACATACCCGCCTACCCACTGACTGGGCCTCTGTCGACTGCCATTGCTGCCGTTTTCATGGACAGGAGTTGGAAGCCCAGTGCTTCAGGGGGCAACCCCCCCCCCCCCCCTCCCCTAAGTTTCTAAGTCTCCCTATTCCTTTCTCAGAGTCTAAATCAGCCTAAAGGTATGTGCTCAGAGTCTAAATCAGCCTTGAGGTATGTGCTCAGTCACGTCTGAGAGACTGATCCCTTTGAGACCCTTTGTCATTCAGTACATGCATGTAGATGAAGTACATACTCTTAGTATACCACTTCAAACTACTTTAAAATCAAAACAAAAACTAAAACAAATCCCCTCTCAAAAAAAGTAAAATTCTCTTTGAGCAATATATTCAGAAGATAATCAGTAGTTCCTGAGATGTTCCTGCTCTCTCTACTTCACGTACACAACAAGCACAAACATATGCACATCAGTGGAGCAGAAACAGGTTAAAGCTAAAAGAAATTTAAAATAAAAAGGAAGTGTTCTTTGTCATGACCCATGGCCAAGTTGTAATTTTCTTTCTGTCTTTTCTCTTTAAAACAGGCCTTCAAGGCCACTATGGATGCTCTAGAGGGGAGGTTGTGCGTCGGATGTTTCTAAGATGGTGATGGGCCTTTCATCACGGACCTCTTGGACATCTTATCCCCTCAGGAACCAGGCAGGCTGGGTGCTCTGACACGGTGGTACAGTGGTGGTGGTATGCTGGTGCTCCACTTGCCCCTCTCTCAAATACTCCTCACAGGTCCTTGGGTACCACCAAGATCTCGTCCCCGTCCCTCATCTTGTACGAGTGCAGGGCCCGTCCGCCAAACTTAAGCTCCTGGGGCCCCTGTGCTGGGGCCACGTGGAAGACACGCATCTTGTTGCAAGGCAGCTGCAGAAGAGGTCTGAGTGACTTCTTCAAGTCAGCCACAGTCTGCTCCAGCTTGAGACTCAGCCGCTCCGTGTGGTCCCCATAGCGGATGTCAACCAGCACGCTACTCTGTGGGCGCAGGTCTACATCTGCCAGAGGCTCTAGTCGGCCATACTGAGCCACTAGGCTATGGTGCCTAGAAAGAGGATGTCAAGACAGGTCTGAGTAAGTATGAAAGGATATCATATGGGTATATGTAAGTAAGTAATGAAGAAAGACAATTTGCACTCTGCATTTTACCCATCAATGATAAGAGATCACACAAAACACTTCTTACGGTTACATGCTGAGTGAATTCTATTTAGGTAAATATGGTCTATATTCTTGTTAATTCAGTATCATAAATAATCTATTTACATGTGTGGAAGAGTAGTTTAGTACAGGAATATTCCTATTTAGATACCCATGGTTACATTTTGATTATGTCACCAACTTAGCCTAAATAGATGTAGCCTGGTTTTGACTCTGCCATGCCAACTGAACAATTGCCTTGACCCATTATTACAAATCATTCAGGCATATGTGGAGGACATTATTAAAGGGATAGTTCGGTTTTTAACACATTGAGTCCCTTTCATAGGTTGTCTAAAATGAAATAAAGTGGTTGACACAAAAATCGTGATGATTGCTCCTGTCTCGGGTATTTGGGAAATATAGATTCGCCTCTGCCTGCCTTTAAAATGGCTAGCAATGGGCATGTGTTGTTTCTATCCTTAAAACACTGGTTTTAAAAAAGTGCTTCTCATGGAGTGATTAGTGGCGTTTGCTGATGTTCCAACCCAAGTATCGTAGCAAAATACAGTGTCTGTCATGTTCTATTTGCCATTTTCTAAGTCCCACAGGGGTATATTTGCTCCTTCATATAAACAAAGTGCCAAATAAAACATGACAGAAGCTTTATTTCGCTATGATAAATGTTTTGGAACATCATTGAGCACCACTAACCACTTGGTGAGTAGCACTTTTTTAAAACCAGTGTTTTAAGGATAGAAACAACACATGCCCATTGCTAGCCATTTTGAAGGCAGGCAGAGGCGATTCTACATTCCCCAAATAGCCGAGACAGAAGCAAGCGTCAAAATTTCGATGTCAACGACTTCATTGCATTTTAGATAACCTGTGAAAGGGGCTCAATGTGTTAAAAACCGAACCATCCCTTTAAGGCTTTTAGAAACAGGAATAAGGCCAAAATCGGAATATGACAAGATGGTCAAGATGGTATGAGGAGATTACAGAACTCTTCCTACTGGAATTGAAAGCTTTCTTTAATAATGCGACAAGTCAACATATAGATTTCTATTTATTTCATTATTTTTTGACATGGAAAGCTCCTTTAAATTGAATTGCTCAAGTCTCGGAAGCGGCATACAAGTGGCCACCACTAAAGGCAACACTTCAGTCAGACATTGATCTGTTACGGGAAGCCCTGGCCTGTGTTGAGTCATATGCATCTCTTCCAAGTTTCAAGGGAATGAAACAGCTTTCAAAAGGGTTGAGAAAGGAGATCCAGTGGTACATAAAGTGCATATCAACTGAGTGAGTGGCCAACTATGTGTATGACTAGCTCTGTCTGATAGCTTCTGCCGGCATGAATGAGAGGGAGAGGGCAAGAGAGAGAAAGGGGAAGAGCACGATAGAGAGCGAGAGACATGGAGAGAGCAAGAGAGGGAGGGGGGGCAAGTAAGAGAAAGGCAGAGAGAAAGACTATGGTTGTGAAGCACAACGAGTCCTTTTGCCGTGAGAAAGCTTTCACCCCCCCTCCTCCTCCCCCACAGGGGGATTGTGGGAGAGATAAGGCCCAGGAACGATTAAATAAAATCTGGAAGAAAGACTTTGCTTTGAGAGCTACTGTAACAGCTGAGCCAATCAAAGCAATTTCCCCTTGCCTGCCCAAAAAGTCTGCCCACAAAGCAAGCCCCAGGCCTGGGTTTGTGCCTAAAGCTCACTGCCCTGCCATGGGAATTTAGCCTGTACAAAGTGCCATTCTGTCCGCGAGACCTGCTTCACTCAAAGCTCTCATTTAGTGTGCTTAGCACTCTTAAACGCAGCTAAATCACATTAGCAGTGATAACACAGGTGCCCTGGATTCCTCGCCCAGTCATTAGTAGTATCTAAGATGACACCAGACAATAGCAGAGAGACTCTATTACACTGAATGCCTCACTGTACAGAATGTCGACAAAATCATCTACAGGAACGTAAAGTGATAGAACATACAACAAGCTGCTCTTTATGTCTAAAATCTTTTATACAGATGGAGAAGGAGGGCTGGGAGTCCATTACAATGTACATTTGGTAGCAATCATAGTATAGGGATTCAAAAGTATATATAAACAATATTGTAACAATACAACCATTCATTTGAAATGGCAAGACCTTGCAGTGCTTGTTTTGAGATGCCCCAGGTAGCACACCCTAGAGGTAGTGCAGCCCCCTACAGGTATATTTCAATCACACTGGATGTACAAAGGTACCCCCTCCACAAAAAAGGGAATCTCTGCTGCTCTCAACCTGCTCACTCAACCCACTTAACTCAAAGACAGTATATTTTGTGTGATTTGTGTATTTTGTATTGTGTGAATTCTGTACAATAAAGACTCTTACCATCATATATATATATATATATATATATATATATATATATACACATACACACACACACATACAGGTCTATATATACACATATCTATATATTCATAATAATGAAATCTATCTGACCTAAGGGTCGTATTATCTTATCTTACCAAACTCTAATACACCTGCATTCCAGTCCTGAGTCCACGGTGTGTTTCCTCCACACGAGTCAGGCATTTATCTCTCTCTCCTTTCCACCTTTCTACCACCCTCCCCCCACCACCCCTTTTTCCTTTCCTTCAGCCCCGAGCTCCTATCTGTCTCCCCGCTTGCCTCCATCTCTCAGCCCCTTGGCCTCTCCGTCAGTCTACCCCCTCGCTCTGCTTCAGAAGGCAGATTATGCTCAGCGCACCCGTCGCCGAGGCTTTGGTTACTCAAAGGCCATCAAGAGTTCTGGAGCACTCTAACCCCTCTCTTCCTCTGTTCTTTTCACGCTGCTGTGTGCCCCCATAGTTTCTCCACCTCTGCCCCCAGCCTCCCTCACCCCCCTTTTATCCCTTTCCCCCAGCCTCTAACTGCCTCTAATCTCCCCCCCATGCCTCCCTGAACCAACATGGGCATGATTAAAGCTGTATTATTACTAGCTTTGATATCGTTCCCCTTCCATGCTTTTCAAATCTTATCTCAGGTAGTTTTTAATGAAGACCTCAGATTAGCTCCAGCCATGTTTTTTTTTGGTCGTCGTTGTTGTTATACATGTTGCACAGGTGAGGTGCCGCTCTGGAGCGGCACAGCCCTTTAGTTCCTTTGCCGTGCCCAATCCACATTCCCCATCCCCATTTGAAGACAGAGAAAGAGCAGGAGAGAGAGCACTACGAAGCTTAAGCCCAAGGGCTGATAGTCAAGGTTGCGGTTACTCAAAGGTAGCCTGGGCTGGAGACACTCACAGTTGCTTTCTCTTTGGCTGAGGTTACGGTTACTCAAAGGCGGTTAAGCCACCATGTTCACTTCTATCTGTACTGATGCCCCCCCCCCCTCACCTATCCGCACTGACCCATCTTTCTAACTACCACCGCCCCCGCTCTCTGTTTGAGCCAAACACCGATGTAGACGCGATTAAGGTTTCTCAAAGGGAGTCTCGTTTTCTCCCACTCTGTCTTTCCTGCTCTCAGGCCAAGGTTACGGTTACTCAAAGGCACTGAGGTGTCCCGGGCCTGTGTCTGATCTCCACTCTCTCAGCGGCATAAATGTGAGAGGCTGTGACCAGCTCTGATCTTTGGATGGGGGTGTGGGGGGCTGGGGATTGTCCCGGCGATGGTGGGCTCCAGGTCAAAAGGGGAATGAGAGACAGACAGACCCACTGTCTCAAACTGGACCAAAAGGCCTAGCTTTTAAAATATGGTGTCCTCAGAGAATTTGCTGATACAAGATGAGGACAATAGAAAAGAGTGACAACACTGACAACTGTAAACAACAACAAAAACAACAATAGGGTCATTTTTATTTTAAAATAACACCCCTGAAGGGTGGTAGGAACCTGGACTTCAGAATTTGCTTCGGTCCACTTGACCTCACATTCACTGACTCTTTGACAGAAAATCATCCACCACTGACGTAGCAGGGATGTGTGGGCAGGCACTCTCCTCTTATTAGTCATGTTTTTGTAAAGCCATACAGGAACGCCTTCCAACCGCTATTCACCTGCTCTTCTCATAAATGTAATGAGGCGTCCGGCGGCCTGCTGGTTCTGTGAAATGACTGGATAATATTTGCTATGACAATTCATTATGGCCTGCGGTGCCTGTGCTCTTGTTACACATGATGGACTGTACTTTAATCCCCTTAAAGGCCAAGAAGAGAAATGCAGAGTGGGGGTAAGAAAGAGGGAAGGGAGACGGAGAGCAAAAAAAATGCTACCACCTTAGTCCCTTTTAAGTAAAAGAAAACGGGTGGAGAGATGGGGGGAAAAATAAAAAAAAAAAAAGAGAGAGAGAGAGAGAAAAAAAAATCAACGCCACCTTGCGTATCAGTTTTCCGATCAGAGTATTCTGAGACAAAGAAGCCTTTGAGGAGGGAGAGACTGGCCACATTGTCTCCCAAAGGTTAGATTCCCCATTCGGGGAGTCCACTCTGCGCTTTCCCCGCAAATGCCTCCCCTGGATTCTCCCAGGTTAAGTGGAATGTGGTGGGCTAAAAAGGCGTGGGCGATCCATTTTCCGACACCTGCATAGACCCCCACAGAATTCCTATCAGATTGGCGAAGGAGGAGTGATGGGGGTAGGAGGTGACCCAGTGCCCCGTACCCAAGAAAATGCCACCCATAAATGGAAAATAAGGTCAAAGACGCTGTAGTTATCTGGTGTTCAGCTTACGGGATGTTGGCATCTTAATGTCAAAAGAAGGATCCAGGAAGCAAACTTGATCAGTACTTTGAGTTGTACAGTTTTAGCAGTGCTATCAGTTTGTGAAGGAAAACTGAGAAGTGACTAATATCAAAGGATCAGACCCAGACGAAACTTCCCTTAAGAGCTACATTTGTCTGTCAATAAACACATTTTTCTCTATATATTTAACTTAAGCATATAACTTTTTTCAGACAAGAAACAAAAAAAAATGAATCTTCTCAAATTAGGTATGCAGGAGGTAGTAATGCCATTTGACAACTGGAGGGCAGCACTGCAGCAGGTTGCAAGTCCCAACACAAAATAAAAACTGGTGTGCAGATTTAGGCCTTGCATGGCAGTCTCCATTACTGCTAAATGGGTGAATGTGAGACAAAAAAAAATGTAAAGTACTTTGAGTGCTCATGGGAGTGGAAAAGCACTGTAAAATAAAAATGCAGACAATTTGCCATTTTTTTGCATCCGAGTGGCTGGGATGGATGGTTCTCTTTTAAACAATAAAGCACATCATTAACAACTGGAGGGGGGCGATAATCGCATACACTAACACAATACTGACACTGGTTCTGGGTCAAGTCAAGTACAGACTATATGATCTGATGTACAAATCTGCTGGTACCTTTTGGGTCGCTCATTCTCAGGGCATTCAATGTAGTAACGGACGAAAAAACGTTCAGCATCCTCTCTCTCCCCTGGGGTCACCACACTCCCATTCAGTACCGTGACTGCAGGCAACCTGGAGGGAACCACACACGTCAGTTGTGTGCCCACACCAAGCCTACAAAACTACTTACTGTAACAGGATTCAAGAACTGCAAAGAATTTAAACATTTTGATCTTTAACAGCAAAATAGTAAAATAATATTTAAAAAATCTTAACAATAAGGCCAACTTTGTACAACAGTGGGTGACATGGAGTATATGAGTTGCGTAGCACCAGAAAGCATTTTGTGTGCTTTATTATTTATTTATACGTCTTCTTTTGGGTGCATCTGAGCCACTTACTGCGCCACCACGAGACTCCGCCGCTCTGTGGTGCTGTAGGACTGCAACAGAGGAACTCCCATGACCTTAACCTCCTGCAGCTTAGGGAACATGCTCAGCTTCTCAATGTCCTCCCAACGACTCAGACCTTGAGAATGACCCCCCCCCCCCCCAAAAAAAAAAAAGATTCTAATTCTAAATTAGACATCCAAGGTGTGTTCACATCTTCCATCACAGGACATATTTGTGAACAGTTTTTTTTTCTGGGAATGTTTCTCAGTACTTGCTAATAGTGTAAGAATGAAATTTCCTGCAAATGAAAAATGAACGCATGTGTTTGTATATGTGAGTGTGTGTGTGTGCGGACAGTATATTCATCATACCCGTGTTGTGAAGATTGATGCAGCGCAGCTGAGGGAACAGGCGAGAAAGAGACTCCAATGGCTCATCGATGGAGGTCAGTGTGTTGTTGGCCAAGATGAGGGAGCGGAGGCCGGGGTACATAAGGCCAAACTTGCGCACCTCAGCCCAGTCATGCAGACGGTTGTCTGAGATGTGCAACAGCTGCAGGGAGGCACAAGGCACATCCGACAACTCCACAGACCGATACTCGTTCAGACACAGGAAGAGCTCCTCCAATCTGTCATGAGAGAATATGCACACAAAGACACACACAGACACGCACACACACAGAGGGGAAAAAAGAAAAGAAAATCCCTTTGATGTTCAATAATACACATTATAACTTGCATGAAACAAATCTGATAAACTGCCCAAAGTGTTTTGAAGCCCCTTTGACACATCAAGATCAAGCACTCACTTTGGGATCTCCCGAGTGAGTGTGTGAAGGACTTCCCAGGACACATGGGTGTTGTTGAGAACCAGACGACGCAGCTCTAGAAAAGGCTCAGCAGCATCAGGGCCCAGCTGTGACCCACTCAGAGGGTTCATACTCAGGTTGAGGAAGTCAAGCTTCGGGACGTTGGACACAATCTTTAAGACCTGAGACATTATACACAAGGCAGCGTAATATGTTTACCCTTATGTTAAAAAATCGTTGTCAGGTAGATACTTAAAGGTCTCATTCCATTGTATTTTCATTAATTTTGTGGTGGTCTCTTGTCTAAAATAATGTCATGAGAGTTGGTTTCGACAAAAATATGATGTGGTTGTCTTTTAGTTAGGTGAAAACGAGAGCAGGGATACCTCGAGAGGATTCTTAAGAATATTAAAGGGGACATATTATACCTCTTTTTAAACAATTTAGAATTGGTCTATGGGCTATACAAATCAAGTTCATGAAGTTCTTTGCACAAAATCACTCTCACATAAATATATTTCACCAGCTCTATTCTTGCCAGTTTCGGTCTCTCCCAAATTGAGCCGTTTAAGGGCTCTGTCACTTTTATGCAAATAAGCTGTTGCTGGTCACGCCCCGCCCTGCCCATGAAAAGCCTACGGCTGCGTGAACTGTTTACGCTGCTCGAAAATTACTGCAAATAGAGCTGGTATCAGACCCCGATGATGAACAAGAGGATCCATCAGCACAAACAGCAAGAATGCAGCAAGCGGTTTCTGAATGTTTAGTCAACTTATTCAATAAACTTATTTAATAAACGTATTACCATTGGATCCCTCCTTAGTTGTTAGCCTACCATGTTTAGTTTGCCACAACAATGTAGCCTAATGTAAGGTTATTTTTTAGAAACATAATGCCATCTCTTTACAACATTTAGTATTTGCTAACATTTTAAACTCAACAAAGCTTGAACACGTTCAAGTAATGTTTAATAAAGTGAGGCTACAACTGCTAACGTCAGACTAATGGCTTGTGCGCCTCCACTAATAACATGATAAACATTTCATTTAAACCTAGACAATATTTTAACAAGCATTAGAAGGTGTTCACACTGGGTGGGTTTTTTAAAGTAAAAAACGCAGACTCCGAGGCTTTTTCTAGCACAAAAAAAGCACTGGCAGCATTTATCAGTTGATAACTTTTTTTTTACCATGTCATGAACGTGAGCTAATCTCACGTATATTAGCTAACATGCTAACTTTTGAAAGGTCTGAAATTAAGACAACTGGTTACCAAAAAAATCCAAATATGGATAACTTTACTCAATAGATCAATATTATTACACAGTGAAATTGGCAAGTCATATCGCTCACAGTGTTAATAGTTGATATCCTCTACCTCGACCATCTCCTGTTACTGCTGGTTGCCACAGGACGCCAGAGTTTTGATTCCTGACAATGATTGGTCAGCTGTTCCAAAAAGAACGACGTATTTCTCAACTTGAAAAACTGGCGGCAGCGTTTTAAAAAGTGCCCAGGTAGTACGGAGAGAAACATCTCAATCTAAGTAGATACACATTAGCTTTGGCTAAATGGGTGGGGATTCGACAGGTGCTGGGGTTGGTCTATGCCAATTCCCTTAGTGTAACGTCAGAATAAGGGAGCCATCCAAATGGCTCACAGGAGCATAATATTCTTGACACCAAAGTATTTCTACTGACCGTCAGAAAACGGATGGACGGGTTTTTTTCGCGCTTGGAGAGTGTATAAGAACAGTAGAGGCCCAAATATGAACTCAAAGCCCCGTAAAAAGTGAGTTTTTGCATAATATGTCCCCTTTAATAGTATGCAAATGTATCGCCTCTGATTGGCTAACAACCCTGTGACGCTCCCTCTGGTGGGTCTGTCTGCAGGCAGCCTAACGTTTTCTTGAGGGCGGGCTAACTGCATAGCTAATGTTCAATGTGACGTAGGCTTGCACGGCTTTTCCGATTCGCTCATTTTTCCCGGCAGTTTTCTATCACAGGCGAATACAGACTACAGGGGTAGGAGAGCATTTTGAAGTTGAGCATAGAAGTACAACTTGGGCTGACCTATGGTAATGTAAAAAAAAATCAAGTCTTAAACGGTTTATTTTGGAAGGAGACCTTTAAGGAAAGAATGGGCATATTGATGTCTTGTATATTGCATGGCACCATGTATTATGGTTCGGGTGAACTTGAAGCCACTGTTCATTTTAAGTGGAGAATAGAATGCCAGTGCTACATTTCACCAACAGAGACCAATGGTCAATGAGTTACAAAACTCAAAAACATTCAAAAACAATAGATAGCGATGCGTACCTCCCCCCAGTCCTGCAGGTGATTATTTGAAAGGTCCAGCTCTACCACATGGGCACAGAAGGTGGCAACCTCTGATTCATCTCCAGCCTGGGTGATGCCACAACTATCCAGTACAAGCACTCTCGGCAAGTTCAGCTGGCCTGTGAAAGGGATATGTTTTATGCTTAAATGCCGTTTCCTTTGCATGTCAATTTAATGTACTATAAAAGCATTGCCCTTGGAAGTATCTTCTTTTTGGGCCCTTGGAAGCATCTCTATGCTTCCCCCTGAATCCACACATGATACTTTACTTTATACTTTATTGATCTCCAAGGGCAAATTCAAGATGGTGGCGACAGTCACCTTGGCTGCCATTCGTACAGCGCCAGTAGAAAAAACACAGAAAAAAAAATGGAATACATAGGGAAAGAGGAGGGGAGAAAAAACAGCCCACCAGACTATAAACCAAATAGGGAGTATAGTTTGGTGTCAGAAAAAAACACCTCTGTACATATAAGCAATTTATCACAGAACACGGGAGGGGAGGGGTAGAGGAATCACATCTTACAACATAGAGTCAAGACATTGCACCAGGTAAGGGAAGAGGGAATTGAGTCCAGCACAGACAAACAGTCCACATCCGCAGCCTCCTTTTGAGGGAGCCTATCCACGCTGGGGGGGTGTGAAGCCGCGGAGGCGTTGGATGGTGTAGGGGAAGGGTTCTTGGATGAGGGGGAAGGGAGAGCAAGAGGCCCTATTCAGCCAGGGGAGTTGTTTTCGATTTTTCTTGGTTTCGGTGTGCAGGGCTGCGTGAGTCTCTTGTAACAGATTAGGCGAGACAAGAGAGCTAAGCTAGGGAAGGTCCGGGGAGGAGAGGAGAAAGATTCGACCGCCTCCATCGAGAGCAGAAGAGGTAGAGAACTAACCATGTTTTCCTCAGATGACTAGTGCTAAAATTTTAGAATAGTCTGTCTTTCTGCTACACGGTCAGTTTACCTTTCACTGGAGAGCTCTGGGGGCTAGTAAGGACCACCACACCTGTGCCTGGTCCACGGCAGTAGGGAAAGTTCTCCAGGTTGTACTTCTCAGTGATCACCTGAACCATGGTGCGTCCCACAAACTCCTCTGAGCCGTCCATTGTGTAACCCCGGCGTTTTTCACAAGAACACCTTTGTATAAGCACACAGACAACCAGAATATTAAAGTCTGGTTAATTATTTATAGAATGTTTGTACTTTGTCCTGTTTGTGTATGATGGTACTCTGGATGCAACCCACCATTAAATCTCAGCATCTCCTTCCATGGCTGTGCTATTCATAGAATGAATTCAAACAGTTTTGTAGGAAATTTTGTAAAATTAGGCACCTCTGGTTTTAGCCAGTCAGGTTCACAGAACTCTGCATGCATCCCAGGCCATAGGTTAGGGCCCACACTTTAATGCAAATGAAACAGAACAGTGAAAAGGTCCTGTGACCCATGAAAAGATACAGCAAATTTTGACAAAACGTATTCGCATTTGTAGAACGTCTCTTCCATGGCTATTGTTGCATTAGGCTACAATTCACAACTAATTATTTACAATTGTCTTATATATTTCTAATATCTACTTAGTAATAGCAATTTGAAAAAGTAGTGCATCTATAATCTGACAATGGCTATCAAATGTCTACTGTGGTGCCCTCTAACACTTCTATCATCTGAGTGAGCTTTCCATTTTCATATCATATCATATTTCCAACAGACACATTTGTGCACTCACACGATATGGATTGATAATGTCCATGGCCATGCATTACTGAAAATCATGATGGAATGTTAGTCTACAATCACTAAAGAACTATATTGGTTCATAAAGTCCTATGATTCATAGTCTTGACAAGAAGGAGAGAATTCTTCTTTTTGATGGTTTTATTAAGAATTAGCACATCTTAGGCTAATACAAATTAGATGATAACAAAGGGCACCATAACAAGCATACTGTATTATTAAAAAAATATTGTGTGGGGCTCAAATCTCATGTTACAATTTCATAACTGTATGTGTAAATCTCATGATACAATTTCATGAACATACAGTGTAGCCGATTCACCTGGATTTTTCATGAGAAATGAATCTGGACTTTGGAATACACCATCCTAGTCATGACAGTAAACACAAATGTCAAGCACAGACAGAACTAACCTCCGTTTAGACAAGGAAGTTAATCAATCAGGATCCCAGTTTCGACAATGAAGCTTGGTGAGTCTGTGGTAACAGGAAAGGGACTCACCAACCGCCCCATTCATCAAATGTCTGAACAAGAGTTGGGAAAAAAAAGGACATACAAAGAGATGATGTCAGAAAGTGACCACACACACAGATCATTCTACCACTGGATTGTGACATCACAGACAGACACAATAGCCTCCCACGTAAACACACATAAAATGAAGAATCTGGCACAGCAAATTTCATTGTTACATTGTAACTACAGTAGTCGTGAAGCAACCACGAGAAATTGTAGAACCATAAGATGTACAATTTCTCTTTATTCGAGAGAACTGTTGCTTACGTTGCTTATGACAGGACTGCACCTTTGAGTTTGATGTTTATGGATTTTTGGCACACTTTTATCCAAAGTGACATACAATTCAGAGAATACAATAACAAAGACCTCAACAACAACAAAAAGAAATCAGCGCTAATATAATAGTGAGAACTACTGTTAATCATACTCTGATAATACTATATAAAAGTAATGTTTTTTTTTATTACTGTAATACATAACAAATATACATGGTGAGTCAGCTATACCCATGCCCCGTAATGGCGAAAAGTTAAATATTAAAAAATAAAGATTTTTTTTCCTGATAGTTATGGTATATAATAATTTATAGTTTGTTTATTTTTTGTATCACCTCAACCGGTGTCATGTAATGCAGACTGTAGGCGTACCAAAAGCCAAAAATACCTAAATGATTACACAAAATACATGGGTGTAAAAATAATGGGTGATGGGTGAATAAATATAAAAACATACAGGTGCTAACAAATCAATTTCGTAATATTTATCTATTTCAATTAATGTAAGCTGTGTAATGATGTGAGTATGAACCTCTTAATCTTGCTTAAAAATGTCAGGTGGAAAGCAACTGTGCTACTTTTGAGTTAGTTTTCTGACTACACATTTAAACGCACTATGACAAAATGTATAAATAAACAATGAAGAACAACCGTCTAGCGCACCTGTTCTTTAAAATGTACTTTGTCACATAGCAGAATGTGTTCATTGTTGTGGACAAATGAAGCTACTGCAATCCCATATTCCGAAGATAATATTATTTACATTACGGTTGTCCGATTAAAAATTGGCTTTTGTTTGAGAAAGTAAGTTTGAGAATTTGAAAGTGGCTGCCATGACAACACGACTGTTTGCACCTACCGCAGTCCTTGGACACCTAGATAGCTTGGTTACTATGGCAACCTGCTGGTTAAACTATTGGGCCCTGTTTTGTTTATTAGAAACGTTGGCTAGTTTTCCTCAGTATTTCATTTGGCGCATTGGATAATGTCGCAATATGCTAACAACGAATATTATGAAATAAAACAATACAATACACTAGTGACAGGTATCTCACAATGGCAATAGGTTCTGGAAACCCTATAGTGTTACAAATCAATGATTTAGAATTTGAGCGAAATTATGGAGTACTGAGACAACGACATTGCCCAGGAAACGGATTAACATTATGTGGGCGATGCTTAATTAATTCGGTACCATTTAATAATGATGATTCCAAACACAAAACACGTTTAACATTTTAACCTAACCGTCAACTCGTGTTGCAATGGCCTTGCATTCCTCAACATTGCCAATGTAGCTAACATAGTTCAAATATCACTGGTGGTGGCTAAAAATAGACCCACGGCTGGCTTGTTTCAGCAAATCAGCATAGCTAGCAAGCAAGCCCACACATTTATATAAATAAAAAAAACTGCTACCAAATGCAATTGATAACAGGCTAACGTTAATTATTGCAAGACTCATGAAAGCACATCTGCGTCTACAACTACTACTACTGCCTTTCCAATCCATATGCAATATAGATTACAGCATAATCTCCGGCTAGTTACCTATATTTAGAAATCTGTATTTGACTACGCTGACTAATAACATGGAAAGCTACCGAGCTAGCTATCGCTGGCTAACGTTAACATAAGTCCTAGTAGCTGCTGCTGCTGCTGGGGCAATCCATAGGAGAGTGTGAATGTCAACAGAATCAGCTTTCACAAAAACAAAATAGCCACATTTATTTCCACTGATTTATGTGACGCAATATTTTCCAAGAAAATCTTTTGACACTCACGGTGCATTATTTCGGGAAATCCACCAACAGCTCTTACCGTTGACTCCAACCACCGAACGTAACACTAACTGTTACTGTATGTATTTGTTTCTTTTGCGATCTGTTGACACATTTAAGGGCTTCCTCGTGCAGGAAATGACGTACCGTAGTGAATTCAATTCAAAACATTTGCTGGATGCAAAGGTCGTTCTCTCTGGTATTCTCTAAAAAAAACAGTATACCTTCACGTAGGTCCCACATTATTTAATTCTAAAATAAAATTAGTTTGCTCATAATCAGGTGACGCGATGATGAGCGTTTCATAAAACCAGTGTACCCTTTATTTTCATCTACAATAATATTTGGATAAAAACGTCAAATGAAAACAATAAGCATTTTATAATATCTGACGTAACTATTTCCCTTTATTCAACTAAGATAAACAACGAATTTACACCATTACATTACAGCCATTCGATCGTTGTCAAGTCAAGTATTGCCCTCAAGTGGTGTGGTCTGGAAATGACTCACAATTTCAGGCAACCAAGTGTTTAGAATAACAATGCAAAAGGACAGCACAAAACAAAGGTGTGGTTTACCTCAAAGGTTCTAGAGTCTGTCTCCGATTCTATTCTGTTCTTCTCCGATTCTGAGCTAGGACAACGTTACCATAGAGATAGAATGTTATGTTTATTACACGGAATTCCTCTTGGCGTTCTGTTTACAGTAGAGATTAGAACATCCACAACTTTGTAACTTTTGAAATAATTAAAATGGTGACCTACTAGCCCACTAATGTTTTTGTGGTTTACTGCTATAGGCTGAAATATTTAGAATTTACAAAAACTAAAATCATTGTGTTTTTCAAGTAAGATGTAGGCCTGCTGGTGGATCCTCTATATAACAAAAATGTATGTAGGCTCATCCTATCTGGCTAGGTGAAAAACAAGCACAGATAACCACAGAGATGGATGCCTAATCAGAGAAACGATTATTCATAAACATGATTTCACACATTGTGTAAGAAGCAAAGACCCTTCTTTATCCATACACCTCCAATGTATGATGTATTTATAACTGTCATTGCATTTTGCAAATAATGTTTAATAATGCTTTTTGCATTCGGCAAGTAATGCCAGAGCGAGACACGCATTTCCAAATGGAACTTTAGAAATGTGGTGGCCACTGGGCCTAACTTCAAGCTACTCACGCATTGAGCCAAGGATGAATTGAATAAAAACCCTTTATTTAAAGCTGGGACATAGTAGGCTAAAGTACGCCATCCAGTTTCAACCCTCACTGGGTCTTCTTCAGGATGTGTTAATTTGAATTACCATTGGGTGGACAATTTGTCAGTGCAGATGATGATCGGTGCATGATCAATCAATTTCATAAACACTTCTAAAATCAAACACAAACTTTTCAGACAAAAAACTGAAAACTTTTTACACTTCTAGAGCTGAATACATTGCATATAACAATATGAATTCACATAAATGTACATTTTAAAGGGACTCTTGATATAAAATTAATGCATTATCCATACTCAGGTCAATGCTTATATTACAATGGTCCAAAATCAATGTCTTCATTAAGGCCCGGATGCCGCAATACCTCAAATATTATATATATATAGCTATTAAGTGTCTGTCAAGATTCTCATTCATCCAGGTTGTGGTAGTCATCATATTCCATCTACATCCGAAAGAGGGACACTCCTTTGAAGACAAGGATATGCACATATTGGAAAATAGGGACCCAAATATCACACATTGACTATGCCATTATGTTAAAGAAGGGCTAAGCAACGTTCTGTTTTTCTCTCTCACGAGCTCCCTCTAAAGACTGCTGTATTGCATTGTATTGCACTGCATTCTATTGGAGGCGGACCGCGCTGCTGAACATTGCAAGTGCTGTATCTACCGCTATTGGCCACGGTGGCGCATTCTACACTGTTCGTTTGCCGTGTAATGACTCATTTCAGCATCCTAAACAGTATGAAACGGATTAATTAAATGAAAAATGTTGCATTAAAAATGCAATTGCTTTAAATCATCAGCTGGCTATAGCAGCACCACACCTTCACTTCACCCCCCCCCCCCCCTCACTCCTTCCACCAACCTCTGGCAGTTGGGTTGGCCCCTTGAGTCGTGGTTCTGCCCAAGGTTTCTTCCTCAGAGGGAGTTTTTCCTTGCCCCTGTTGCTCTTGGGTGCCCCTTGTTAATGATTGGGAGTAGTAGTTATGACATTACTGTTGCCTCTCCACTCTTACTTCATACTGTAGGCCATTCCCATTTCTCTACACTATCTCTTTACCTCATTCTTCACCCTCTCTCTTTAATGCACAATAGACAGACAACATCTACATTTCACTACATTTTTTATCTTTTAAAAAAAGTATGTGACAATAAATATCCTTGAATCCTTGAATCCTTGCATAGTGGGCCTTTAATGAGTGATTCATGTGATCCTTGATCATTTGACCCTCACTCATTGACAATGCTAATTATGTTAATGACTGATTCTTCTGATCACCACATGATAAGGGGTGTGGTCTACAGTTCACACCCACAGGCCAGAGGTATTCCAACATCAGTCAGAACTGACAAAGCTTTCTGGATGGAAAGTGAAATGTTTTCAAGCTCAAAAAGAAGTCCAGTTGCCTTAACAGAACACTATGACTATTCTTTTAAGTCTCTTTGGCTGCCTTTAGGAGAAAAATGACATCTATAAATCTGCAATACATTTTGATGTTGAAGTAATTTTTTAGAGTTAAACACAATCTCCAGTTCCCAAAGTCCTTGATATAGGCATGTATATTCAGGGGCGGAGGATGCCATACTTGTACTTGTACCTGACCACATTATTATTTAGCTCCCAGTCTGTTAATTCAACAGTAAAATTTGAAAGGGACAACATCTCTGTCTGACAAATAGTAGTTAGCTGCTCTTAAACCTTAAACATGATCAATATTGGTATAAAGATGTAGTAAATCAACACACCCTAAACAACTCTTGTTAAACATCTCTCTGAACCGGTCTAATGCATATTCGGAATTCCTGATATTTATTCAAAAGATTAAAAAAAAAATTAAAAGATGTTTAAATAGCCTACCATTTAATGCTATTGTTTCATGCTTTCCTTGAGCACATCGGATTTTGTGCGCGTTTATTTGTAGACTGGTGTGCATCAGAGCTGAGACAATCGAATTATTGATGTATTAATTAGACAATTAAACCCAGACTCATAATAAATCTTGGTTTCAGAAACAAAATGCCTTGATATTGGCCACATAGGCTACCAGTTGCTGTCTGTCATCATATCAACATTTTTTTGGTCATGCTCTCACAAAGTTTTTTTCTTCTCCCTATACTCATCACTTGAACTTTCTAGTCTACTCCATCCTGCCCCAGATGCCCCAACAACACGTCAGTAAACGTAATGCTTCTGCTGCGCACCATAGACTATGTGCCCATTGTTTTCTGTTTTGGCGTCCCCTGGCGGTGCGCTAACACATACCCAATTTCTGCGCCGCCGACCCTGCCAACTGAAAATCAACTACAATAAAATGTAAGGTATTACAAAGCATGTAGCCTGGTTGCGTCTAGCTATATGTTAATCATAGTGTAGCGTTGCTAGGGCTCAAAGAAGACATGTCTTTGAATAGAGGAATTTTTAATAGCAGCTGTTGTCAGCCGCACAGCCACGCCAAACACCAAAAACCTTCCAACAGATATATACAGCGCCCTCTCTAACTTGGGAATTTCCCCTCATCCACAATTACCCCCAAAAAAACATTCCCCAAGAGCGTTACCCTAAACATCAGCCTCTCAACACGGCCCATTAGAATATATCCGCTACAACAGATTATTAGAAGTACACAGATAATTGTAATATTATATTGCTACGACCGTGCACGGTGGCTCTAGTAGTATTAATACGCACTTAAAGTGACAGGACTTTTGTAACCGGTTCATTCCTCAGGACCGTGGAAGGGCACGTGTGTGCATCCTCTGATAACGGTAAGGAGCAATACACTGTTTTAAACGTCATAAATATGTATAGTCTAATTGTGTCTGTTTTCAAAACTTTACAGTATAATAATGCAATATTCTCTCATTGCGGGCCTAAACAGTCATTCTATTGCCCTTCGCTTGCCATTAACGGCTTGATTCTTGTCCTCGGGCAGGGCTAGGTGTTTTTATTTTTTATTTTAATAAATGTTACGTTATCCTTGAAAAAGAAAGAGTATGCTACACATAGCAGATTACAAATTTACGTTGTGTATCTTATTTGTACGTCCATTCGTCCTTACAGCTCAGGCCTAACCATATTGCCAACGCAATGATCTTGGGATACCGTTAGTTTTTCATGCAGTCAGCAGCAGTAGCCAATAATTTATTTTACCGAAGCGGGCGTCAAATGTCTGCTTAGGGAAAACACAAGTACCAACTTAGGATATTGCTCACGCTGTGTAGACCAATGTGATAAAATGATGTTTTCTCAAATGCAAAATATATTTTCCGTCTAAAGCATCCCACATACTTAGTATATCCTACCTGTCTGTGAACAAGCGAACTCGCAGGAGGACAAGTCCGACCAAAGACAACGTAATGGATGCACATGCTACTACAATTGTCAGTATCGTTTTAGGTAAGATAAGTTTAGTAGTTTTCAGGCAATTGTCTGGTCTTGATTATTTGATATTCATAATGATCAAATTAATTCTGATAATAACTAGGCTACTAATAATAATATTAAACTTATTAATTCTTCATAATATCAGCCTTTGTATGTTGCCATGTTTTTCATAATGAGAGGAGTGGGTAAGCTAATGACTGTCCTATGTGTTAGTCTTATCCACCTCAGTAACAGGGTTCTGGTTCACACCAAGGGGACCACAGATATACTCCTGTCTCACCTATACGGAGAAGAACCTTAGGGTGGATTGTGAATTTCCGGACACTGATCAAATTCCAGGGCCTTACTGTGAATTCAAGCAGGATGGAAAGATCATTGGAACGACATATCCCAATACTCCCTCATACCTCATTCCCACCCTTGAGGTGAGGCGGCGTGCCAATGTCTCTTTAGTGTCCCCCACCATTTGCCGTCTCACTTGGGCACCTATGGCAGATGAAAGGTCCTACACTTACACTTGCAGGGTGTATCAGGGAAGCAGTTGGAAAGAGAACAGCATGGCATTTCACCAGAGTAAGTATTGAATGAACTTTGCTAACTGTTAGTAAATTGGTGTGTTTATACACTATGCTAGCCTGGCAAGCCCGGTCTAGTGCTTCTGATCAACATGACACTTTGCCAGTCACAGGCAGGGATCTCTCCCACTAGAGTAAAAGTACAGATATCCTACCAAAATTATTTCCATTTAGTTTCATTTAGCACGTTACCTAAAAGTAAAATGATCTAATAGCTAAATATTTTCTTCTTTAACCAATCACTACTGCTTGGTTGTGACATTTTATGACTGGAATGCACTGTTTGAGTGCAATGCCATTGCTTTCAGCCCTCAGTTAGCTGTCTGCCCAGTGGAAATCTAAGCCAATGGATAGACAAAATGGATAATGACAAAAATAGTATAGCACAACAACAAACAAAAACATTGGCTGTAAATGATGCCACGATGAGCTCACAATCAGAGTGATATGAACAAACATATTTCTAGCGACCATTTTAGCTCTTGGTGTGAGTTAACATTAATAGTATAACAAATTCTTTGAAAAGTCCTTTGGACTACTATTTTACTTATATTTGAATCCCCTTTGTTGCAGTAAAATTCTACTACAAGACTACATGCCACAGTTTATATTAAAAACCTACCTGTCTGATGGCGTACAATAGACCCTTATACTAGA
Source organism: Limnothrissa miodon (assembly GCA_017657215.1). NCBI lineage: Eukaryota > Metazoa > Chordata > Actinopteri > Clupeiformes > Clupeidae > Limnothrissa > Limnothrissa miodon. Next base: position 3,657,303 of record JAGFZM010000007.1, on the reverse strand, counting down.
CCCTTATATTCTGTTCCTTTTCTTTTACAGGAAATGTTCTTGTCTGCTCTGCAATCAGCATAGTATTCCATACTGGACCATGGCTTCTTGGGATTATAGTGCTACCTGTGCTATCCATGGGCTTTCTTTCTGCATGATGAACAAGGCTAATTAGAGAGTCAAAGTGCAACACACATTCGTTTTTAAAGATAATTTTACCATACTTTTTTAATTGCTTTACCATAACACTCTTCTTAGTATAGGCATATGACTGACCCTAATACCAATGTATAATACATGGGTTCAACTAGACTCATTGTTTTCAAAGCAATGTAGAACATGGCGTAGGCCACGGTGGCTTTTATTTGATTTTCATATGATTGCTTGCTTGACCTGTTATAGGTCAGGTCAGTTTGTGTTTTCAGAAACAGTTATGGTGCTATTTTTTGAATGAAGCATATACTGGTCTGATGATGTATGCGCACTTAGTCCCCTGAGTGCTCAAGAGTGCTTACCTGTTTGCACCATTACTTTTGTATTTTTGCCATTCAGTGTACCGGACCCTGATTATTTGGTAACACTACTCAGCACTTACCTCTACTAATACGTTCTCATTCAGCTGTTGTTCATAATGTTGCGCAATGAATCTAATGTACCACTCATAAAATATTACCACTGGCGAAAACAACATTCAACATCCTGAGACATCATGTCACAAGCTGCACACAGATCACATTTACACTATTAGATCCGTGCCCACACTGTTACATTGTATGTTTTAAATCAGTAGTTAGGTATTCTCTCATAAACTCTAATTGGGAAATCAGCGCTTCTATGTAATAGGCTACGTTACCTTAAATTGCAATTATGTAAATAGTTTTGATCACAATATATTCTTTATTTCAAGTCTTTCAACTTAGTTGTATGCATCATGTATTTCTCTTCACTATTTCACACATCAAAACTTTTGTACTTTTTTCAGAATTCTTTACAGCAAGTATTTATATGTGATTTACAATCCTCATTGTTTTCAGGTTGCAGCACATACAATGAAACATTTGGTAATTTATAATTATCATTAGCATCATTTGTGCAGGCATTTTTGGTATTTCCAACAGTCAAATAATATCCTTTAAAGACTGTCCTTCAGAGCTTTGGAAAAATGTTGTGACAAAAGGAAATGTGTTTAACCTCTTCCTGCCAATAGGTGTCAATTGCTGTTCTCATTACTTCCATGCCCCATTGCACAAGTTTAGTTTGAAACACTGCTGACCAAATAAAAGGTCCTGTTGTAGCTGTTTTGCTTTGGAGCACGTCAGGACATCTAGGCTCAAGGACACCGCCTGATAGACTGTATTTCTCCATTCTGTTATGTGAGCACACACAATGTACTGTTGGATTTAAATATCAGGATCGCTGAGCTTGGTCAAGGGCAGAGAAAACACAGAGTGAGAAATGAGATGTGTTTTAGTTTAGTGATTAGGTTACTGAATGTTCTCTGCTAGATCTTCAGAAATGTACCCACGTTTAAAAGTATTTCCACGGACATCCTGAAGCATGCTGAAACGCTCAAGGACTAACATGCTCTCATATCAATGAATTTTTTTTTCTCAAATGTCAAAACACCTTGCAACACAATGATTTGCTTATCAAGCACTTGCACAAGCATAAATATTGCATGGCTTCCACTGTGCCTTTTATTATATTGCACTAAATTACTTTCTTGGCAACACATCAACAGTCATTATACTGAAGTCTATTATTGCATCTGCAGCTGTGCAGCACACAAAGTTGCATTTCTCTCTCTTTCTCTCCTTATCTCTCTTTCTCTTTTACTGCACTAATTGCAAGGATAACTAGAAAAATGGCAAAAGATAGAAATAAAGATATTATGACTGTATTTGTGTGTAAGTGTTTCTTATTTGTGGTTCCACTCTTCTGTGAAAGGTTCTGGAATGTCTTCTTGACTCCTCTGACTTTTAAAGCTTCAGGGAAATAAGTTAATTCATTATGATTTTGTCAGATATTTGCAATCAGGCAAGTGTGTTTTCTTCATTTAGAAAGGTCAAACAAATTTTTACCTTAGGTTTGAATCAGATCAAGATCACAACCCTCAGACTTACCCTCAGACCTATAAGGTATCCAGATAAGGAAGGAATAAGGTAAGAAATCCAGTTTCATGCACGCCTAAGATAGATCTATTTATATATTCAAATCATGGCTATTTAATAATACTGAATTAGGAGTGGGGGAGGCAATCTACATGACAGCATTGTAAAGGACGGTAGAGGTATGGCAAAAGGAAATTATAGGGATGACACAGCCTGTTCAGAGGGCGTCTCCCTTTTCTCTCTGAGAGACACTCAGATAGCAGAACACAAACATTAATCATTCTGGTTCTAGCAGCAAGCTAATCTATTCGACTTCCGAGCTCCATTTGTTAAAAATCGACCCGAGGTAAGAATTGTGACAGTGTGGTGTGATATGCTAGAGTGTTGAATTCATTTGAATTTCTTTGATGAGGGAACTTAAGTTCTGTGAGTTCTGAAATTAATGTAACCTATTAGCCTGGCTTGCGCGACAAAGCTCATGGGAGCTTAGTCTGGCCAACGTTTTCTGGGAGGCATAGTATACAGAGGCATCTGCGTCCATCATGTATACTACTTGACGAATCTACAACCAATCGGACCTCAAATTCCCAGGCCCAGGCTAGTAACCTATAGCAAAGAACAGAAATATTTTACCCTATTTTCTTTTATGATAATGAAAGGCAAAACTAAACAAAACTTTAATATATCCATATCCTAAAATACAATCATCGCCATTTATCAGGAATGTAGCCTACTTGTCCCGTCTTGCACTGCAGATAAAAATGTAGCTTAAATGGCAAAGGTCACATCAGGCTATGCCTAAATTGTGCAGAAAAGTTTGGAATTGTGATTATATTTACAAATTCTTGTTCATGAACATTGACTGCATTTATAAAAAGAATATAAGCATGGCTTGAGGCATGGCATGCAACTCATTATTTGCACAGAGCTACAAGAACACCTTTGTGTTTATCCATGTTCTGAAGTTATGAATATTTTACAAAGATGTGTAGGCTACAGCCTCCAAATGTTATATGGTCATTGTTTTACAAGTAGAAACGTTTACCCTTTGTTCACCAATTCGTTATATATACATACAGTATATATATATATATACACACACACACACACACATATATATATACACATACATACACATATATATTGTTAGGGACAATCCAATCTCTAGATATTGGTGTGTGAATTGGCACTTCCGTCCACTCCAGTTCTATACGCTATACCTTATAAAACATGACCCTATCTTCTTCAGATCTGCTATCTCTGTGTAATCCGTTTTTAGAGCATGCAGAGGCATGACTCTTTGGAATACGTTATATAAAATCAAGTTATGAAACAGAGCAGTGTGTAGATTCCTAGGCCTAATTTCCTTTAGGATAAATAAAATATCTCTATCAATCTCTATTTATTTTATAAGCATTGAATCAATGAAACATGAAAACGTTTTTCTTCAGATGTTGAAGTTTGTTATGAAGATGTGCCTTATTGCCACAATCTACCTGTTGGGTAAGATAACCAAGTTCCTTTTTAAAGTTCCCTTCATTACAAGTGTTTATAGAACTTTAATTGGGTAATGCAAAAAGGACATAACAGCACCAATAATGTAACTGCTATACTTGCAACATACTTGAGAGACAAAGGTAAAGATTTTCGTCATGTTGGTACAGGTCTAGCCACAGCCCAGACAGTTACAGATCTGACTTCCTGCGTCACAAAGGAAAATAATTTGAAGATGGAGTGCCACTTCCAGCCTGCAGACCCAAAACCCACTTGTAAATTTACACTTGGGAACCAGATTGTTGCCACCACAAATCCTGCAGAGAAGCAGGACGCCACATACAAAAACCGTGCAAATGTAACCCTTATTAATAATATCTGCGAGCTGTCTCTTACAGGGTTGTCCGACAACCCTCAGGAGTTCAAGTGTACCATCAAACAAGCAACCGAAGGAATGAAAGCAGCTACTGTAGACAAGAGTGAGGCACTTCTGTCTTTTACACATTTAATGCCAGTACACTACAAAAAAATATTTTAAAAAATTGATTTAATAAGGGATAACAATTCTTCTTAATTCCATTCTTTTTCCACAGAAAATGCAGCTAAATGCTCCGCACTGAGTATCCTGCTTGGAAAAGGCACAGAGATGTTTCTTGTTCTCATGACGCTGCCATTGTTGTTAGAACTCATTTGATTGCATGAAATATATTAGAAAAAATATTTTGCTGTTACCTGTTGGCATGCTGCAAAATGTCTTCACAACACAGCCTGCTCAAATAATCATAGCAATGTTTTCCTGTAGTTTGGCTAACTGCTTTAGTTAAGAAAATCAGCCTTAAGCAGCAGACCATGTTTACTTGAATTATCATATTGATTTTTTGAGAAACTAAATAAAATACATCAGAGGTTTTAAGATTCAATACAGCTTTTATTACATATTGAGAGCATAGTTTCTGGGCTTTGGTTCCTCAAAACATAACTAGGCTACTAAAAACGCTGTAAAAGGGATAGGCCTATTAAGTGATGAGAAAGAGAGCATGTGTGAGTAGACTATGTGAAGAAAAAGACAGGTCTAAGGGTAGACAGTTCGGCTAAGTGTTTGTTCAGAACGATTTCAGGAAACTTCTCAGGCCATGAAATGAAAGATTTCCCAAAGGAAAACCACAAACCTCATAAAAAAACCTTCTTGCCCCAGCACAGTCAGAGTTCCAAGGCAGCATATAGGGAAGGGGTAGTCAACCAGTTAGAAACCAAGAGCCAATTTTTTTAGATTTACGATATTACCACTAAGAGCCACATTCATGGGCACACACGAACATGACCCAGAAATAAAGGTACCAAAAAGCTAAAAAAAAAAAAAAAGGTACTAAAGCTCGTCGCTGGGGCAGTACCCCAAAGGGGAACATCCTTGTACCTCATGAATGGGTACAAATAAGTACCCCTACAATTAGTACCTTTTAGGTACAAATATGTTCCATCAAAGATACCCTTACCAAAGGTACAGAGTTGTACCCTATTTATATTGCACCTTTTGAGAGACAATTTTGTACCTTAGCAATGCCTTTGTACCTTAATCCATTGGTACAAAAAAGTACCCTATTAGATGGTACTATTTTGTTCTCTTTATGGTACCACCCCAGCGACAATGCCATTGTACCTTTTAAGTGGCAAAAATGTCCGACATTAAATTAAAACTACCATAGGAGAAGCACCTACTGTCCAGTCCTGTCCCATCTAGAGTAAACCAAATGGGTTTAAACAATTACATGCACCATTACAAAATTAAAAACAGTGAGGCAGAATATCAGAAACAGTTTTTTATTTTATTTTACAAAAATACAAGTTTAAAAAGTTTTACAAAACATATTCAAAGACTCATGGATATTTTCACATGCAGAGATACTGAGTAAAACAGGTGGCAAAATTACATTACTGTTATTCTTCATGGTGCATGTTTGAATAGGATGAGCAATGGTAATGACTAGTGGTTGACAGAAGGGTTGGTGCTACTGTAAATGTGTGTGCGTGTGTGTCTGTGAGAAACAGAGGTGTGCAAGGGTCCACCTTAGATCAGCAAAAAAACAAAGCTACCTTCATAATAAAGGACTGTATCCATTTGTCAGAATAGCTCAGTGAGGGTCTGTTCAGAAAAACCTGATCCACACCACCATTTTCCACAAGCTGTTTACTGTAGGACACAGGAAAATAAAGTTAACCATTGGCCTTTTACATCAGGATCAAGGTAATTTATTAAATATTTTAAAATGGATTGTAAAAATGGATTTCTAAAAATGATAGGTCAAACAGAGATACTAACCTGCAGCACAAAAATACAGCAGTGCACACTGGATGTATGGAAATGTTGAACACTTGGCTTGCGCTGCAGAGAACATCATGCCAGGAATCCAGGAGGCATAGTTGTGTAGACTAAATGGAAATAAATGAGGAATATGAGAAAATGACACCAAAATATCTAGGGCTGGTACTGTGCCGACATTTCATTGTGTTATTGTATAAAATATAGAAAGAACACAAAAAAAGTTACATGCATAATTCTGTATTGATTTATGTACAAAAGACTGCATTTACTACAATAATAAGCCAGAAGCATGCAGTTCACAACAACTTTACAATAAAACTAAATGTAATGGAAGGATATTCAAAGATTCAAATCTCGCTGCCACTATAACAACTCTCTGAAAAGTTAGCTCAGTGCTTACCTTCAGGCTGTGAATGTAATCAGAAAGTGCATCACCATCACCCTTCAGTAGCCTAAGACCTGAAAACAAACAATAAACCGACACAGAACTCACTTACAAAATGAAAGAGATAAAAATGCAGAAAAGAAAGGCCCAACTTCCTTGCCGAGGTGAAATAATCCATCATGTTCCTCTTTAAGATGATCTATTATAAACTTTCAGGTTGATAAGGTTCTTTAAAATAACCCTATAAGATTATATGGTATTTATGAAGTTTACTGTTAATTACCTTCATTTGAGATTTAACATGTCAATCATGTTAAACCTTATTACCAGAGAATAAATGGCTATTCTTGTAAATTAGCCTACAAACACTAGCTTAACTTGACTGACAGAAAACTAGCATCAACGAAGTCGCTTCTGAAACGTTAAAAGGACAAATGAGCACGCCTCAGAACTCAGAACAGGCTGAAAAAAACATACTAACCTTAATTTTACTCAAAACCGGGTCCTTTTTCCAAATCATATTGCTGGTTCTCTCCGTGTTGAAGGACGGTTCGGTGCAGAGACCAACGTCTTTTTTTTCCAATTTGTAACTTCTTTATCCGTGTATGGGAACTGGTGACAATTGGCTGGCTAGCTAGCTGGGTAGCACATTAGTAACAGTTAGCTTGTAGGCACCCACTTCCAAAAAAATCCCAGACATGTTTTAAGTTACAATAACAGAAGTTTAAACTCTATTGTGTCTAATTAATAGGATTTTAGGGAAGAAAGACTAAATACTACTAACTTTCATCTATGTCTAAAGACTGTCTAAATTCTAAATCTTTTTGAAAAATTTCAAAGTTAAAAATTGGGCGGGGCAACCCCAACCCAAGTGGTGAGTTATTAAAAATGGGTTATATTTGTCTATTTTGTACCTCTAAGAACTAGATTGTACCTTATTTGTAAGAATGTACCTTTAGAAAGGGTACTTTTATGTATCTTTCAACATGCATAATTCAGTGTGTACCATTTGGTTTGTAAAGGCACAAATTTGTACTCCGCTAGGAACATATTTGTACCTTTGATGGTACATTTATGAATTTTGTACCTTAAAGTACTCAATTGTACCCTCATTGTACCTTTATTTTTGAGAGTGTACTTTCCCCTCTCACTCACCCCCTCCCCTAACACACACTCACACTCGCACACACACACGCACAGACACTCCCCGACATTTTGAGGGCAAACTTGACAATTTGTTTACGTAAATGATTTTCCCTCTACCGGTATTTTCCTCTCACCTACATGCACCTTTGTGAAACAAACATTCCAACAAAAACCTTGACATGAACGCAAGAGCCGCGTGAAACCAAGCAAAGAGATGCATGCGGCGCGGGAGCGGCTGGGTGGCCACCCCTGGCATTGGGGGGATAGGCCACTTGTTTGTGCTACACCTTTTTAATTATATTCATCCAGTAGATGGCAGTAGCAGGCGCACAGTGTCTGTATGTTCTAAAACAAAATTAAAAGAAGAAGAGCAGTACTTTTGCGCAGAAGACATATAAGATGTATGATTTTGGACTGGTTTAAAAGTAAGTCTACCTTTTATTTCACGTAAAACATGCGTGACTTTAAGCATTTATATACATAGTTAAAACATGTTACATTTATTTAATGCTAATGTTTTTATTCGACTACCTGATAATCAATCTTAGTTGGACAGTTGGCTAATCTAACGTTAGTATAGCTAACATGCTAACGAGATGTTTGTCTGATTTGCTGCTTTGTAACTGTGGTCATGTTATCGCTTTGTTCACAAACTGCGATTCAATTATTTTTCTAACATTGCAGACTAAGATATATCCTAAAATGCCACTGCAGCCGCATGTAGGTCAAAGAATAAATTTGTAGAATAAAGATGTGTGGTCGGTGCAATGAACCAAAACAACGATTTTGTCAATCAGTTAGCAAGCTAACTTAAGCTAACGTGTTTCGGGGTAACGTTAGGGAGAGATGAGGGACAGAACAATCAAGCAGTAGTTAACGCCATTTAGTTAATGTCACCGTCGGCTAGTTTTTTTCCATATTACTCCTTGGACTGTATTGACAGCACCCTATACTCTATACTCTAAATAATCTTGCAGTCTCGGGTTATGACCAGTGACGTTAGCTGTCTGATTAGGTGTTGTCTTCTGTGACTGCCCCCTCTCCTCTCCCTCGAAGAACGGTACTTCAGCGAGGTCGTACTTGCTCAGTTCGAAGTGAATGAGAGAGATTTCTTAAATCAGAATAACGTTAGATCTACCTGGTTTGTCATAATATCCTGCCATTTTAAGTCCATCGTCTCTCTCTGTCTTTTGCCGTAGGTGCATTAACAAATCGATTTGCCAGGACCAAAGAGGGCATATAAAGTTTATTGCATTGTACAAAACAATACAGAGCAGGCCTTGATCCGTTCCCCTGCCATCCACTGTCTGGGGTTTACCCCTACTGGAAATGAAAGGGTGAGCTGCATGCCTCCTTCTTTCAATAGCTTATGCTCTGTTAGGTAAAGCATAGAGAAAGCATTTTACGTTCTACATTCTGATAATCTTGGTCACACTGGGAGTGTACAGAATCCAAATAAAGAAGATAATGGGATTGTTGGTTTGTTTGCACCCATTTGCACTGGCAGTGTAGAGATGTATGGAGCCCGTGTTTAGGTACTATCCTCATTTATCTGTATGAAATTAACTGTTCTCTTTTTTTTATACAGACAGCAAAAGAGTCCAGACACAGAAGGGGATGTTTCAGTGATGGAGGAAGGTTTGATAATTTTTTTTGTTTATGTACACTTATGCAGTTATAGGATGTTATGTATGTTATCATAACAGAAATGAAGTAGCTTCTACCAATAGGATAACAGCCCAAATTGACAAACGTCTCGGTTCTCTGGTAGGCTCCGACACTGGGCTGGCCAGTCTAACAGCAAAAATTAAGTAATACTCTGATGGTAAATACATCTAGGGTGTTTTACTGTAATACTTTTATTTAAAAGCCAAATTATGTCAGTAGCTGGGTTTTGTTGGATTGTAATTAGATTTATACACCCAATACATCCAAATGACAATTTTATACGGCTTTTTATACCCTTTATACAGCTTTTAATATCGGTTATGTATTAAAGGTGCCGTCGCCACTGCAGATGATCCGACTGCCATCACCACCATCCAGTCAGCAGCCACCTTTTCCACAGATCAGCCTATCAAGTACCTTTTCAAAACGGAGGGAACAGGAGGACAGGTAATATGAACCCTGCTCTCTTCTGAATGCAGGGGAGATACACAAACATGGCCATTTCCTAAGGACAACATGATGGATCAAAATAGGGATAGTTTTTTGGTATCACAAGGGTTAACCTTAACCACATATGGTTAAGGTTAACCCTTTGTATGATATTGCAGGTGACGTATCGGGTCATTCATGTAGCTGATGGACAAGTGGACGGACAGGCAGATGGAGCAGGGGCAGTCAGTGTCGTTACTGGGTTTCCCACGGCCACACAAACTGTAACCCCTGCTGTGACACAGGTTGGTTTTGTGCAACTGCACATGCATACACACATTATGTGTCGTTTTTTGTTGCTATTTTGTAGATGATTTATATTTTTATAATAGTTTTTTTAATGCTTTGCATCCTAGCAGAATATCTTGCCTTTGTCACAAGTAGATCTCATCAACTACATTGCAGACAGTACGGTTTAGCAACACAAAATTCTGTACCATAGACTGCAAGGATGTCTCTTTTTTTTCGCATTCTTTTTTTTCTTTCTCATGGCATATTCAAATAACAAGAAGTGACAGCTACTTGTAGTTGTAGCCTAGGAAGGAAGCCTAAATGGATTTAATTCAGTTGTTTTCTGCAATAGAGCCACAGACTGATATTGTATCATATGAGTATAGCAAATGTAGGAAGGCAATTGAAAGTACGTCAACACAAACAAAAAAATAATTTCCTGAATTTCCTGTATCTTTTTCTTGCTGTATTTGTTTTTCTTCTATTTTCCTATTTTTTTCTATTCTCAGTATAGTTCCATTGGAAGTCTGTACAGAAAAATGTTATGTTACTAGCATTATAAAAAAGTCTATGCACCAACTTTCACTGTGTAAAGTCGGACCCTACCTGGTTATCCTCTACAAGAGGATAAAAAAGTAGTTTGCTGCTCACGTCCAAAACGATCCCTGAAAATACTGCGTTGTACTTGTGTCTTTGTCACATGCATTTTAATACCAGTTGTGCAAATGGTGAGCAAAGTTATGTTATGGTAGATACTTGTTAAATTCTACACGTTGTACCATAGTACTATTAAAAAGCTGTATGAACCATACTACGCTGATTTGTTACTGAACCATACAGAGACCATGTCCTGAAATGGGGTCTGGTGCAGTTTGAATGTTTACAAAGGTCTGAATTTATTTTTAGGACTGAAAGGGTTCAAGTGTGAAAACATCCCGTAAATGAAAGGAAATGTATAATTTGCAATGCTTAATGCAACCTTTACTGTTTTTACATATCTAGTAAAATTATGTGTGGTGGTATATTGTGCTTTCATTATTAGGCTGTATTAGCCCAAGCTGAAGGTCTGGAGGGCGACTCATCTGAAACGCATTACTATTATCCAGCCACCATCTCGAATACTCCAACGGCCACCATGGTTACCAATGTCCAAGCTCCTGACTCATTACTTGCTCAAAATACACCAACAGGTCAGCTCCAGGCATTCCCTGTTGCCAATGTTGTTGGTGGTTTTTGTTGGTTGTTGGCTGTTTTACAAAAATATCCTTTTTCCAATAGGTCAGCTATATGTAATGATGTCCCCGCAAGATGTTCTGAGCACGACCACTCAAAGGTGTGTTCCCATTTTCAATGTAAATGTTTGTGTTGTATAGAGAAGGAAAAACAATTGCAGTGCTACCGGCAGTCCTAGCCTAAGAGTTAGCCTGTTGAGAATATCATAGACCTTAGACGTGACATTGAACTTAATCTCCACAAATATTTCTCAGTCGATATGTTGCGTGTGATGTTGTGAAAATTCGGGCCTCAAAAAAAAAAAGTTGTACCTATATGTTTACCTGTCATGTCACAAACGGACTGCAGCTTGGTCCTATGACCGTGTTGACATCTGTCTATGAATTTGATCACCCCTGTGAGGGAAGTTTTCATCATTTTGCTGTCTGTTGGAACGTTGCCAGCAGCGGGCAATGAGATTTTTTCCCAGTCAGGTTAAGAGAGATTTTCTCAGTCATTTTCGCTATTGAGATTTAGACTGTTATCCACACTCTTTAAACCACCCAATGTAAAATTTTAAGAAGCTACAACGGGTTGAAATGTTATTCTTCTTGTTTTAATAGCAATAGAGCTAGTTTATCCAAGGAAAACCAAAAATAGTCCAATTACTTATTTAAATATAAATTATTTAAATGAAATTACTTGTATAATTATTTAATTACTCACTTATCATTTTTTTCTTACATACAGCAAAGCTGAGGCTCCCCGCACCTCAAGAGATGATAAGAGACGAGCCCAGCATAACGAAGGTGAATCCATGTGTTCATTGTTTTATTGATTACATTTTGGCCAGTGATGAATGAACTTCAGCATTAAAGTCTGTCTCTTTTGCTCAACAGTGGAGCGCAGGCGCAGAGATAAAATAAACAACTGGATTGTCCAGCTGTCTAAAACCATCCCAGACTGCTCTGTAGACTCCACAAAGAATGGACAGGTATGTACTTGTAAAGACCTCTGCGAAATATCTCCAATCTATACAAAGGTTACTTATAAGAACTTATACTTTATAACGACACTCTGCAACATTTTACAAAACCAGTCAGGTCAATAAATAGCTAGTTATACAGCTTTGGATGAAACGGCAAGTAAGAGTCTGGCTAAATCTCATTCCTCACCGAAACCTAGGCCCTAGGCCTTCACAGACTGGTCACTGCTCTATTACATCCCGGTTGCTCAAACGCAGGAACGTAACAAAGTTTAACTAAAGAAATAAAGAACGGGACAACAAAGTAATACTGAAACGAATTAAACGGTTTATTGACAAGACAGGACAACAGATTTACGCAAGATAACAATCAGAGAAAACGAACATAGGCTACATACATATACAAACAAACGCACTGCCGATGCGAACACCGACAGCAGAGGCAAACAGACATAGACAACACACACACACACTAACTGCACTAACGGCAAGCACAAACAAAACACAAACTCTGCCGACACCGGCACACACTGGCAACTAACCAGTAACACGATCTCTGCCTACCCCGGCACACACTGGCAACCAACCAGTAAAGCATAGGCGAAACAAACGCCCCACACACCAGCAGAACTCCGGTGTCAATTGGCCCACCGGCCATGTTCAAAACTTTACGCAGGTCTTTTATAGATCTACTTCCGCGTCTAGACCAACACGCAACCTGGGGCGGGTCCCATGTAATTGGAAGAGACATAAAAGCACACCCACCACAACGCTCGTAACAGCTCACTTTATTGTTTGCATGATTAAGACACTCCCTGTGTTGTTCAGTTAACTGAACTGAGGTTACATTAGTGCTTCCATGGTTCCCCTATTTTTCATGTCAGAACATTTTGAATTTTGGCAAATGTGTTGCTGATTTAAGAAAGGGCAGAGAAAGCTATAACTGAACCCTCACAGACTTATATCCCCCGATCCCCACAAATTCAGCGTGAACATGCATTTAAGACCCAGTCTGCAAGCGTGGAATTTGGGATTGGGCCTGTTTGAAAAACTCTGCTATCAGAAGTCATGGGTATTTGTGTCACTGGACTGCGGCCTTGACCCTAATCTGTTCTACATGTAGAGCAAGGGGGGAATTCTATCCAAAGCGTGTGACTACATCCAGGAGCTCCGCCAGAGCAATGCCAGGTTGGGAGAGGACATGGACTCTCTGGAGCGACTGAGGATGGACAACCAACTGCTCAGACAAGAGGTGCAGAAAGCATGTGCATCATACCTAATAGGATCATGTTTCATTATTAGAAAAGTCTAAATGGAACCAGTGTATTGTAATTTCCTGATTCTTAACGGATATTAATACATAATAATTAATAAGTAACTTAGTAATTTCTCTGTCAGTGACGTGAATAGAAGTGTAATGCATGGAATGAATGTATGTCTTTAATAATCTATTAGTTGTAATGCTTCAGGGGATACTAAATGTGGTGGGGCAATCAAAGCCTTGACACACACTGTTTTTTCTGTCTTGTCTGTTCTGTTGCTGTCTCTCAGGTGGAGGAATGGAAAGCAAAGAATCAGATCCTTCGAACGCAGCTACGGCAGCATGGCATCGTGGCAGCCAGTGTGGAGCCCCAGTGAGGAGAGAGAGGAGATGCGTGATCTTCTGTCCCCTTTTTCTGCTTTTAATCCAACTCAAGACTCGGATCCGGTATTCAAATTTGGCTTTGATGAGTAAGAACAGACATTCATGGCTACAAGCATCCCATAGTATATGGACTCACATTGCAGATTAAGTAGTTTGAACAAGAGGAAGTAAAAGTGTAGGTAAAAGGATTATGGCCATTTTTGTGAATGCTTTTGGTCTTGGCAAATGTTTTTGTAGAACAGTAATTACAAATGAAAGTGAAATTTCAGTCAGACACATAATGAACAAGTTTCCAACTCCTTGTTCAGGTAGAAAGTCGTTCATACACAACTGTCTTTCGCCTGTTGTATTGAAAGAGGTTTTATACTGACACCATATATGCTTACGATGGGACACTTGACAATCCAATAATGGTCTGAATATATTTTGTTTTGACAATGTTGTTTTTATAATACCAAGTGTAAAAAAAGGTTCAACTTGGAATGAGATTAATTTCTGATCTGGAATGCACTAGATTTGCGTCCAGGTGTTTGGTCTGTAATGCTTAACCATATGGTTTAGCACTTGAAGGTAACTAGTCATTAAGAACTCAACATTTATGTGTATAAACCTGGCTCATGGAAAAATTAAGTTAAATTAAAAACTAGCATAACACTGGCTATAGAAAAGCAATGCCCCTTCTATACTTTTATCTGTACTTAGTAACAGATGTATCAATTATGAACGTTTTTTTTTACACTCTGTTGCCTTTTTATGTGACATTTTAAGCTTAATGTTTCTTATTATTGACAAGTATTTACGCCAGGAAATGTTACATGTTTGTCTAAGTTGTCAATAAAATACTTATCATGTAATTTAGACTGTAGAGTAGCTTTATGGCCACATCCTAATATGCCAAATCTGTAGCCTGTAATATTGTTTTTTTTTTTTTTTTTAAGTTTTCATCCATGTACATAACATTTTTGTCTTTAATTTTGTAGTGCTTTAGGCAAATAGATGAGTTTTACATTTGTATTAAAATACTGCAAAATGCATTGATATTTGCCATTATTATGCCATGGTCCAAACCTTTACGAAATCACTTAAATGCGTTTAGAAGAGAATAGTAGGCCTGCTGTTCGTAAACTTGGGCTTTAGTGCAGCTGTGCTACTGTAGTAGGTAGGTAGTACGTCAGTAGATAGCCCTGATGGCAAACATTAGGCCAACTTATCGACTACTCAAAATAAGATGCACAGGTGGTATGTGCTTGCCACGTTTGTGTTACGGATTCTTATTTCATCTACTGTCATAAGAGAGAGATTAAACACCAGTATCGATGTTATTTTTTACAAATCCATACGTAAAGGGTAGGCCATTCAACCTGATGCGTCACTGCCCCGCCCATTATCAGGTTTCACACCAAATGTACCTGAGTTCAGGTGTGGCTGGCTGTTTTGTGGGCAGACTAGGCTAACGTTACTCGTCGTGTGTTTTTAAAGTCTGTCCATTTCTGCTTGCCTGGAAAAAAAACTGAGGAGGAAAGACCCAGAACATTGCTTGACTAAGTATCTTCAGACCGAGATGATCATTGTAATTTTCTTCGGATTGCTTCTACACAGGGCAGGTAAGATTAGCTTCACTCTCCCTCTCGTAGGCTAACGTTACTTCTTGTTTAAGTTATTCATTGTCTTCTTATGGCCTTTCTGTTCCAAGTCAGCCTCCGTTAAGGCATAGTCTTAGATATTGAATCTAAGCAATCATTGCGCACTTAGAACATAGATATTTCTTGATTATCATAGATAAAGGCAGTTTACAAAGGCAGACTTAATGTTGAGTGCGTTGCCAGCCACCAGCAAGTGGTGCCATCTTTACCAGGACGACTGCTAACTTTTCGCCCCATATACTTAAGTTAATAGTTTTAAATACGGACAGAATGTTTCTTCAACAATTCCAACACTGTTATTATCAAAATATGATTTAAAATCTATATCCATTATTGTTTAGGCGACTTAACGTTACATTTCTGCACCACCGTTAGTCAATAATTAACCTTGAGAACTTGTAAACGTCATTTCCATTTCGGCGAAACTATGTGAGTCAATGTTTACTGTGTTGCTTGTTTAGCCTGGTTTCAATTGTTTTGACAATTGTTTGTAAATAACTTTCATCTAAAGCCAGGGTGTAAGTGTCGAGATCAGTAATGGAAATCCATTGTTTTAGGCCTAACGTTATGTAGGCTAGAATACGTTGCCAGTTCTTGTTGAAAATGTGTTCAGTCATTCGCAAGTGGCTTAACCCAGTAGAACAGATTGGTGTTTGTTTTATCTGACACTGAACACACAATCCTTGTGAGGCAGATCTATACAATTGACAGTCTACTGGCCACATGGGACAGACCATCTGCCTATGGCCCAGCCAGTTCTCAGGCAGAAAAAGAAAATACTCATTCCTTTTCTTAATAGTTCTTACAGTTGAACATTACATTCAGAAATGAGTGCTCAGAACTGTGTGTCTGTTGTTACTCATTTGCAGAAGTAAACCACAATCACTCAGGACACAACACTACAAGGGTGTGTCCAACAAACTGAGAAAGAAGTTACGCAAATAAAATAAGAATTTAATAAATGCAGTGGTACCAAACTAAATAATTGCATGTAAGGTCTGAAAGCACTTTTCTAAGGTGATGTGCAGCCTGAATATTGTCTTGCTTGAACTGCCAGTGTATTGACATTCATCATATTGATGATTCTTTATCTTTGAAGCAGGCAAGCCTGTTTTGGTTTGTGTGAAATAGTCATCAATTTCCAGGAATAAATTCGGATTCAATAAGTTAATGTTACTATGTCCGGTGTGTACACTGTAGTGAGAATTTGTGAAAGATGTTTTGATGCAAATGCTTAGCTGAGGTTAGCCCCTGCGTGCAACGGCATAGGCTCCTCTGTGTTGCAAGTACTATTCTCTAAGAGGGAACTGAGAGCTTAGATATGGTCATATTTGAATGTATGGTTTGGCAGTTGACCTTTACCATTGAACTACCATGTGGTGTTTTTTTTTTCTTCAACAGATTCACAGGCTTTCACAGCCCAGACCACCACCCCAGAGCTCGAAGCCCCAGAGAACCAGGGTAATGCCATGTGCTCGTTTAAATGATCTTTGTTTACCAACTCATTGTACTCACACATAACCAATTATAGGTTAGAGTACCAACTAATAGTTAATGATGAAAGCTTTTCAGAATCTATTCTGAAAAGCTAAGCTATTTTCACAGTACAGAATAATTAGGTTATTTATGGTTTAGTGAATACATTTAGGGAATTTATTACAGAAGTAGTATGTATTGTACTGATGTTAAGGTTACTACACGTAGGTTCTTTTAGACTAAGGATTTAATCATTGCAGTTCTATTATAAATATTAGAGATGCACCGAATTTTGCATTCGGTTTCGCATTCGGAAGAATATTGGGCTTTGGATGGGGTTCAGTGTCTGACGAATCTCAGTACATTGTGAATCTCGTTTTACATTACATGACAATGCACAATTTCTTCAGTGAAATGATCTAATGGAAACTGTTCACCAATGTACAAGGGAGTTTGACTATAGAAGTCCACTGACTGATCTCTCACCACCTGACCTCCATTTATTGTAAGATCTTCACACTGATATATGCTTTACTTTGATTATTAAGTGATGGTTGCCTACGGTAGTAGCCTATTGGCCTACAGACACATGCAGTGCAGTCAACCGGTGAATCGTTAATGTGATAAAATGGTCAATCAAATGGCATCAAAAAACAAACAAACCAAAAAACAAAACAGGAAAGGCTGAACCCCACAAGAAAGGGAATAGACTGTAGTATGTGGAAGAGGGCAGGAAAATAAGAGGGAGGTCATGTGCAGAGAAATGCTCTTGGATTCAGGTTTGGGTTTCAGATTTAGTGGCTTATGAATTCATCCAAATCCTAAAAATCTGGATTTGGCACATTCCTAATACATACTGTGAGATATTGGATCTAGCTTAAAGGTGTTTTGATGGACTTCCCTTTAGGTGCTGACCTGAAGTGCACTTATACGAGTGACTTTAATCCAAATCCCAGAATTGAGTGGAGCTTGAAAACATCCCAGGGGTCTTCATTTGTCTTTTATGATGGCACACCAACAGGTATGTGTGTCTGTCTTGGTGGAGATATTTTAATTCCATATATTATACAAGGAGGTGGAGATATTTTGGTATGTCTTTTTTCAACTAGAAGTAATTTATGAAAGCATTTCTTCAACAGAGCCATATGTTAACAGAGTGGTACAGTATCCTGGAGGCTTGAGATTTAACAGTGTGACGAGGGATGATTCTGGAGAATATGTCTGTGCAGTGGCAGGCAAAGGTCATTCTTCTGAAGCCAAAATTAAACTGGTTGTCTTGGGTAAGGATCCCTCCGCTTGGGTTTTTTATTTCCTTGTCATCTTTGCCTTTTGGTAGTTTGCTGTCTGTCATGAGCATTGAAAGTGAAAATAATTGGAGCGTGGCACATTCTTACTTCCTTTATAGTTCCGCCATCGGTTCCTGTCTGCAATATCCCTTCATCTGTAACAACTAGTCGGCACGTCATTCTGTCATGTTTCGATAAAGATGCGTCACCAGCAGCCACTTATAAGTGGTTCAAAAACAACGAACCCCTTCCTGAAAACCCAAGCAAGTTTGAGACCTACAAGAATCTCACTTACAAGGTTAACTCCAATACAGGCATATTGGTAAGCCGTCAGTTGCTTTGGTCAGTTTACATAGAGAATTTTTTTTGTGTGTGTTAGTCTTTTCTCACTCTCTTTCTGTCCCTCTCTCTCTTTATCCTTGTCAGGAGTTCCCTGCAGTTTCCCAGGCTGACAATGGTGATTACTTCTGTGAATCCAGTAATAAAGCTGGTCCTCCCCAGCGATGCGCACCCATGATGATGATGGCATGTGAGTGTCCACCTATCAATTTAACCATGTGCTAAACCATGCACAACAAAGAGAGTATATGATTCAGCATAAGTATGCAGCTTATATTTGTCACTGCAGACAAAGTGAAAGAGCACTTTTCACTTTGTAATATTTGTTTATAAAATGATACAAAGTTTCTGGAAAGGAAAAGTTCATGGGGAAATAATCTGTTACATTGAGAGAAGCAACATTATTTGCACTTCTTTGTTCTTGTCAATGTCAATGCCGAAACCTATTGTTCTTATAGAGACAACATCAGTCAAAAGCAAGGGACAGATGTCAGTTTATCGTCACAGGCATAAAGTTTACAAAGTCATAAAGTTACGGGTGTAAAACACATTGACATTACATTTGTTGTCACCCTAGGTTATAGAGGTCATAAATGTCTGCTTTCATTTCAAAAGTTTAATCAGATTGAAAACCGTAGGTATATAGATATATCAGGAGATATATTCCTGGCCCATGCTATTAGGAAGGTCAACTATCACATAACAAGGAGCACCCAGAAGCAATGGGGCAAGGGAAAACTCCTCACTAAAGGAAGAAACCTTGGGCAGAATCATGACTCGAAGGGGCCAACACAACTGCCGGGGGTCATGTAGGAAGAAGAATAGGGGTGGGGATCCTGTCTTCTTATCTATGGGGGTGGGGAGAGCACTGTGTATGAGGATTGCAAGGGCATACTGTTGATTGCAAGGGATGTGGTTGTAGGAGAAGAGGCTTACTGATGATGGCAGGGTAGTGTGCTGTATGTATGCAGGGGAGGGCATTCTGGTAATGGCGAGTTGCCATTATAATGGTGCTGTGTGTTTTTGTTTGTAGAAGGAGCTAACTGGTGATGGCTGTGTTGGGTGGGCAGTTGGCTGTATGTATGTGGGGTGTAGTGCCAGTGTGCTATATATCGAACTACAGTGACCTATTTGCTACAAGTTGTAACTAATCTATAACTTTTGTCTGAACAGGTTTACTTGCATACATACAAGGAACTTGTCTGTAAAGATTCTTGTTCGTCCAGGTCATGGTAGTCATACTTTGTAGCAAAGTAGTAGGCAACTGGAGTTTTTTTTTTGGGGGGGGGGAAAGTTTCTCAAGTCATTTCTTTTTCAGTTCTTTTGTTCTGATGGCCTGAGAATGGAAGAAGCCTTTTGCTTGAAAACATCTTTTAAGCTCAAAAATGATGTCAGGTTCAGGGGTGGAAGTAATGAATTACAAATACTCAATTTAAATATATTCATTAAATATAGTAATTTAAGATAAGTAAGAGTACTTTTAAGAGTACTTTTTTTAAGTGTGTCATTTTACACGTACTTGAGTACAATTTACACCATGTCTGCCTCACTACTTCTAAAATCAGAAGTCGCTACTGAGTAGCCTATGTCCACAATTTGAATAAATATTAAACCTTTGCAGCCCATAAGGACGTGCAATTGCAACCATGTAAACTAAAAAGAATAACGTTGAACTCCGCTGCAGCAACAGGCACAGTACAGGTGTCTGATGGTTGGCTACCACACAGTGGAGTACAAACTATGAACATTTAGAGACAAAGAAGCCAAAATGGTGACAGAAGGCAACACTGTCAACCGTGAAACCGATGTAAAACGAGTAAAACGCCAAGTTACCAGACCTGACGTTGAGGTCTGGTAACTTGGCTGCAAATATACATTTTCCAGCTACTTTTGACATTTATTTCCAGAACATAAAACAATGCATTTCTATGCATTGTTCATCTGAGAAATGTGCTTTAAACATATATATTTTATACTGGTGAATTAAATTTAGTTAAGTCTAAGTCAATTTCTCTACATATACTGGACATACAGAGGAATCGAAATTACGTTTCTAGCTATCCCACAGTGATGCGCACGGTCAGGAGAGCCAGAGGCCGCTGCGTCTCCATGCGCCGCCTGCTATGGCATTCACCCAATCACACACCCATTCACACACAGTCACACACCAGTGGAGGGGATTACCATGCCTGCTATTCTTATAACTATATGAAATTTAAATTTACTATGAACATGTAATTTACAATGTCATCCACACAAATGTATTTATTCTTCAAATTTTTCCTATTTTTCTTTCAGACGACCTAAATGTGGGTGGAATAGTTGCTGGTGTTATCTTTGCAATACTTGCAGTATGTCTTTTAATATTTGGATTGTGGTTTGCTTACCGCAAAGGATATATATCAAGTGCGTATTTAAAGTTTAATCTTTGCATTTGAATTAAATTGAGCTTCAGAATGTATTTAAGCACACCCATTCTAATGTATTCTTTGTCACCTCCTCTCCTAACTAGCAATGTCTGAAAGGTATGTATGCAAGTTTAGTCATGTGAATTGTACATTTCTTTCTTTTCATTTTTCAACATTTAATGAGAAAAACTGTGTGTTCAGGTTAGTTGATTGATTAAATAAGTAATTGTTTTTATTTATTTCTTTTTATTTACAGCAAACAGAAGACTGTGGTGTACACACCGCCAGCAGCAAACTATGATGATGAGGATGTAAGTTTTTAAATTTGAAGATTTAACATTCAATCAATTTTCATTAATGGCGTATTTTCTGTTTTGGTAACGTTACTCTGATAGGCTATAGCACTATCCTATTTTCTGCAGGAACATTTTGAAAGACGACCTGTGATTTCACTTTCACTAGTATTGACCCTAGATGTTTCAGCCTTGCTTTGACTATACTGTAGGCCTAAAAATGTAATGATAAAATCTGGCTTGTCAGACTAAACCAGCCTCAAGATCATTCAAGATTAATTTGTTGTGATCGCATGATTTTCCTATGTGGTGACATAGCGATTAAGGAACTTGGATAGCTAGTACTAGAAATTATGGGTTTGTATCCTGATTGCCAACATTGTGCCCTTCCGCAAGGCAATCAAACCTAAGTTGGTCTAGGAGAGACAGGCAGATTGTTGACAAAACATAAGTTGCTCTGGGTGAAACGTAAATGAATTAAAGAAAATGATTTATATGTAAGTGTTTTGTATGTATAAGATTTACAAGGTTTTTTTTTGCTCTGAGGCTTAATGGGCATCCTGTCCTCTGTTTCTTTTTCAGGGGGAGTTTAAACAAAAATCATCTTTTGTGGTGTAACAACGATATGGCACTGGTGGCCAGGCCCTGAACTGTGCTTTTGAGGTAGCGCACAGAGGACATGGCACAAAACAGCTAAAAGTGTTTGTAAAACTATTTGAGAAGGTATTGATTGTACATTTTATTCACGTGTGTACATTATTTTCATGTTTTTATACGGTTCATCATGCTCAGTAAATATTGCACTCTTTCTCACACTCTCACGCTATAGTTTCTTACATGAAACTCCAGTCAGTATATCTGAATTATGTATGTTGACTTTGGATGTCTTGATAGAAAATACTCAGTCGTAATTTTAAACCAACCTCCTGTGTATTTTAGTGTAACATGATAAATCAAAAATGTTTACAATTAACAGAATCAGAATTTTTAATCATTAACAGAACCAGGGGATATTGCTGTCTTTTAAATTCCCTCATAGGATGTGAAGGTCCTAAATATTTTTTTGTTTCAGTCTCTGAAGGTTTTTAACATGTTTGGTTCTCAGTTTTAAATTGTACTTTTGCCTTGCGAGCAGAATGTGTCCACAGTTTTATACTTTGTGGGCAATCTTTAAAGCTATGATTGGTGTACATCAAATGAATCCCTGTCTGAATGAATCCTGTATCAAATCAAATGTGATAGTTTGGTTTTCTTTTCTGCCTAAAAAAAGCTGAATGCCTAGATAAACTGTAACTTAATGCATAAGTGGAAATTGCTATCATAGCATTTCTGTATCAGGACATTTTTCTTTTTTCAGTGTCCGTTTTGCTAAATAAAGAACTATTAATTAATTAATGTATTTTGCCCCTGTGTATCTAACGTGATTTTTTTTAACGTTTGCAGACTTAACCACAGGGTGGCGGAGTAACGCCACTTTTTGTGTTATGGTTTTGTTGTGTGTTTGCATTGAGCAACTACAAAGAGGGTAGAAATCCTATATTTCCCATATCCTATATTTCCCCAAATACAAGCGTCGCACATACTCGGTGAGCTTTATATTGGTCATTGGCGCATCTTGCACTCTTGAAGGCTTGAGTCGTTGCCATTTGGGTTATGCATGTGTGGATTTTCTGGCCGTACGTTTGTGTTTAGTTTCTCCTGTGTGTCTCATTAAAATGCAGTTGGATTCTATGAGCATTTATGCAGCTGTTATGCTATATTCGTAGACTTTGATTGAGTTTCAGGGTCCGAGCGGCTCCTTTAAAATTGGTGGGCGTTGCTTTATTCATGCAGCTCACTGACAGGCTTATTCCACATTCACTCAAAATCCATTCATAAATAAGTCATTACGAAAAGGAAGTGTGCCTACCGGAGATTATTCATTTCAGGCCAGTTATGTGTGATGCAACCCTCACTCTTGAGTCTGAGGATTATAAACGGCAAATAAATTTTCACCTTTGTCAGCAAGAAAGGTTTCAGCGCAAAAGGGACTTCCGACTAGTGACCCTCTCTTAACCGCGATGAGTTGACGCGCGTTCTACCAGGAAGCCCAGCACTTACTGTGTTGAGAACATCGTAACACAGCTGATACGCACTCCCCATCCTCCATCTAAAAGGGGCTCAAGGAGATGTTAGAGTTGTTATAATTATTATTCTTTTTTTACCAGTTACATTGTTATTTTTCAATGTCTGCTGCATCGATCTCCTGCGGTCTCGCTTGAAGTGAAAAGTCTAGATCCGTGGTGTAGCCTATGCTAGATCACCAAATGGAACGGTGAACTATGGCAGCTAAAGAGGATCTTTACGCCAAAGTCACCCCTCGAAGACAGCGTCAGACCAGACCAGGCACTGTCAAACATGGGTCTAGTTTGGACGTTCTGCTATCCATGGGCTTCCCCAAAACCAGGGCGTAAGTATGACACAACTACTTCATTATTTGCTGTGCCCTGGTGTTTTCGATGCGCATCTTCCATCACGACCAGAGGGCTTTCATCCTAGCCAGTTTCTGACGTAGCCCAAGCAACTGTTAACTCTGTTATTTGCAAGTGGCCTTATCCATATCGGGAGTCTCTTTTTTGTAGAGAGAACTTACGGTGTTACAAGTTTTGGTCGTTGGGTTTGGTCGTTAGGTTATCTTAAGATATAAGGCCATCAAATGCCATCAATTTGAGTTTGCAAACATCTCGCAAGCTACCGCGAAATCGCCTGAATGATCATTAGGGGGAGAACTGAAAATATTCACACATGGAAAGCTTTTGTGTTTGGACTCCATCATAGCCTACGGAGTTAGTTAGTCTGCATCTGTCTAACTTCAGTGCGAGTGACAGCATTTCCAGCGCGGCTGGCGGGTCCTGAGGGCAGTGTACATGCATGACCCCCTCCCCCAGCCAAGCATTGGTATAGGGCATCGCTGCGAGGTCAACTCCTGCCAGACCAAATAGTAGTGCTGTATCAACTCACCCGCATATGTCTAAGCAACTAGTTCAGCTGGATAAGAACCAGCCGTCTCGAACCTTTACTTCGGACACGCAACTTTAAAGTTAACTATTTTCGTGTTTTCATGGGTGCTTTTTTTGTAATATCATTTTTTTCCCGAAGCCTTACGTTTACATTTAGGGGCAGTAGATTTCTTTTGTTTAGATATGTGAACACATATGACTCAATTGCACTTGAAATCCTAAAGGATTTTTACGCTGAATGAAACAGCATCTTTTTCTCCTCAGGGTCATTTTAATCTCGTAGTTGCCATAATCTGCAAAATCCTCTACATCTCTGGTATTATTAGAAGAGGAAGTCTGGACCAAATGTCAGAATTCAGATGATAAAAGGTTGCTGGTTACCAAACCGAGAAACTCTTTGGAAAGGATTTTTCAAGGCCCATTTCTGATTCTTACAACAAACTTTTTTTTTTTTTAAGACGGCTTCCCTTTTTTGTCACTCAGTGCATACCTATGTACTTGCTGATGGCTGACACTGTCTCTCTTTGAGGTTTCCAGATCACTATAATTATGCACTCTTATGTCTATCTTCCCTTATCTTTTTGCACACAGCAACAGAAACTGGTTGTTTCCATTCTTCTGCTTGAAAGCATGAAATGCATCACACTATTTCTGACCCATGCAAAACCCTTATAAGATGATGAGTGAAGCTACTGGTGTAGGATCAGGAGCCCTTATTGTGCTCTTGTCTTCTCAAGCTTGGTGTCCTCATAGCATTTGCTTGTTATATTAGACCAAACATGACTGCATGCCATGTGATTTGCAGACCTCTCCGACCGGATGGCCATGCTGCAGCTGGTTTTGTCATCTGACATATGAGCGAGGGGGGGGAAAGATAGGGAAACAGTGTTTTCTTTTCAAATGAGGGATTAGATGCAACTACTCATTTGCAGCAAGAAGTATCTGCCATCTCCTTAGATAGACTTACATAATGATTTGTTTTTTATCCCTATGATGGAAGACACTGTCTTTTATCCACATTTTTGCTGATTTAGCTTCTTGCTGTAAACCTGATATTTTCTCAGAGGTCAAACTTTGCCTGAGTGTTTCCACTTACAATTGCATGAAAGTGCAGTGTTTATATTTTACTCAAGGACAGACACCAATGGCTGAATACATGTCCCATTATCGGAACATGAAAGTGATGATTTATTGATGCGTATTATTCCTTACCTAAGTGTAAGTTACACAGCCAGATGGAATATTGTGTGACACAGTAGCAGCAATACAATTGAATTAACTTGTTTTCACCTGAGAGCAAGACTTTGGCCTGAGAACACCTGATACCTCAATCAGGCACTTAGATGTCAAAGTCGTCCTTGTTTCTGTAGCGTGCCTGAGTTTGACACCCCACTCGTGATTTACAAAGCTGGTTTCTAAAGTGCATTTTCTACCGAAGCTTCCTCTACTGACACCAACATCTGATGGGTCACTGTACAGAGCAGTGCAAGGGCTTCTTACTGTGGTGGAAACACTGAGCTTCCTCTGTCTCTGACGCCCAGGGAGTCTTTCCAGTCTCGCCCTGATGATGCAACCCCAGGCGAGGAGTTGCACAAGTTTTCCACTTGATGGCCAGAGGGGAGAGGGAGAGCAAAAAGAAAGATTCGGGCAGGTCGACTCATCACTGCCTTGACGTGGAAATGTTTACCGAGATCACCGTGGGTGTTTGTTTCAAGGGCTCTCCCCAAAAAGACACACTAGGTTTCAGGGCAGCTGTACAGCGGGGGCTGTCCACAGTTTTTTACTGTATTGATTGAACTTAACTATACACAATTGCTTATATTCAAGCAATCTAATGTGCTATATATAGGCTATACAGAAACTACTAAAGAGACTGACAGACAAATGACAAACTGAACACTGAATATATAGACAATCTATATTGATGTTTATAAATATTTAGAATTACTGTGTAACTGATAAGTAAAATGTAGATATTTGTGTCGAATAACCTGCTTAACTAAATTAGGCATAGAAGGCATATCTTGTCAACAAGCAAAGAAATGTCACCACCATTAAAGCATTTAAGTTCTAGAACATTTAAGGATGTTTCTGGTGTGTTGTGAAAAAAATAGGAAAACAAATAGTGATAGTTATTAGTAATTATCTCTCAGAATATTTTGTGATGTTAATATTAGCAACAAGATGTGCTTTGCCAGGCAGTCAGTCTGCTGGACATACTTTGGGCAGAACAGCACCTCAAACTGTCACCTATGTGTGTGAAAGCGACTGAGAGGAAGTAGAGTCAGATTAACTGGCAGGAGTGAAGTAGCAAGTGGCTGGTGCTATCATTAGATTTGTAACTTTAGTGAGCCTCTTGTCAAACCAACACTGACTCAGCTTCTCAGTCATGGAAGCAAAAAAAGATGAATGCTTGGCATCTTTTGTGGGATTGCAAATGGCTTGTCATTGTCTGTCATTTGAACAAAAAGGGAACTGCACATAGGACAGTAAGACGTAAAACTGATGTTGAAGTAACCGTCACTGCTGAAGCTGTATATCACACTGAAAGCATTTTGTTTTCATAGGATGAAATCATTATTTATAATTTCAACTGTCAGATGAGAATGAAAAAGACAGATAATAGATATGTGGCTGATAATAAAGTTTTTATTATAATATATTATATATTATATAGTTGTTTGCCGTCTTAATTCTTTTATATTTAGCAAAACATTTTTCTCACAGTGCAAAGTGTACTTCCCCATTGTGCACAGTTACTCAGTGTGACTTTGCAACTTTGCCACATATTTTTAAAACAATGTGAATTTCAAAGCTGGTCAGCCTATTTGTGGTTTTGTTGCTGTCCAAAACCATATGAAAAAATTAGGTTGGTGCAAAATGAAATCTAGTTACTTGAGCCTGCAAGTGTCTGTGAAAGCTGTGTCTGTGTGTGTATTTGTGTGTTTGTGTGTATGTGCGTGTGTGTGTGTCTGTGTGCACATTTGTGTGGACTGGCCATCTGTCAGGGTCCCCCTGCCTCCTCCAGGCATGTGGTTGTGTCCTGCCACTTCGAGTCTGTGGTCTGGCGAGTTTAGGCAAGTCTGGCTGGGGTGGAGTGGACAGGGTTCAGAGAGCAATGAGCTGACCTTTTAATTACATCTCTCCAGGCCCAGCTTCTCTTTAGGAGACACCTGGTCACACAAACAAGGATTTGAGAGATCTCACCAATGGTGGTTGTGGTGGTGAGCTGTATTGTATTCTACTGTAGGAAAAAACAACAACCTGCAATACTGTTGTCATTACATATTATTACATAATAATACATATTAACATTACATAATAATATATAGGTTGACATATTTTTAAGATATAAAATGCATCATCCAATAATACTGCCATTTCTTTCAAAACCGATTAAATATAAATAATGTTTTTTACTTATCAAATTAATTTTAGATATTGCACATCATAGTGAAAACTTTGTGACTTTAAAGCAGCCACAATCACCTCACAATATATACTGTAGAGCTTAGGTTTATTCATCACACTTTTTTTTTCATTTAGACAAAAAAGTGTGCTTTGACACCTCAGAAAAACTGTTATCTCTCCCTTTTCAAGTTATCAAGCATTGCAAACCTCCCCATGGTCTCTGGAAATACACATAGCTCACAGTGTGAAAATGTCAAGTTAAACTTCAAACCATGACTTTCAATGCACCACAAAACAGACTTATGTTGGACAGAACAAAACAGTCAGTACCTGATCTGCTCTTAATAAAACCGTGCTCTGTTATCAGGTTTGTGTATCTGATTTGTACTTTCCTGTTGACCTTTTCCCTAACAGTTTAAACGAGCTGTGATGCCCTTTTTTCCAGTTCCATTAGGTAACCTTGTACACTTAATGTTTGGGATTTCTGGCTAATTTTGCCAAAATTTGTAGGCTTCCGCAGACTTGCAAAATCTGTCCGCCGAGAGGAAGTGGCCCGTTCAGGAAGTGGTTTGTGACCTTTAGAGAGTGCTGTGACTTCTGGGACATAAAGGAACCCATATGTGCTGAGACAGAGATGTGTGGGGGTGGTGGGTGAGACGTCGTAGAGAGAACAGCAACAGAACACGTTTAACAACTACGATTTGCTTGTGTTCTTCCTGTTGTCCTTACCTTTAAGAGAAGCTTCTTATTTGTATTTGCATTGCTAGTATCTTTTGTCCTTCTGTGCTTCCATTTGTCCCTTCCTTCATGGCTCTTTAAATGTTTTCATGTTTCGTATTTGGTTGCTCAAAATGAAACCACATTAATATTTCATAGCCAACTACACATTCAGGTTTATTTTTCAGTCTTGCATTACAAAATGTGCCCTGGCAAGTCATATAATGCCGCCATGATATATTTGGGGCAAAAAAGATTTTTTTTTGAAAGAATTTGAGAGCAATTGATAAAGTCAGCAGAATCTACCCTGAAGTGACATTGAACATTTCTTTTTGCACCGTGACTTCATGAGAAAGTCCTAAGACTAAAGGGGCAAATTTCTTCTTAATGTATGCTCATTAGGTGACAGTACAGAAAGAATGTTCAATGTCAGGTACACTGAACATAGAACACTATGCAATGTTTAAATGAGAATGGAGCTCTTGGTGCTCCTGCACGAACAGAGGAATGGCAGTTACAGAAAGATGGCAAAAAAAGGACAAAGAAATTGCATCTTTATATATGAGTGAGAGAAATGCATACAAAAGTCTTTCAGATAAGGGCAGTGCTTGACAACAATGGCAACAAACGGAAATATTTTTGATTTCATAAAACGACAGTTTTTAGATTTGTTCAACAGTTGTGTATTGTCAGGGGACGGTTTTCTGTCATGTGTAGGGCCTGAGGCAAAGTGACTATAAGACAGTATTTCTTTGACTATGTCCTAATTCATTCTCTGTGTGTTGTGAAGATGTCAAAAGAAGCAGTTCCATGAACAACATAGTAGCATTACATTGTAGTTAATTCAATCCAAGTTACTTTCTAGTAAATGATACAGTAATAATCAAACCTGGACTGGATTTCTTTGTTGTGTTTAATAGTGTATCAATTTTTATTTAGCACATTTATTTTATTATGTGTTTTTCAGGTAAACAAAAAAATCACACACATAGTCTTTCACACAGCAGTACACTGTTTCCTTACACTTCAACTCCATTCAGAAGTGCTAAATGTTCTCAGATCTCTGTGCTAAGTTGTGATGTGGAAAGCTGAAATTGACTTAACACACAAATCTTTATTTTGATTGTGTTTATGATGAGTTCTGATGAGGTAAGTTACATCATGCACAAGCACACAGCCAAGAATCTGGGAGCCAAGAGGCTTGTGTGTACTCCAGCTGTTTTGGCTGAAATTTTTGCTGGATGTCTCGCTTGTGTCAAGAGTAAGCCCCTGAGGCCAAAGTGATTTAGTCTCAATTTTAGAAATGTTCACAAGTTGAAGTTAGCTAGGTCTTGATATGGACATCAAACATTTTTTGGTTTGTCGGATACAGAAACACTCAGTCTTAAACTCGTCAGAGGCTCAGACAAATGAGAATGTCAGTAACGTGATCTTCAGGATGTCTGTCACAATGCGCGTACAAGAGTAATGTAAACACCAGTAGTTAGCTGGAGCCAAACGGGAGGAAGAGAGATTTTATGGAAGGCTTGCAAGTCTTATTGTATGTCAGATTTTAGTGATAGATATGTTATAATTATTATGTACTGCAAATATTGGTAGTAGAAGTGATAGGGGGAACTAGAATCTGGACATTTCTTATCAATTCATCTTTTGATGTAGAAGGAAGAATTGCAAATACAGTTGCAAATCATGTAATGTGTGCAAGATTTTTTTTTATTTTAAATAACTAATTAGTGGAAACTATTTTTATACATATGGTATGTCACTTGTCAATAATATATTGCTAAACCTCATCAAAAGAAGATAAGGGACAAAAGGGAAAAACTAACTAACTAAGTGGTGATGTGGCAGTACCGTACATGTACTGAGCTCCAGTAGGACCAGGATAGATGTTAGAGGATTGGAATCAAAATATCTAATATTTTTATAGCCAGAGAAATGTTAATTACTTCATTTCTCAGCCAGGCCTGACACAACTGTTATGACATGTTCTTATTTTATTCTGTTCCTGCTCCTCCCATCATTAGAGATAAAGTGGAATATTATTCATTTCTGTAAATAAAACTGTTTCTGATTTTTCTTTTTGTCTCCTGTTCTACTGTAAATATAGTAAATGTAAAAAAAAAAAAAAAAAAACTTTTATAGTTGCTTTGTGGGCATCCAAGTTCTTGTTGAGCAAGGGCCTTACTACTTCTGTTTTTAGAGGAAAAATGCCAATCTTCAAAGACAGTTATAATCTGAAGCATATCTGGTGCTATGAGATGTGGGTTGGTGTAAAAGCTTGTACTGCAGGGCAGAATGTCCAGCTTCAGTGTGGCAGAGCTGAGGCTTCGTACAGTTTTGAGTTTCATGATCAGTTAGGCTATAGGGCATTAGACTATAGGGTCTGTAGTTGTACTGAGAATGTTAGCTTTCATGCTCACTATATACTAAAATCACTGACGATAAGCCTTTAAGAATCCAGTCCTATATTTGGCAGTTCCTGTTGCAGTCCTGTACATCTCATGGCCCCTGTGCTCCAGTCAGTAGTTTCAGCTTTGGAGAGGAGCCAGGGAAAAGGATGGAAGACAGCACAGGGCTGGAAAGTGACGTGGAGGCCTGAGGTCTTTCTAAGTCCACAGTGACTCACGCTTTCTGTTGAGCCCATGGAATGAGCAACTTCTTGCTAATTGTCACAGTTTTTTCCTGCTTGAGCCTTAGGTTATTGTTTAATGAGTCACTCAGACACACACACACACACACACACACACGCATGCATACAATCAGCTTGGTATCACTCATACACTCCCAATCACCCACATGCTAAGTAACACTCCTCACCAGGCACCACCACCTACCTTGTTCTTGTTTCCTCACACAAACTGAACCCTCCTTTTCTCTAAGGGAGACTTCATACAGGTTGTAATGATGCTCCCTACTACAATATTAAGCATCTGCATCTCTAAAAGGCCTTTTATGTGTCCTTGGGGCCACTTTTAAAAGCTGTCATTTTAGCCTGCTGCTATCTGGCATGTGCTGTGACTCAGCATTCTGTGTATATATTGCGCTTATATAGATTGTGGCTAAATGTTGTATTTCCAAATGAAAAAAAAAGTAATTTCTACATAACTGAACATCAAAGTTGCTGTTATGTTGTAACAGGCCATATGGTTGCTTTCTAAATATCTATATCTCACAGATCAAGATGACTGATCAATACCGGTAGTATTGTCTTCTGAAAAAAAGACCCCTAAAACAATATGTAATATA
This sequence comes from Limnothrissa miodon, assembly GCA_017657215.1. NCBI lineage: Eukaryota > Metazoa > Chordata > Actinopteri > Clupeiformes > Clupeidae > Limnothrissa > Limnothrissa miodon. Next base: position 3,625,817 of record JAGFZM010000007.1, on the reverse strand, counting down.
ATATAATATGATGTAACATCATATAAAATGTAAAAAATATTATATCATATATAAGACATGAATTATGTGAATTATTTGATGAGTACTTGAGTTCTTGTTCCTGAAAACTGTTGCTCTGGTAGTCTCTGGTTCTTATAGAGTCTGATTTAGTCACTCACTCAATTCGCCCACCTACTCACTCAACTCCAGTCACCTGCTTGCACAGTCTCCCTTCCTCTTTTGCTTTGGCTCATTTTTAACAGCCTTAAAAAGAATAGTTTCTGACTCACTGTGGTGTTATTGACTGGGACATCCCATCTTGTGGGAAGTTTTTGTACAAGTATGTAGATGTTTAAGTGACATTCGATAAAAAGTGTTTGTCTTGTATGTGTGGTTCATCTCAGGTGTATTTTTACATTTGCTATCAATCACACAGTTTCCTGCATAGAAGGACCTTAATCACACTTAATCACACATCACACCACATCACAATTTTTTTTCTGTTTTATTTTTTCTTCTCCCACACATTTTGCATGCTGGTGCCACAAGCCGCTCATCCTACCACACACACATGTGCATCCCTTCTTTTCAGAATATCAATGTGACTATAAAAGAAACTGTGTGTGTGTGTGTGTGTGTGTAAGTGAGTGTTTGCATGCATGCTCAGAAGGATGTGTGTGAAAGATAAACTGGGGTGGGTGTTTGTTGAGAAAAAAGGTCAGACAGAAACAGTCTGACACTCAAAGAGAAGAGGCTATTTTTCAGACAGCAATTAGCGCACAATGCTAATGAGTATGGAAGGTGGAAAGGTGTGTGCGTGTGTGTGTGTTTGTGAAGGAAGGGGGGTGGGGGGGACACATGAACAATTGGGGTAAGCACACTCTCTATTGTTAGCATATCTCCCCTCAGCATGTGGGCGAAAATAGAGGAGAGGAGAATAGAGAGAAAGTGAGAGTGCACAAAAAGTAACCCCCCTCTCTCCACACACACACACACACACACACACACCATTACTGTTGAATGCACAAAGCCTACACTGTCCTGTGTAAAAACAAGCCTGGTCATTTGTGTAATAATTAACCCTTCTGGGAGAAAGCAGGGCCGCATGGATGGAACACAGTGGCTTCTGTTGAGCTACCAAGCATGAGTTTCTTTTTTTTATAGCTCGTATAAACGTACTGTATGCTGTGTTTTACAGCAGCAGTGCAGACTTGTTGCGGAGGGCTCGGCTAGTTTGTGGTTGCGGGGGTCTTCCTCGGCTGCGGGTGGCCTGAGCGGTGATGTGCGCTGACTGACTGCTGTGTAAACAGGAAGTGTGCATTTCCCAAGGGGTCTGGAAGGAGATGTGACATAGGAGAGATGTGTCTTCTCTCTCTCTCTTTCTTTCTCTCTCTCTCTTCCTCTCTTGACGCGGGGGCGCACGCTGTGCCTGAATGTGCTCCTCGCACTTCAGCTCTGTGTCAGGAATCCTATTGCGCTAATGACTTTTCGACTGCCTCAGTATTTCAAATGCATATTTGTGAAAAATTCAGTATACACAAGCCATGGTTTCTAAGAAAAGACGCAGACACAACATTCTCACTAACACACACACACACACACAAATACAGACATAAACATACACACATGCAAGGGAATGTACCCGGGTCCGGCCTTTTTATCCCTCCTTACCCAAGGACAGGAAATGCAGTTTATAAATAAATCATTCAGTTCCTGCTTGGAAGTGAGGCAGCGGAGCAGAGGGAGGAGGGAGGGGGAAGGGGGACCTGTAACACAATAACTCTGTACACTCGCATACAATAAGACCATGGGTGGGGGTCTGTGTGTGTGTGTGTGTGTGTGTGTGTGTGTTTATGTGTGGGTGTGTGTAGCCTGTGTGCACAAGTGTTTGCATGCATGCAAGTCTGGTATAACTGTACTGTTGAAAATGAGTTGACAATATATTGTGTTGCACTTGGCATTCGAATATTCACTGTGCATACGTTTGTGTGTGTGTGTGTGTTAGAGATGGAAAAAGAGAGAGAGTGAGAGAGAAATCTGTGATGAACGGATGGTTGCAGTAACAGATATTCCTGAGGCGTCCACAGTGAGGGGTGGAAGTTTGTAGAAACCCAAAATCTTTGTCAAACTCAGTCCTGTGAGGCCAGCCAAAAAAAGTTTTCATCTTTTGGTCTTGGCTGCTAGCCTACCAGAGATATTTGCCTCACCCCTCTTTTAGCTTCACACTGTCAGCTTTAGTGTAAAAACAGCCCACATCTCCAGACCAGCTCAGGCCAGCAACTGGCACTCTGTTACACATGTTCTGGCCCAGTCAAGGCTAACCTTGGCGCTTGTGGTGTGATTCATGCTCTCACTGTTGTTCCCATCCTTCTGTCATTTCTGCCACAGTTTCACACCGTGTGTTGCGGCGCACGTGCGAGTGTGACCCTTTCCTTCGCCCGAGCATACGGACACATGCACATATTGGAGCGCAAATTATTGAGCAAGCACATGCCACGTACAGCTGTCAGGGAGATTTTGACAAGAGCATGAATGTGAGTGGGTGGGTGGGCGAGGGAGCATGTGTCTGGAGTGGCTGTATGCATATGTTTAGTTTTTCTTTTTTTTCCTTCTTCTCCCCCAACACCCTTTGGTGTCCGTGACGCCGTATGGCACAGTGTCTAGGGCTTTTCCTGTCCCAGCATGCCTCGGTGGCAACGGGGCACTCCGGCAGGCCTCGGGGTGAGTGAGCGTGTCGGGTGACCCTTTTGGTAGGCCAGGGTTTAAAAATAGACCAGTGCACTATCAAGCGTGAAACTGTGAAGTCCCTCATGTAGAGGGGGAGAAAAACTGTGTTTATTTGAGTGTGATGTGTGTATTTGTGTGTGTGTGTGTGTGTGTGTGTGTGTGTGTGTGTGTATTTTTGGTAACACTTTCGGGTCCACACAAGCTTGTTATAAACATGACATGGTATGTACCATATTTGAAATATCATTTATGTTTCTGGATGTTGTCATGAAGTGTCATGCATTTTTTGAAATGCAGACAGTGGTTTCAGAATATTACAAAAAACTAAACTTAATGACAATAGTAGTAGACAACAGCATAAATTGTGTGAGTTATGTAGTAAGGATATACCATACTTTTCTTATCATGCTCATCATATAACACGTAGTAAAAACACTAGATCTAATCTGAATTTTACATTATGTTCCCACACTGAAAAATGAAGCAACACAATTTGAAACACACATTTGGGTATAGGGGCTGGCTGTAATCCATTCACATAATACATTATTACTGCATTTAATCATTTCATGAGTTTTCTCTAAATGACCTGAGATACATGTATGCTGCACTGCTGTGTTAGCGAGGTAGATGCAGTTGCAGGTTTTGGCTTTGGCAGGCAATGGCCACGTCTTCTGGGGAAGTGGACTAATCTGGCCTCCCAGTTTGAGATGCCATGAGATAGCATGTCTCCTCCACAGATCTAATGGCAAGGCTATGAGAGTAGAGAGGCCTCTTGCTGCTGTTCTGCGTTCTACTTTAGCACAGCTGTCATGTGTCAAAGCAACAGAAACCTTTAAATTAAATTAAACAAAACTTTTCATGCATGAATGCCATACACACATTTGAACTTCTCTCCCACTCTTTCTCTCCTTCTCTCTTTCTGTCTCTATGTCCTCTCTCAGTCTGTCTTTCTCTCCCTCTTTTTTCGCCCTATGTCTCACTCTTGCCCGGAAGAGCAAGTCAGAACAGGAATTGGTCCCTACGGATCCTATCTCAGTGTGCGATACGGGGAGCTTTTATAAAAAGGCACTAATTAGATTGGGAGGTAATTTAATCAGCTCATTTTCAGTCCGATAGAGAGAAAGGCCCAGAGATGGCGGCTGAATCATGAGAAGACGGCACCGCTTCTGCCGGCCCCCTTTATTGGATTACGCACCATCACGCTGCACGCTGGTCATGTCCCACACATTGACACACACACAGTACAGTTTGCATCAGCCGTAGTAGTAGTAGCAGTTACAGAACAAACCTTTCTGAATAGCAACAGTACTAACACGCAAACCTGATAATTCGTACCAACCCTAAGCCTACAGAACACACAGGCTAACTTAAAACATCCTTGTGTATTGCTCAATCTAGAGAGAAAATAAAATAGCATATCTTTGTGTTCGTCTCTCTAGCCTAGTGCATCCTTTCATTTTGCAGATGCATATTACTCTGGTGCGACCCAGGCTGTGTCTAATTAGAGGCTTGCCGAACCGACGCTCCGAGTGTGGATGAAAGGGTGTCAGGGAGAAGATTACGTTAATGAGAGTATGTATGTTTTTTGGTTTTACTGGCAGTGGAGCGAGGCTGTGCTGAGCTGTGCTCTGGGTATCACACAGGAACTAGTCAAAAGCATCTACAGTTTGACTGTGTGGGTGTGTGTGTGTGTGTGTGTGTGTGTATGTGAGTGTGCGCGCGTGCACTCGCACGTGCATGCAGTGAATGATGAAGGCCCCAGTGTTCATCTGATCTGAAATTTTTGACTGTAGGTGGCCTAGCTATGTTTGTGGTTCGAATCGCGGTGAAATTTCTGCAGCCTACGTACTACACTATGCTTGTGCATCAGATGTTGGGAAGGCAAACAGGCAAACAGAGCCCCTGTGAGTAAAGGCACAAGTCTACTGAAATTACTGTAACGCCAGCGATGCGTTAGTTACAGCGATGCTGCCCCCCTCCCCCCACAATGTGCTCTCAAAACTCAGCCGTGTTTGTGTGTCTGTTTGTGTATGTATTCGTGTGGTTGACTGATTTAATGTGTGTAGGCGTGCTGATTCAGTGTGTGGTAACTGTGTGAGACAGACATATGTAAAGTGTGTTGACTGTGAGGGTTTGTGCGTGTGTTACATGATGCTGTTGTGGCAAAAAAAAACTTTGCTCACAGTAGATCCTGTTTTCAAAAGGCTGCAAATCTGCAAGGTATACTAGTAGGACAACAGCAAACAAATATTTGCACTGCGTCCTATGCCTGTCATTCCACAGATGCATGTTGTTTTTGTTTATGATAATGTGCGTGTATGTACGTGTGTGTGTGTATGTGTATGTGTGTGTATGTGTGTGGGTGGGGGGGGGGGGGGGGGGGGGTGGGGGTTGGGAATACACATAATTACACCAAATTCAGACGGATGACCTGCTAGTATTACCATAATCCTGAACTGTACCAAATTCCTCTCTCTTGACCTCTTCCTCCCTAGCTCTCATCCGTGTGTGTGTGTGAGTGTGTGTGTGTGTGTGTGTTTGTGTACAGTACATGTACATTATGTCATGGCCATGTATACTGTTAGCTGCTAACCCCTGAATACTGAATACTCTCATTGTAATAAACATCCCCTGGAAGAGAGACTATTGATTTTGTGAGTCATGCAACCATGGAGCTGATCCCTACCTCTCATTTTGCTCTCTCTCTCTCTCTCTCTCTCTCTCTCCTCCCACTCTCATTCATATTGTAGGCTGAAAGCATTGGTTTCAACTGGGGGCAGAAATGTACAAGCTGCCTGTGACTGGTGAGTTTAAGCACAGACACACATGGACACACTTATACACACACACACACACACACATTAACATTTTAGTATCATGACATATCTCTCTTTCATAATCTTTCGTCATGGGTCTCTCCATTACATTACAGTCTTAGCTCAGCTTGGAATCCCACCAGCACTCAATCTTTAATGGGCCTTTAGTGCCCCCTGCTGGCAGCTGGCTGAATGTACAGTGACTAAATGCATTTCATTCACACAGATGCATTTCGCAGATGCTATCATCCATACTTCCTTACAAAAGAGAATTAACAATCAAGTTACATAGAAGAGACCTTAGAAATCCATTACCTCGCTTCTTAAGTTCTTGAGTGACCAAAATTAAGCAAAATCTAACTAATACAAGCATTGTAATTGACATACATGCATATCACTAATGCCATCACTCCACCCCCTCCTTACTTTACCCTGATATACCTCTTTTCATTTTGCTCCTATATTGATTAATTGTGCCTACTGCAAAATTCCTTCCTGTTACCTCTGTACAGTCATGGTCCCGTTCATTTCTTAGCAGGACTTGTGTCCTCTCTGTACCTCATATCTTTACGTTGCAGACAGTTACGCTTCTGACTGCTCACCCACCCAACCCAACATGTGTGTTTTGCTCTATACTCTGTGTTCAAGGCTGTGTATTATTGTCTTTTGTTTCTGCAATCTAATGTCCCCTGATGTGTCCAGGCTCTTCTCTCATGTGGATGACCCATTCCTGGATGATCCCTTGCCCAGGGAGTATGTGCTGTACCTGCGGCCCAGCGGGCCTCTGCTTCACCAGCTCTCCCACTTCTGGCAGCAGAGCCGAACCATGTGCGGAAAGAACAAGGCCCACAACATTTTCCCTCACATCACGCTCTGTCAGTTCTTCATGGTGAGGAGCTCCCTGTGACACAGTCTTGTGTAGAAGCCACCAGGCTATATGTTCTCTCTCTTTCTCTCTGTCTCTGTTTATGGGAATCTGTATTATCAGGCGCTTATGCAGTCGCCTATACGAACCGTACCAAGAATAGCTTCTGGGTGCTTCAAACAAAAAGGGTGCAGTTCTGTGTACTTCCTGTGAGGCAGCCAGAGGGAAGAGTAGGATGATTTGCATCTGTGTTTTTTTCCAGTATGTGCTCAGCATTGAAAAAACATGATTTTAGCATACCCAAGGAGTTATATGTAATGGGTATTTCCCTTGTTTTGTATGAGGTGACCTCTTGTTTTTTTTTTTTCCTTTGGAGGCATACTAGTCAGTGCTCTTTATGAGCAGGTTACATACACTGTTTGAGACACATCATAGTCGTTCCTGCAGCTGGTATAATGTCAATAATATCCTCTCTGATAGTGTTCTAGAATTTTCCAGCAACATTGTTACTCTTTAAAAGTACCGTAAAGTTTGGCTAAAGTTAATTTATAACTGGGCAAATAATATTTGCTGATTTTAACTTCATGTCTAAATGCAGTGTTAGGTCAGCTCATTGCTGCCTCACACATCACACAATAGCTTTGGGTCATAGAGAAAACAGTTTGCCTATTGACTGACTGCACTTTGCTCTTCATTGAAATGAGGTCCCTCCTACACTTCTATGTAGAGTACTTTAAAGTACCCTACTTTGTCTACAGATGTACTGTAAACAGCACAGTTCACAGGTTAGCATGCTCACAGAGTGAACCAAGTAGAACATCCAAAGTGGCTTCAGCTGTCTTAGAAATCTGTTTTCAGTTATTCCAGAATCCAAGTTGGTGCAGCTCACTCATGACATGAAGAAGAGGTCAGGAATAGAGTGTGGGGCCTAGAGGATTCTCAGTTCTAAGTTCAATTCCCGGGTTCAATTCCAAGTTTTTTAGCATATGAATTCCTTATTCTCACTCCTCAACTCTAATGATGATGATGTGTGTGTGTGTGTGTGTGTGTGTGTGTGTGTGTGGGGCAGTGTGCCGATGCCAAGGTGGAGGCACTGTGTGAAGCACTGCAGACTACGGTGAGCCAGTGGAAAGGCCGCTTCCCCAACCCACTGCCCCTGGAGCTCTATACTTCCTCCAACTTCATCGGCCTCTTCGTGGACGAGCAGGTCGCTGAGGTGCTCAAGACCTTCGCCTCCGACTTTGCCAATGAGGCGACAGCAAAAGCAGGTGGGTAGGAATTACATGGGTGGGACCCTGAGGTTGCTATGGTGATGCTTTTTCTCTATTGTTTAGCATTGTCATGTCCGTGGTCAAAATCCATTCTTAGTTGCTTAGAAGATGCTGTTGTTGGGAGGACAGTATCTAGTGTGATGGTTGACAAACCCTTCCCCTGAATCAGTGACGAGGGGCTGCTATTTGTCAAGGGACTGTGGTATTATGGGTATTCTATTAATGGATTTTAGCACAACTCACATCTGTCTGCCTAATCTATCTACAGACAAATGTGTGGAAGGGTATATATTGTTTATAGGTGCCTTATGTATATAGTCTATTGTCTATTGTCTTGATGCACATTAAATGTCTATAGTACTTCTTGCCCACTGAATGTATACTCCCACATGGCTTTGTTGTATGTCTAAAGAGCTAACACCTGCCAAAGGCAAATTTTTCAGCATACTTGAATACTGATACTACTGTTGCATAGCAATAGTCCTTTTCTTTACATACAAATAGAGTTTTACTAAGCTCAAATAGGTATATATTGTTAAACACCACTGTAAATTCAGTAGATACGTGTAAACATACGTATGAATAAAATAAAAGAGAGAGTCTCTTTATAAAAACATTTTCACTCTTGACTTTTTTCTCTCTCCTTCTAGACGCCCACGTGGAGCCTCATAAGAAGCAGCTTCATGTGACCCTGGCTTACCACTTCCAGACCAACCACCTCTCGTCACTAGAAAAGCTTGCCAAGGGAATCGACGTCACACAAGGCTGCGATTGGCTGGCCGTGCTCTTCTCTCGAGACATCCGGTTTGCCAATCATGAGGTAATGTTCAGTAACCGGTATACAATGTACACCTAGATACACTGGCCTAATTTTTAGTTATGGGGAAAGTGCAGCGCTGAAGTCTGAATACATTTTAATAACAAAGGGAAATATTTGTGCAGTATTTGTGAAACCAACATTTGTCCAAAGTTACTACTATTGATTTGATAAGTGTGTTTAAGTGCTTCTGCACAGCACGAGGGCTTTTTATTCATGCTCAAAACACTTTGCTCATGGTCTGACTGCATTTTGCCCATTTGTATAATTTTGGTATGCCGTGATGATGCATACTGTATAGGTCCACCCAGCTCTCGCACACACTCATAAACGAAAGGACAACCATGATGTGTCTCCACCATGTCCTCTCCACCTCACTCATGGCCTCATGTCCTCTCGTCTGTCCACATTCTGCCCCAGACCCTGCGGGTGATGTACCCGTATGTGCCACAGAACGAGGACGAGCTGGAGCTGGTGCCAGGGGACTTCATCTTCATGTCATCCATGGAGCAGAGCAGTGCCAGCGAGGGCTGGGTCTACGGGACTTCGTTGGGCACGGGGCTGTCTGGCCTGCTGCCTGAAAACTATGTCAGTCGGGCAGACGAGTGTGACACTTGGATTTTCCATGGGTGTGTATAAGAAAAAGAAATGTGAATGGCGATGTTAAATGTGAAGATGTTGATTGTCAGCACTGTGAATAGTAAACTCTGTCATTACAAAGGGGGAGTCAAGGCTCAGTCATCAAAGTGGTTATGAATACTCATGAGTGAAGATGAGCAATTCGCAGGCTTTACTATAAATCCCTTCAGCATATAATTATGGCAGGCAGTTGTTGTCATGTCATGTTAATGTGTGTGTGTGTGTGTATGTGTCTATATAAGAGAGAGAGAGTAAAAAGAGTGTCATACCTCTCCATTATAATGACGGGTACATTTATCAGTGTGTACATAAAGCTGTGTGTACATTTAGTGAGTGCTGTATATGGCAGGTTCAGTTTAGAATTTCATGACTTTTTGACCATTTATAATTTTTGACCATTTTAGACCATTTATTTTTTGACCGGCATGTTCATGTGTGCTACTTTTTCTCCCAGGTCCCATTCTTTCCTCAACTGCACCTCGCCCACTAACTTGGGTGGGGCTCTAGGAGGTCTGCTTCTAGATGGTCAGCTAGATGGTCGCCTTCTGGATGACCCAAGTCCAATCGACCCCCAGAGTCTGATCTGTCAACCTATGCAGGTAAGGCAGCCTTTTAGTTTTAATATGGAATGTCCTCTGTATCTTGTTTATTTATTTATGAATAGATATGGCAAGGACAAATACTCAAGCACTGTAGAAGAAATATTAGACATGTGTACTTGCCTAACTGATTCTTTTGACAACTCTTATCTTTACTGCTCTAACAGAAAGATCTTTGCCTCTATACTCATAGAAGACTTGGTACAGTCTAAGCTTGGCTACAGTATCTAAGCTTGGCTACGGTATCTTATTGGTTATAGAACTGTTCATCATGTGAATATTTAAATATGATGTTTTTATGCACATTGTGTGTTTAAATGCTGCTCTGTGAGCACTCTGTGTAGCCTGGGCCCGCCCATACTTCCTGTGACGCTATATTCAATTTCGCGAGCAAGTCAGTCTGGCCAGGCTGCCGTTTTAGAGGAATTATTTTTCCCAAATCTGTGGGCACCAATGAGAAACGAGCTTACGCATACGTCATCGGAATGAGTGGTCTGATTGGTTGTAGATTCGTCAAGTAGTATACAGAGGCATCTGATTGATGCGGGTTAAGCCCGCCTCCCAGAAGACGTTTAGTAATGTAGGATGGCCAGACTAAGCTCCCATGAGCTTTGTCGCGCAAGCCAGGCTACACTCTGTGTCCTATATGCAGGTAAAATGACAGTTATTAGGTTGATTGTTGCTGAAATGTGTTGAAATGTGTGTGTGTGTATTTGCCAAACTGAACTCGCAAACAAACTGATCTCATGTTGTTGCAGGTGCTTCGGCCAAACAGCCAGTCTCGGCTACCTAAGAGAACCCTCTTTGTATGTCGCCACGGCGAGAGGATGGATGTGGTGTTTGGGAAACACTGGGTCTCCCAGTGCTTTGATGCCAAAGGTAGGGAATATAGTCATTAAAGTCCCAGACATAGAAACCCTCACAGACATGCTAATTCCAGACCCATCTGGAGTCTCTAGGGTAATGTCCACCTTGGCTAGACACCATCTGCTCTGTGCAATGTCTTCCCGTCCAGGTCGATACGTACGGTCCAATCTGAACATGCCGGCTAGTCTTCCAGCAAGGAGCGGTGGGTACCGGGACTACGATAAGGATTGCCCTATCACTGTGTTTGGGTCTACACAGGCCCGCCTCATAGGTAAGCACTCTCCTCTGTGGCCGGCACAGACCAATTATAAATGAAGAGCTTCAGTCTTATCATCTGGGGATGTCCGCTTAGATTTCCTGAAGCCAGACACTAAGTGTTTAGAGTAAAGTGCATAGGAAATCAGGGGAGATGACTTTAATCTGCAGTACAGGCAAAAAGAGCCAATGCATAGTCTGGTTTATATCATCAGCTACTCCCATCACTTTAAGGATGTCTGGCTCCTCACAGTGCCACAATGGAAGATTTCGATTAGCAAAAGAGTGGTCCAATTGGGTGCTAGCATTTCTCGGTTCACATGAGTGATTTATTGGCAACTGTACCTGCAAATAGTCTGACATCATGACCATCTACCTGTACGACATAAGACTATCCTGGAGAAGCAAAGCAAAGCAAAGCATAGTTTTGTTGTATGGAAATGAATGAAATAGCTATAAGGAGAATGCCAGTACTTGATATGATGCTCTTGCTCCAAGGCTAATGTGGATAAGAGTATCTTTAAGACCTTAATTCTATTAGTAGTATGTTTGTGTAAGTGTGTGTATTTGTGTCTGTGAAGATTCTCATTCATCCAGGTTATGGTAGTCATGGTAGTGTTCAGCATAGATAACTGGACTTCTTTTTGGAGCTTGAGGATGTTTCACTTTCTATCCAGAAAATTTTATCAGTTCAAATGTGTGATTTTGGGGTGCAGTGGGTCATCAATATCACAGGATCTGGCTGATTGTTGTCTTGATGTTGATGGGCAACTATGATCACAGGGTCCAGATGATTGTTGCCTTGTTGTTGATTGGCAACCAAATCTCCAGTTAGAACTGATGAAGCTTTCTGGATAGAAAGTGAAGCATCTTCAAGCTTCAAAAGCAGTCCAGTTGCCTATAACCGAACACCATAACTGTGTGTATTTGTGTGTGTGCTTTGTGTGTGACTCTGTGCTTGGGTCTTTATCCATTGTGTTGTATCTGCAGGTGAGGCTCTCTTGGAGAGTCACACAGTCATAGACTTTGTGTACTGCTCCCCCTCACTGCGCTGTGTGCAAACAGCCCATCACATCCTGCGAGGTACCGCACTGCACCGCACCACACCACACCACACCACACCACAGGACCACATGGGTTGAGCTGCACGCCTTTACAGTCGTGAGCCAACAGATACTTCACACACTGACAATGGCAGATGTTTCTCATAGCCATGTGTACACACACAGGCTCTTATGTGTTTGTTTAGAACACTCAATACGATTGTTTTGTAATGTAAGTGATTTGAAGTATATGCAAATTAAAGCACAGATACTTCCGGCAATGCTACTATTGTTGAATACACCATAACTGAAGATATATATTTATTTATGCTGTGTGTTTTTTGTGCTTGCTGCAGGTCTCCAGCAGGATGGGAAGACAAAGATTCGTGTGGAACCAGGGCTCTTTGAGTGGACTAAGTGGGTCTCAGGCACCTCCCTGCCTTCCTGGATACCCGCTACTGACCTGGCAGCTGCCAACTTGAGTGTGGATACAACCTATAGGTGAGCTCACCTGTCCCACACAAACAACATGCTGTTTGCATATAGTGCACTTTTATTGGGATATAAAAGTCAAGCAAAACGTACAAGGTCTAAACTCTTCATTTTCATCTCCATGTTTCCATGCTATCAATAATGGCTGAAACAGAGAAAATTTTCCAGTCACACGCACATATAAACTCACACAGACACTCACACACACACACACACACACACACACACACACACACACCACACACACTATCATACTCTCTATCTATGTATCTATGACACACATTCATTTTAATCCTGTTGATTTGCATGGTATATTTATCAGTGTTGACCTCCTCTGTCTCTCCAGACCTCAAATACCCATTAGTAAACTCAGTGTGTCTGAGTCCTATGACACGTACATCAGCCGGAGCTTCCAGGTGACGCGGGAGATCCTCAGTGAGTGTAAAAACCTTGGTGAGTATGCAAGCCGGCCGCAAGATGCCCCTGAGACATCTCAACAGTGAGTTTGTCCGTCCTTTTTCCTTAAATGAAGGATTTTGTGTAACAAAAAGTACAGCTTCATATGGTCATTTGTTCTTCTTTCTGTGTCAAGAAACACCAAACACCACAGAGCAGACTTTCACCTGGGATTAGAACATCAGCTAATGCATGTGAGGCAGTCAGTAGTTAACAGAAAGCAGACATAATGGTGACTCACAAGGTCCATCTAAAGAGGAGACATATGGTACACATGTGTCATTTCATGCCAGAAAAAAAGACAGAAGGGTCTGTTATGCAGCTTCAGAGGAGGAAGAGGAGTAGGAATGGTAATCAGGTGTGACCCTCCACCAATGCCACCCCCCTCTGACGAATGTTTGACCCTGAAGGGCCACCTAAGAGAGAGAGAGGTCTGCCTAAGGGTGTAGAGAGCGCCCACGGCACTCGATCCCATCTGCTGCTCTGTGATTGTGCTACAATAAGCTCTGTATCCCCCGTACAGGAAACACAGTGCTGATAGTGGCCCACGCTTCCTCCCTGGAGGCCTGCACGCGGCAGATGCAGGGCCTCAGCCCCCAGAATTCCAAGGACTTTGTGCAAGTGGTCCGAAAGGTCAGCCGTCTGTTTTCCTTCAACCCCCACCCCCAACCCCCAACTCCCTCTCTCTTTCTGCTTCTCTCTCTTTCATTTTCTCTTCCTCTCTCTCTCCAGTCTCCTCATCTCACCATCTGTTTCAGTGGTCTTGACTCGTTTCATATTTCTATATTTGTCTGTGTGACTGTGACTGTTTAATGTTTGGGTTCATTGTGCTTATTTTCTGTCAGTGTCCTTCTTCTCTTATGCCTTCTATTCTCCTGTCTCCTTCCATAGATTCCTTACCTGGGCTTCTGTGCATGCGAGGAGATTGGGGAGACAGGCGTGTGGCAGCTGGTGGACCCTCCTATACTGCCTCTCACCCACGGGCCCAATCACACCTTCAACTGGCGCGAAGCTCTGCTGCAGGACTGAGGCCGCCTGATTGGCTATCCCCGTTTCCGACCCCTACGCCCTGTGTCTGTCCCTCCCACTGTCCCTTTCTTTTCTCCACCTGTCTGTCAGTCCCGTGCGCGTCCTCAGGTCCCCAGCTCCCAGACGTTGTGCTTTAGAAAGTGCTCCTTTTTCCGTCTGGCCTGTGTAACCTATGGCTTCAAACAATTGGACCAACAACAACAGAAAACAATAACTGCAACAAACAAACAAACAAACAAGAAACAAAAAACATCTAGGCTTCCATAGCACTCTTGTCAATGGGCAGCTGCAGTATATTACGCCCATGCTATATGTGTATGTAAATGTATCTATACTGTTTATCGGCAGCATCAGTAATTGTGCCCATAATGTGATTTCACTTGACATGTTTACCGGTCAATAGCCATAGGTGGAAGAAGGTCGAGGACAGAGTGTGTGTGTATGGGCGGTGGGAGGGGTGCTGTAGAATGCTGGGATTCCACTGCCCAAGTATGCTTTTAACTGCCCCCTCAGCACTCTCCTTAGGGGCTCTGAGGAGACTGGTATGCGGGTGTTGGGGCTGCTTGCTTCCACTTGGAGGATGCCGCGCAAGGATGAAAAACTCAGGTTCCAGTCATGGGGAGAGAAGCTGTGTGGAGTAATCGACCCGGCGTCGCTGTGGGTGGTTATGGGATGGATGAGAGGACCACACCCCACTCATTCCTCCTCCTCCTCCTAGTGCAGCAACTTGAGCTTTTTTGGCTTCCACTGAACTGTCCCGGTCCACCATGTGCCAGGCTGCTCAGAGAGGACTTGGATGGTCTTCTCTGCAAACACACTGTGAGGAAAGAAGACACACACACACACACGCACGTACACTCATACGACACATCCTGCCATGTATCCCACACTCCACATTTCTTCATTGCACCTGCACAAAACCTTCCAGAACAAAGCACAAAAGGAGGAAGACCCCAGACAATCAAGGTAGTACAAGACTGGTGGGGAATAAGGCTGGAATTGCCTTGGGCTTTCTACCATTTGGCACTTTACTTTAAGGTTTTTGATTTTAAAGGATTTTTTGGTCTGACTGTGTATGTATTATACATGTATATATTATATTATATTATATTATATTATATTATATTATATTATATTATATTATATTATA